>JAQHUG010000591.1:69528-111707 GCA_028555095.1 Dicrostonyx torquatus
TGTCCTCAAGGGACCCAACATGGAGCTTTAAGGAGATGGGGTCTGATGGGCAGAAGCAGGACACTAGAGGTGGGTCTCGAAGGTTACAACCAAGCCTTGGTTCCAGTCTCACTTCCTACCTCCTGGCCCTCTGACAATGCCACACCTTCCCCACCATGATGGACTGGAATCTTTTTGAAACTATCAGCCAAAGCAACCCTTTCCTCCCTTGTGCTGTTTCTGTGGGTATTTGGTCACAATGATAGATCACACCTGTAATCGGACGTTTCCTGTCCTGACCGCCTGTTCCCAATACCTGGCAACCACTTCCCAAATTACCACATAGAGGCTTACATTAAATATAAGTGCTGGCTAATAACTCAGGCTTATTATTAACTAGCTCTTATATTTTAAGTTAACTCATATTCCTTATTTATGCTCTGCCATGCGGCAGTACCTTTATTAGCATGGCATGTTCATCTCCTGCTCCCTCTTATCTGGCTGGCAAGTCTCTAACTCTGCCCTTCCTCTTCCCAGAATTCTCCTAGTCTGGCTCTTGAGCTCAGTCTCTTCTTGCTTAGCTATTGGCCAATCAACTTTTCATTAACAATGAGTATTATCCACAGCACACACCTCTGACTACTGAGTCGGACAGAAAGACCCTTGAGAATAAAACATTGCTTCCCACTCACTTCCCAGGGAAGATAGTTCAGAGAGATTGAACTTTGAGGTAATAAGGGAACTCCTCCCTGCCTGCCATCCTGCCTGCTGTCCTACCTTCCATCCTGCCTGCTGCCCTGCCCTTGTATAGGAAGCAGATGAATCTAAGAGTGGGAACGATGGGGACAAATAGATGTGGGTACTTCTTGACTGTGAGTCTCCATCCCACACCATTGTTGCCAGAGCCCAGCTCTGTTTAGCCATCCTAGCCTGAGGAAAGTTCTAGATGTAGACATTGGTGGCCTGTAACCTTCTTAAAGGCGAGGGTAGCAGAGGTGCCTGCCTGGGACCCATATCTAGGATAGGAGCAGGTCGGGGATGAATTGCACCATCTCAACCCAATGTAACTCAGGAGATATGACATTAGAATCCAGACTATTCTGCTGCTCATGTCACAGCACCTGCAGTTCCTCCACTCTCACAGACACCCACAGGCAGCACTGTGACTGTCTGAGGATCTCCAGTAAACAGACATCCAGGTGTTCGGATCTCTCACCTGGGAAGTGAGTTTATATCAAAGTAGGTACAGCCAGCCACACATCCTGCTCCCTACCTCTCCCCTCCTTCTGGCTGCCTTGGAATCAGAGAGATCCTGGCTGTGGGGTTGTACTGTGAAGCCCCCTTCCTTAGAAAGCTATGATAAGGTACTCACCTCTGCCATGTGGGTCTGATTCCTCTCTTTGGGGACTCCAATATGCTGTCTATCTCCGATTTGGGAGCCTGAACTCAGAGTCCCTGATATGTTGTCTGTCTGTCTGTCTATTCATGGTATTAAGTCCTTCTAATAAACTTCTTTCCCATGATAACCTATTTCAGTGTCCATCTTGAACCTGTGTCCAGGACCTTTCAAGTGGTGCCAGAGGCACGAAGAGGCCTGTGTCATAACCACAGCTTGGCACTGGGTGTCCTCTGTCTAGGACATGCAGTTCGAGCTTCCCAGTCTCTGAGGCCAGGAGACCCAGCTAGCCCTCCTCCAGTCAGCCCTGCCTCATCCCTGGCTCTCTAGCTCTAGGGCTGTAAGTCATTGCGTTCCGGTTTCCACTCCTGTCTGCTAGGTATTTCTCAAGGTGGAGACACCAGCCTCTCCTCTCCCCAGACATAGTCCAGACATGGCCAGAGGAAACCACTCTTAGGCCTCCACTCAACCCCATTCCTCTCTTTCTTGACATCCAAGGAAGCAGCAGGGGCCATTTTGGACTGCTCTCTCTTCTCGCGAAAGTCCATTTATTCTGGAGTCCCATTGGTTCCTCCTCCATGAGTCCTGACCCCATTGTTCCCTTTCTCCACCAACGACCATGAACTCTCAAACTCTCTGTCCACATCTGCCAGTTGGTCTTCAAAACCCTCCAGAACATTCTCCCAAGTATCCTGAGCTGCCCATCCTGCTCAGTGTAGAATCTTCATCCTGCTCATGACCTACTCCATCTCTGCTCAGACACACGATTTCCACAACTACAACAACATCCTGGCCATGAGGCTTTGCCCTTAGCTGTGGCTCTCCTTAGAGCTTCCTTTTCCAAAAAAAAAAAGAGATGCGCTGCCTCTATCTTTTCTCCCAGGCTCCACCTGGACGGCCCCTCTCCCTAAAAGCTCAGCCTCCTGTGACACACTTGACCTTGCATTGTGCATTTTGGCACCACATCAGCATCCTCACTATCTGTAGAAGAGCCAAGGGACACCTGCTCATCTGAGTGTCACCTGTCTCCTTACACTGTCAGCTCCCAGAGGTTGGGAGGGGCTGTTTGGGGGCCTGGAACTGGCTCACTAATCACATGTGACACTCTTCTGGGGCTCAAGAGATGTGTGGAGGAAGTCCCAGGCCTGACTTCTGGTCCTACTAGAGCATCTCATGGGACATTAGCCTCCTGAGATATGGCCTTAGGGCATGAATGTGAAAAATCTCCCACGGGTGCCAGTGTTTGTTTATCAATTTTATTCTTGTTTTTTGTTTTAGGACCATGTATTTGAACACTCTGTCCCCAGCTATTGGCACTCTTTTTGGAAGGATATGGAACCTTTGAAGTGCTGACCCAGCTACCAGGAGTGCCTCCTGGGGTCTCTCGGGGCAACACTTGAAGGTTTGTTTCTGGTTCAGGTCCACCATGTGCTCTTGCCATGACAAGCATGGCCCTGCCTTCCCTGCCATGACATTCTGAAACTGAACGGAAAGAAGCCCTTCTGTCCTTACGGTGCTTCTGCCAGGGTTTTGTCACAGCTATGAGAGAAGTAATTAATACAGATGATTTGTTTGTTTTCTTAACTTCGGAGGTTTGTTCACAGCCTTCATCTCTTCAGCCCAGTCCATAAATGACCATTTATTTTGTTTTAAACCAAACCACATGGGGGGCTGGAGAGATGGTGCAGCAGTTAAGGGCACATACTGCAGTGGACCTGAATTTAGTTCCCAGCACCCAGCTTAGGTAGCTCACAACCACCTGCAGCTCCAGCCCCAGGAGCACTGACCACCTCTTCTGGCAGACAAGCGGGCAAGCACACAGACATATAAAAGCAAATCAATCCTTTAAAAATTCAACTCTATTGTATTGTAACTACAAGCCCAGGTTGACTTCAAACTCAGGTTCCCCTGCCTCAGCGCCCTGAGTGTTTGGATGACTGGAACGCACCACCACACCTAATTTTCTTTTGGTTTGGTTTTAACTTTTTTTCTCTTATTTGTTTGTCTTATTTGATGTATATGAGTTTTTGCCTGAATGTATGTTTATATACTGTGCTGGATCCTCTGGAACTGAAGTTACAGATGGTTGTCACTTGTGGAACTGCCATGGGTGCTGGGAACCCAGGTACTCTGCCTGAGCAGCTAGTGCTCTTAATCACTTAGCCATCTCTCCAGCCCCTTAACCTTTCTTTCTTAACTAGGTCTCTTCCTATGCGTTTATTGCTTAAGAAATCACTGTTTCAGCGTGCTGCTTTTGTTCTGACAGATGTGAAATGAGGCAGCAACAAGGACATCCTTCTAGATTATCTCTGGAACTAGCAGGGCTCTAGACCAGTGGGTCACGACTAAGCCTGTGGGTCACGACTTCTTTGTGGGGTCAAATGACCCTTTCCCTGAGGTGGCATATTTGGTATCCTGTGTATCAGATATCTACGATTCATAACAGTAGCAAGATTACAGTTATAAAGCAGCAACGAAATAATTTTTTAAAATATTTTTATGGTTTATTTAACTTTATTTTATGTGCATTTGTGTGAAGGTGTCAGATCCCCTGCAACTGGATCTTCAGACAGTTGTGAGCTGCCATGTGGGTGCTGGGAATTGAACCTGGGTCCTCTGGAAGAGCAGTCAGTGCTCTTAACCACTGAGCCATCTCTTCAACCCGCAATGAAATAATTTTATGGTTTGGGGCTAACCACAACATGAGGAGCTTATTAAAGGGCCACAGCATTAGGAAGGTTGAAAACCACAAAAGCAGCCTTAAAGGAGGTTGAGAACCACAGGTCCGGACTGCAGCTGCTAGGGCAGAGGCTATCCCCCTAACCCTACGTATTGATGGTTCTTTTCCCAAGGGCAAAGTCCTCAGGATGCCACTTTACCAAGCCAGACCAGCTGGAGCCAGGGTCTGTTGGTAAGGTGTGTCAGGGTGTGCCCACTAGTGTATGCTGTGCTTGTGGGAATTGGAGCAAACTTCCACGCCAGCTGTCTCAAAAGACGCTGGTTTATTCTCAGACTCACCTTGCTGCGCTGCCCTTGTTTTAGCTCCTGCTGTTGGAGTTGAGATAGGGTCTTCCTACGCAGTCCAGCTGGCCTCAGACTCACTCTGTAGTATGAGGTTAGCCACAAACTCATGGTGATCCTCCTGCCTCAGCTTCTGAGAGCTGGGATTATAAGTATATGCCACCACACCCGATTTAGAGCCTGGGATTTTACAAGCTGCCCTACCACTTGTGGGGAAGGGTCTTGACAAAGATGGAACTCTCCTGCAGGGCCCCTGGCCCCTAAAATCCCAAGTCTCACTTCGGTCCTGTGCTCTGAAAGTCCTACATGTCTCCTTATGTCCAGGTCCGACGAGTTGCAGTTTGGTCTTATGTATAAACCCAGTCCCTTCCTGTCCTTGACCCTGAAAGACTGTAAGCAGTAGGGAAACGGGGAAGACCCAGGACCCTATGCATTGCTAGTGGTTCGAGCCTAAGTGTCAGGGTGGCCCAGTGGTGACAGAGTGGCCAAAGAGACAGAGGTCGTGACTCTAAACTCAACTCTACAGGTACCAGTGAATTCAAAGAAGCTACTTAAACCTCCCAGCAGATACTCCTACTCCTCCAACACCAGGGACCATCAACTTTCACAGATAAAGTTCCCAAATCCAGACGCTGCTGGCTTTCTGAGGCCCCTCCACAAGGTTATAGAGCAGCAACAACTGTTGGGGAGAGGAGACTCTCTGACCAGCCATGCTGCCTCCAAGTCTTAAGGACAATCCAGGCGTGAGCTTTTCTGAGACATGGCCCATGCTGGGATGGACTGTTCAGGGGTTCAGTTGTCTTTGATTAACTTGATTCACTGAGCTGGGGTCAGATTGTTTGGTCTGTCCTGGGCATCCTATCGACTGAGCTGGGGTCAGATTGTTTGGTCTGTCCCGGCTGCCCTATTGAGGATGTATAGATGTCTGTACACATCTCCCCATAAATAGTCACACACACTTTACAGACCTTTTCTTGGGGGGGCTCAGCCAAGCCTCAGCCCTTCTCAGAACAGCCCTGTCTTTGTAAAGGGGTTCAGTATACAACTGGGGCCTAACATTTGTTCTCAAAGCTTGAAGTCTTGGTGGTGAGGGACCGCAGTGCAGCCAATACACACCCATGAGATGCTAGGTCTATCTGTGGTTTCCACCTTAACCACAAGGGCCACAGATAAGGGAGGGTTAGGTAAAGCCAGCAGGGTGCTGGCCGCCAGGAGTGGTGGGGACTGAGGTATATGGGAAGCCTGCAGGATCCTTAGATGACATCCAGGCGGCATACCAGTCTGTAGCTTGCCAGTCGTGAGCTCAGGATCTTGCCCCGACACAGGGCCCAGCAGAGGGAAAGAAAAGCTCTGAGATCATTTCAGACACAAGATGGCCAATGCCCATGGTGGTTTCTTGATGTAGGAGGTCCTTCTGTATTTGTGTTGCTTTCATTAGTTGAATAAAGAAACTGCCTTGGCCTTTTGATAGGGCAGAACTTAGATAGGTGGGGAAAAGAGAACTGAATGCTGGGAGAAAGAAGGCAGGCTGAGAGAGCTGCCATGGAGTCACCAGGTCAGACATGCTGAATCTTTCCTGGTAAGCCACGACCTCGTGGTGAACACAGATTAATAGAAATGGGTTAGATCAAGATGTGAGAGTTGGCCAAGAAGAGGCTAGATATAATGGGTCAGGCAGTAATTTAATTAATAGAATTTCTGTGTGGTTAAGCTAGCCGGGCACCGGGAACGCGGCCTGCTCCTCCTCCTACAGTTCCTCTTCACTGTCAGCGTGACTGGATTTAGAATCGCCTAGGAGACACCCTCTGGATAGAGCTACAAGGGATTCACAGAAGGTTTAACCAAGGGGGGATGACCTACCCTGAATGTGATAGCATCACACTGTGGGTTGTGGTCCTGGGCTGCTTCCTGACCAACTGTAATGTGAGCAGCCACCTCGGATTTCCACTGCCATGCCTTCCCTTCCGTGATGGACTGTATCCTCAAACCAGGAGCCAAAATAACTTTAAGCTGCTGGGGTGGTTTGAATGAAAACAGTTCCCCATAGGCTCACAGACTTGGACACTTGGTCCCCAGTTGGTGATGCTGTTTGTGGAAGTAATGGAGAGCCTTAGTAGAGGAAGCAGAGCACTGGGTGTCAGGCTTTGAGTGGAGCCTTGTCCCACTTCCTGTTGTTGCTCTCCATTTCCTGTGTGTGGAAAACAATGTGACCATCCAGCTTCCTGCTCCTGCCATCATGTCTGCTGCCAAGTGTCTCTCATCATGATGAACTCTATACTGGAACCATAAGCCAAAAGAAACCCTTTCTTGGGGCTAGAGAGATGGCTCAGTGGTTAAGAGCACTCACTGCTCATCTAGAGGACCCAGGTTCAATTCCCAGCACACACACCACAGCTCACAACTGTCTGCGACTCCAGGGGATCTGATGGCATCTTCAGACTCTGCACACCCCAGATGTGGTATATTCACATACATGCATGCAAAGCACACATACACATAAAATGAAGATGAATAAAGCTTTAAAAACAAACCCGTTCTTCTCTAAGTTGCTGTTGGTCATGGGATTCTCTCACAGTAACAGAAAGGTAACCAAAGTTGTTTTTGCCTAGTATTTTGTTGCTGCCATGAGGAAAAAACTGATACACTCCTTTCCTCCAAAGGATGGGTCTAGACTGGTATTTGACATTAGGACATTTATTTTATGTCCCTTTTGTGCAGGTTCCAGGGCCAGGTAGGGGGACAGGAGACAAGGAAAGGGATCGCAATAAATAACATGGACAGACAGAACGCCCCTCTAAACAGCTGAGGTTAAAAGGTGGGTAGAGGGGAGCTGTAATATGGGCATGGTATGTTGACAAGGAGGAACAGCTGGGAAGGAGAGGGAGCCCAGACCCCCAGGACCTCACTATCTCCTGCCCTGCCCCTTCCTGCCCTCACCCCCACCACTTTCAAGAGGAAGAGAGCCCACAGCCAGTGGGGGCCAGCGAAGGTCCTGATGAGGGGGTGAGCCACAAGGCCAGCCCCCCAGCTTCACTTGACTCGGATTTCAGCGTACTCAGCCAGTTCCTCTGTCAGGGTGTAGCTGTCCTTGGTGGGCTGTTTTCCGAGGTCTGAGTGGGAATAACTGAGGTCCAGCTCTGGGGGCTCCCCCCGAAGGCCCAGCAGCCTCCTCCCAGATCCCAGGCGCCTCTTGCTCTATGGAGGACAGAATATAGTCATCAGCAGAGTTCTTTCTGACTTCCCCATGCAAAGCCTGGGGCACTGGCACCCTTTACTGCAGGGCCACTAGCTCAGGGAGTTCCACAGTCACAGAGTTCCACTCAGGGTGGGGAGCCTTTGCAAGCGCTGGCACCTACTAACACTGCTATCTTCTGATTGCTAACCTTGACTTCGCCTAGGAATTCCAGGCTCCAGGAAGCCCTCTTTGAGAAAGTAACCTTAGGGTGCAGGATTTAACCCAGGACACCTCTCTAGATTATATCTTGGTGGGACCACCCTTTTGGGAAGTTTGCAAGTTGCCTGGTTCAATAAATCTTTATCTCTGTGGATATGGCATGAGGACTCTCTCCTCAGTTGAAGAGATCCAGAGGGTACAACTCCCCACTTCCCCAGCTCTCTACTCCTGCCTCCCATCCCACCAGCATTTGGACACACAGTAGGACAGTGGCCACAGACAGAAAAAAGGGGATCAGTGGAGGGACAGACTAGACAAGGCCAGGGCTGCTGAGCGAGGCTGGGATTAACCAAAGAGCGCCACAAACACCTGACTGGGACACACACACATGCACACCAGCCCCAAGGCCCGGCTAGGGCCCAGAGGCTGACACACTGAGGCCCCTGGAACCTACCTCCTGGGGCTCTCAGTGACTTTCCCGGGTAGAGACCTCTCTGAACTATTGAAGAAGGAAATGAAGTCACAGGCACAGGCCAGGAGGGTGAGGCTACCCAGGCCCCACCTCTCCAGCCCTCTGGAGCCTCCAAGGTACCTCCTCCCCAAACTTCAGCCCCAAACCAGCCCTCCAAACACCTGCCCCTGAGGCTGGCCTCCCTTCTGCCCTGGTTTCACCAGCTTCCCCCGCCCCACCCTCAGCAACCTTGACATTGTGACATTTCCTAGCTAACAGTGAGCCACAGCAGTGTGGCTCTCACCTCGTACTTATCAGGTGCCCCAGAGATTCGGAATTCGGGGCTGTACAAGACGTGAGGGTTGTCCCCCGCCGAGAAGCTGGGGCTCTCTGTGACATTCTTTCTGCAGGGAGGCATGACACATCAGTTTTACTGGGGACTCCTGGGTCACCCTCTCCCCACACCCGAGTGCCTCCCTCCCTAGTTGCTTCCAAGGTGCCTGGGCTTGCTCACAGGTGAAGAGCTTCAAGCAGGCCAGGATGCTGCAGCCTAGAACGTGGTCGTGTATCCCCGGGGAGACTTCCCAGTACAGTACAGCATCTGTCCTGCCCATGCGTACAGAACTATCTGGCTTGCTCACCTCAGCCTCCCACAGTCTCCCCACACCCCGCCTGGAGTCTCCATGTCTCTAGACCAGTGTACTCACTTTCTGCGGGTCTGGGTGATATAGCACACAATGGCGATCAGGATGGCAAAGGCGACCACGGCTCCCACGGGCCCGATTTTGGCCCACATCAGTCGGTCTAGGGACAGAGAAGGGGCAAGAACTCTCAGGACTATGGGTAGACCTGAGGACGCCTGGGTTGTCAGGATACCCCAGGGAGTCAGAGACCAAATTTTTAGGCAGCCTCTGCTCACCAGATACAAAGTGAGCTTTTTTAGTACTGGAGTTTGAACTCCATGTCCACCCAAGTATTAAGCAAATGCTTTATCCTTGGGCCCCAGCCCTTCACTGGGGGATTCTAGGCAGGGGCTCTACCCCTGATCCACATCCCAGCCCCTCACTGGGGGATTCTAGGCAGGGGCTCTCCTATTGTACCACACCCCGGGACCCTCATTGAGAGATTCTAGTCACATACTCTACCCCCAAGCCACTTGCAGTCTTAGTAAGTTGCCTAAGCAGGCTTACGACTCATATTCCTTTGACTCGGCTGAGATGACAAGTCTGGATAACATGTTTTTTCTGTTTTATCAGTCTACATGACTGGCCCATATTTAGCGGCCTGATCATCAGCAGGAATAGGAGTGGGGAAGATCCAAAAGGCCCCCATCCTGTGGTTCCCACTCCCAGATCACATCACTCACGTGCTCCCTGGAAGGGCAGCTCTAGGCTCTGGGTGCCATAGAGGTTCCTAGAGGTACAGATGACCCGGGGTGGGGTCTGGGCCTGCCCCCGTAGTGTAAGGATGCTGGTGAGCAGAAGGCCGCTACGTTCTGAGTACACGAACTCCCTCTCCGTCTCGTTCACAGTCACGTTCCGGGAAGGCAGCTCAAAGGCCACAGAGGGTTCCGGATTCGATTTCACCACACATAGGCACTGCACCGTGTCTCTGGCCGCAGCACAGTGGGACTCCAGAAGGATTATGGGAGCAACTGCAAGATGAAAATCAAGGCTGAGGGTGAGACAGGGCCTCCAGAACTCCTTGGTAGGGGCAAGTCCAGGGTGTCCAGAGGTGGGCGAGCTAGCTCTGTGTAGTCCTGGCCTAGAAACATGGACTTCCAATTCCTCTGTAACCCTGCCCACTACATGTCCCTTTAATCTGAACACAACTCAGCAGCAACATGGGACTTCACAGCCCCTGGCAAAGTGCTTAGATTGTCCCGAAGTGCTGAAATACACTAGTCATAGCTGGATATGATAGTGCACGCCTGCCTTTATTTCCAGTACTGGTGAGACAGAGGCAGGTGGACCTCTGTGAATCGAAGCCAGCCTGGCCTACTTAGAGAGTTCCAGGCCAGCCAGGGCTCCAGAGTGAGACCCTGTCTCAAACAAGCAAGTTTAAATGCCAGTCTAAACCAACACCCCCACACTGTACACACCATCAGGCCTCCTGTGCTCAGTGACAGTCATGGGGAGATTCAAGAGAGAGAGAGTTGAATTTGAAATGGCAGGCTCCTCAGAAGGACACTTGCTTCTCACCCTGCACACGATGGGGGATCAGAGTCCATCTGTCCCCTCCCACACACAAGTTCTCCCAATAGATACCTTACATGGACCTCCACGACATCCAAGGATTCTTTCTTTGGAATCAGGACCCATATTAGCCCGGGTGTTTGAGGTGTTTCCTGTGAAACTTCCTGCCTCTACCTTTGACCTTTGAGGTGACTCCAGCCTTGATATGGGGACAAAACAGCCGTGTTCTCCCACCTGCACCATCTCTAACTTTGGCCATGGACTCTCATTGTGGTTGAGGTGATGTTTTCCCAAAGGGACCTATGGCCTCTGGTCATTTGACCCCTCCAAGCTATAGCCTCCTTCAGCAGCTTTTCTCCCTCTCCCCTGGCCCTGGTGATGCTCCCCAACTTGCTTCCTTACCTGGAGACTCCTTGAATCCTGATCGCCTTTTTCATTACCACTAACAACCCTCTCCACCCAAGGTTACGTGGTTGAGCCTTGCTTCCATAGCTCTGATTACACATTTAGTCTAGGATAGTTTTTCCTTTCATTTTTTCAGAATAGAAGTTATATTAGAACATTGAGTAATGCTTTTTGCTTGTTTGTTTTCGTTTTGCTTTGTTTTGAAACAGAGCCTTGTTACGTAACTCTGAGTAGCCTGGAACTCTCTGTGGTTTTCCATCTCCCAAGTGCTGGGATTGCCAGGCTTGTGTCACCATGATCAGTTAAATGAGGCAGGTGGATCTCTGTGAGTTAGAGGCCAGCCTGGTCTACAGAGTGACAAAGCTACAGAGAAACCCTGTCGAGGAAACAAACAAACAAAAAAGAACGAATACTAGAAGTCACTAATTGGCCACCAAGTCCCTGGAATCCTCCTGTCTCTGCTTCCAGTACTAAGACTGCAGGTGCCTGGCATCACACATGGCTTTCTTCTTCTTCTTTTTTTTTTTCTTTTTACATGGTTCATGTGATTTGAACTCAGGTCCTCACACTTGTACAGAAAGCATGTAACACAGCAAGCCATCTCCCCGGCCCCTAAAGTATGCTTTTAAAACTATGTTTATCCAGGGCCTGGAGAGATGACTCAGTTCAGAGCAATGGCTTCTCTTCTAGAGGTCCTGGGTTCAATTCCCAGCACCCACATGACAGCTCATAACTTTCTGTAACTCAAGTTCCAGGCAATCCAGTAACCTCACACAGACATACACGTAGCAACCAATGTACATCAAATAAAAATAAAATAAATCATTAACAAAAGCCAAAGAATTAGAAAAAGAAAAACCTATGGTCATCTGTCATGAACTATCTGATACCTCTCTGCTGTTCTAGATCAAGTGTTGGTACTGAATGACTTCTGACCCAGATCTGTTCACACATGCTCACTGACTCCGCCCATTCCCAAACCCAGAGGAGTGGGCCAGTAACAGCGATGGGCACATGGAAAGTCACAGGAGCAGATGGGTCTGCACCCGAGAAGGGTCCTCACTGCGCCTCACTGCGCATGTCTCTAAGCCTGCAATGCTACAACCGATAGGCCCATTCACACTCTGCTCGCTGTAGTGCTGAGCCCAGACGAAATGAGGGACACTGAACCTGAACTAAAGGAACGTTTCTGAGATGCTGGTGTTCAGGACATCACAGCCAACACACTGCCAACAAGTGCCCACTCCAGACGCCAGTGTGCTAGCACCCTAACTGTGTGTGTGTTCACTATCTTTTCGGCTCCTCAGAAGTTTCAGAAGAACTATATAAGCCTTTGACATGAGTCAAACAAGGGAGAGTCAGAGTCGCGGGGGGTGTCTGGCTTTGGTAACGCAACTCTGCCATCTACTGGCTGTGTGTGGCCAGTGAGCCTACAAGATGGGTAAGTAAAGGTGGAGGGGAGACTTTGGTTTTGGGGTTTGGTTTTTTTTGAGTCAGAGTCCTGGGTACCCCAGTGTGATAGTGGTCAGCACTGTGGAATTGCCTGGGTGGGAGTCTCAGTGAGGGCCTGTGGGCATGACTGTGAAGATTTTTTTTTTCACAGCTCGTTGAAGAAGGAAGGCCCACTCTGAAAGCGAACAACATTGGTTCACGGGGTCATCCATCCCCTGACACACTGAATGAACAGGAAAGAGAAAACTCATCACTTTCATGATATCCCCGCAATGACCGGCTGTAGCCTGGAAACACAAGCTAAACAAACATGTCTCCCCTAACTTGCTTTCAGGAGAATATTGTATGAACACCAAAGAAAACTAAGACACCCAGGCTGGCCTCGGGCTCCCTAGGTAGCCAAGGGTAACTTCTGATTCTTTTGCCTCCACCTCCTGACTGCTGGAATTGGGGGTGGGATGTCAATCTGCCTGGCTTATGAAGCACTACGGATGCAACCCAGGGCTTCATACATGCTCACTAAGTGTGCTACCAACTGAGCTACATTCCCAGTCCCTGGAGAAGGTGCTGTTAGCTCACAAGAGGCTATGGGACTCCAAAGACAGGTAAACAAATGAGCATGTATGAAGTTCTTAGCATCCCAACCAAGTGCTCACATCTATATAGATAAAGCATCTAGCAGAGGAAGCACACAAAGCTTTGGCTGCAGTCCCAGGCTTGAGTCCCGAGGAAAAGCCAAAGGGACAAGACAGTGATATCTAGGAATGCATTGAACACAATCCTTTCATCCTCAGTCATCTTAGCTATGAGGTGTTTTTGTTGTCTATTTTTGCAGAAGGAGCTTTGGGCATGGGGGTGTGGCTCAGTGGTAGAGCCCCTGACTAGAATCCCCCAGTGAGGGGCTGGGGTGTGGCTCAGTGGTAGAGCCCCTGCCTAGAATCCCCCAGTGAGGGGCTGGGGTGTGGCTCAGTAGTAGAGCCTCTGCCTAGGATCCCCCAGTGAGGTGCTAGGGGCGTGACTCAGTGGTAGAGCCCCTGCCTAACAAGCATAAGGCCCTGGGGTCCATCCTCAGCGCTGTTAAAGAGGTACAGTTTAGAGGTCAGTGCTATAAATCAAGCAAAACTGAGGAAAAAGCTTGGGGAACTGGAAACAAGGAGACGGCATCCCTTGTTGGGAAATTCTTGGAAAGCAGGAAGAAGAGAAGTCAAAACTGGGATTTGGCTGCTACCTCCTGAGCACAAGCATAGGGCTGGGCAGAGTGGAGAAAGCAGTCTGTAGTGAAATCAGGCCAGGTGCTAGTTGGCAGTGTAATAATTACTTTCACTCTCAAGACATTAGCTTATACATGTGTCCTTAGCATTCCCTAGGCTGTGCTGTGTCTGCTAATAAGCTTGGCGTCTCCCTGCTCCCATCCCCCGCCACTCAAGAGCACATTGCAACAGCTCAGTCAGTGTGTGAGCTCAGAGCAGTCAAGTCTAGGCAATGCAGAGTAGAGCAAGGCTGCCTGGGTCTGATTCTCAAAATCTGCTCTTTCTTAGCTGCATGGGCTTGGGCAAGTGTCCTAATCTCTCTGGGCCTCAGTTTCCTTCTCTGTAAGGTGGGCATTGATGTCAGGAAGATGAAATGGGACCCTGCATAAAGCATATCCAATAATGCCTGGTACCTAGCAATACTCTCCAATGGACAAATTCCAGAGTTAACATTTTAATTGTACAGATGGGCAGTGACCACAATATACTGAACCCCCTTGGTCAAAAGCTCCCCCTACTCCCAGGATGCAGTTAGCATAGATTCAGCTTCCCTGCCGTTCCCCATCCTTCTCAGGGAGCATGGTCAGGCAAAGTAGGCCCTGGTTGGGATGCATGGGTACCTCCCAATCACCCAGGTGTCCCCACTGAGCCCTGTGGTGGAAGCTGTGGGGGAGGGGCACTCACACTCCACAGACAGGTTGAAGGCAGTGGCCGTCTGGCCATACTGGTTCTCAGCCACACACCAGTACTCGCCATCATCCTCCGGCGTCACTGCAGGGAGTTCCAGCTGCAGCTGACTCTCATAGATGACTGTGGCCAGGATCTGCTTCTCTTTGAAGATGGTGAGAATCGGGTCTGGGTTGCTCTGTGTGGAGCACAGGATAGAGACAGTCTCCCCTTCTACGGCCACCACCGTTCCATTCACTGTGGGTTTCCAAGGTGCATCTGGGGGAAGGCAAAATATCAGAACCCATGGGAACTGTTCTATTTGCTGGCCAGTTCCCACCACTAAATGTGGCCCGTGACACCTCAGATCTACAGCATCCAGTCCTGGCTGTCTTATTTACGTACATTGCCATTCTGTAGGCAGAGAACCTGTCCTTTTTTAATTTTTTTTAAATGCTGTTTGTTTATTTGTTCATTTGCTTTTGAGACAGGCTCTTGCCTTCGCTGGCCTTTTACCTCACTATATAGTCCAGGCTGACCTTGAACTCATGGTGATTCTCCTGCCTCAGTCTCCTGAACGTTGGAATTACATCTGTGGCCTGGGAGTTTGTCTTTGGATGCTAGCACTACCTACTCCTTCCCACCAGTGCAGACTCGTGTCTTAACCCTGCGACTCGCTTTTCCCATCTTGAAAATGAGCTTAAGAATTCCAGCTTCATAGAACATGGTGATCATAGCATGGGATGAGACCCTTACGAGTGCCAGGCACTGCCGAGCAAGGCCCTTGTGGGAAGATGCTGTGTAAGGAAATCAGGCACATTTTCAGCCAGAGGACTTGGGCTTAAAAAACAAAAGCTTACGGAGGAGAAATCAGGGGGCCATGGTTCTAAGGAGAATGGGGAAGGAAGGCTTGAGGGAGCTGAGCAGAAGGCGTAGGGGATGCCAGGGCAAAGAATATGCATTTGAAGCAGCCAGGAAGTGCTGAATGAACATTGGCTGGGACTCTTTATTATCCCCAGCCCTGGGCACTGTGCCCCAATACATATTTGTGAATGAATGAATGAATGAACACATGCGCGAATAGCCTGTGCTTGCTTCTCCGTTGAGTGCCCCGCTCTAACGGCATCTATCTCCTATCATAATCAGGTCCATGCGATGGTCTGATTGACGCCTGGAGTCCCCTCAATTCTCCCATTAAACTACAACCGAGGCCAGCCAGATGGCTCAGCCAGTAAGGAAGCTTGCAGTCAAGCCTGATGGATGACCTGAGCTGAATCCCTGAGACCCAGATAGAAAACAAGGACTGAACCTCCACACGACATCCTGGCATGCACAAACCACCCACCCCCACGCACACAAATAAAAATTAAATACATGTTAAAAACTTCAGCTGCAACTGTCGTTATTTTAAAACGCAAATAAGTTCCTGGTGTTTAAAGCTGGTCCCTCTGAGAGCCTTCCCGATGTCTGTTCCCTGAAAGGGTGTATGGGTGCCCCGGGTAGGGGGAACTCACACATGACGCTCAGCTCCACCGTGCGGTTGTCCTGGCCATAGGCATTCTCTGCCAGGCAGGCGTAGACGCCGTCCTCCCCTGGTGTCACTTCCTCCAGATCCAGGTACAGGCTCTCAGCCACTGCCTCCCTCAACACCATCCCATCCCGCATCCAAGTCAACAGAGGCAGCGGGTTGCTGTCAGCCCCACAGAGCAGGCTGACATGGGAGCCCTCAATGGCCTCCACAGACGAATTCATCTCCACAATCACTGGGGGGTCTGAGGCCCCGGGATAAGGCAAAAGGTCAGGGTTAGATCCGGACCCCTCCACCAGCCCGGGCCCCGCCCCCAGGTCCCACTTTACAGGCCCCTTCTTAGGGACCCACCAACCAGACCTAACTCCACCCCAGACCCTCATCTCTCCCAGCCTGCTCAAACAGCCTGGGTCCCTACCCTCCAGGTCCCACCCACCAGATAGATCCCACCCCAATACGCCGCCCACCACACCCATCCAAGCCCCTCCCACATTTTCCCTACCCGGTCACTCCCCGTCCGGTCTCTTCCAGGCCCCGCCCCTGACCCAACCGGCACCCAGGCTCACACTTGACATCCAGGCTGGCGTAGCCCTCGAACTGCAAGGTGGTATTGGGGAAGGCGGCCTGGCAGCCCAACCGGTGGCCGTTAGCCTCTCTGGTGGGCACGAAGTGTAGCAGCGACACCAGCACCCAGGTGCCTTCATCCTCACGCAGCCGACCCAGCACAGTGGGTTCCCCCAGCCCCTCATGGCCCAGCCAGCTCAGCTCTGGGCGCAGCTCCGGGCAGTTGTCTGGCACCATGCAACTGACCTCCACTTCACTTCCGGCCACCACCTCCGGGGGCACTACGATATTGGGGGTGTCTGTGTATGAGGTAGAGAAAAAGGAGGGTTCTGGAAGCAGTGTCGGGCTGAAGTCATACCCGCCTTATCCAGCTCCACTCCTGGGACTTTATCCCCCCCACCCCACCCCCGTGCCCCACAGCTACACTCTCCCCGGGTGTTGGTCACCTCCCTATCCACACCACCCCGGCCCTAGGCACTTCACAGGGCATATCAGGACCCTAGAACAAAGCTACAACAGTACCAAAAGAACACTATTGCTATGCTCGCTTTGCGTATGAAGACGCTGAGGCCACAGCTATGGCAGCATAAAATTGGGCTTCAGACTTTGTCCCCTGCTTTAGTGGCATCTGTGGATTCTGTTTCTTTATATTCCTCTCTGGTTTCTGTATGTATCCCCTACCTGAGCTGCTGGGTGGAGGAGCGGGGAACAGTTGGCAGGGTGCCGTGCATATGTGTGAGGATATGCTATTGTCCTGCTTGGTTTTGTGTCAACTTGAGTCATCTGGGAAGAGGAACCTCAGATGAGAAAATGGCTCTGTCAGATGGGTCTGCAGGTAAGTCTGTGAAGCTTTTCCTGATTAACGATTGGTGCGGGAGGATTTAGCCACTGTGGGCAAGTGGGCCTGGAAGGTATGAGAAAAGCTGCCAAATGTGAGACTGAGGAGCAAGCCGGTAAGCAGCAATCCTCTGTGGTCTCAGCTTCAGTTCCTGCCTCCAGGAGGCCTGGAGTCCCTGCTCTGGCTTCCTGCAATGGTGGACTCTGACCTGACATCAACTGTAATACCCTCCGCCCTCCCATGGGTGTTTATCACAGCAATAGAAAGCACATTAAGACAGGTATATTATAGGGGTGGGGAGCTGGCCTGATTTGTGGGCCTATGTGCATGATTTGGGTGTGTGATAAATGGATACTCTGGTGTGCTGTATGTGTGGCGTGGTTCCTTTCTGTGTTAGGGCTACCCACAAAGACCAAATGCTGCTGGGAAACTTAACCTAAGATCTCTAATTAGGGAGGCCTTTCATAAATCGGGCAGTGGGAGTCCCTGAAGCCAGGCAGGGGCCTCTATTTTAATCACCAAACCTGGCCATAGCTGCCAGCAGATGGTTTTCTCTTTTCTTTCTCTCTTTTTCTTCTCCACAGTTTTGAGGCTTGACCGCATGCATGTAGTCAACACTCCACCACAGAGCTACATCCTTGATCTGTGTTGTCAGACTTAGGGGCAAGCACCACTAACAGCTGAGTTATTTTGCAATCCCACCCGCCTCTCTCTGCCATATTAGGAATAGAACCATGCAAGGCAAGTACAAGAATTCAGCCATTAACCCGAAACCTCTGGTGTTGGTTTCTAGGGCAAACAGTGTGCCTGACAGCGAAGGTCCTGCATCTACCAGCCAGAGATTAGATCTAGTACTGCAAACAACACCCAGCCTTTAAATCATATATCCACTGCTGTGCATGCTGCTCTCTGTTCCACGAGGAACCCAAAGCCCAGAAAACTTAATCGAGGTGCTCAAAGTCATCCAACTAAAGCAGGCATCTAGAGGCCTCACGCCTGACCCCAGGTCCCCTCTGTCTTTAGCTCTAAATGGCTCTAGACGAATAAAAGCAGCCTCAGAGGGCAGCCAGACTACTCAGGGCCCAATTTGTTTGTGGCTGTCATCCATGTGACCCACGTGGGCGTTGGGGTTTTCATCCACTTAAATCGACCTCTTTTGGGTCCTGCGTTCAGAACTGGCGGCACAGGGGCTAAAAACGCCCACCTGTTCCTCCCTCTAGCCCCCCAGAGCCCACCCAGCCCTGGGGGACCAACTCACTGATGATGTCCAGAACGCTGTGCTCTGAGAAGGTGTACTGGTTGTAGCCGCCCAGGTCCCCACGGAAATAGTACTTGCCCCCCAGCTCGGGGCTGAGTGTGCTGAGAAGCAAGGTGCAGTTACGGAGACCCAGGTCTCCCAACAGACGGCTGCGGCCCTGGAAGCTCTCGTGGACGACTTGTGTGCGGGACTTGAAGACCACCGGTGGGTAATTCTTAGGGTAGGGACTATTGAAGTACCAGACGCCGTGCACCACAGCCGGTCGGAGCTCATCAGGGAAGTCGAAGCGGCACGGGATGGAGACACATGTGCCCTCAAAGGCTGAGATGGACGAGGGCATCCAGGCACCCCAGTGGCCTCCTCTAGACGCTATAGGTGGGAGAGAGAAGGGGGAAAACAGAAGCTGAGGGAGAGAGCCCACCCATTATCTCCAACAGTGCCCAACATGGGCCACTGGGCTGGGATGTTGGGGCTGGGACACGTCTCCCCAGCCATTACCTGAGATCATTATCCAAAATAGAGGCAGCGTGGTGAGGAATATCATCTTGTCCAGCAAGTGAGCGAGCTAGGGCTGAAGAAGAACAAGATTGAGTTTTTGGCATTGTTGTTTGTTTTTCCGAGACAGTTTCTCCTGGAACTTACTCTGTAGACCAGGCTGCCCTCTAATTCACAAAGATCCACCTGCCTCTGCCTCCCAAGTGCTGGGATTAAAGGTGTGGGCTGCATCTGCCACCACCACTCAGCTAAGAGTGAGTTTTAAAAGAGCCACAGAAGCCAGGTGGTAGTGGCACATGCCTTTAACCCCAGCACTCGGGAGGCAGAGGCAGGCCTATCTCTGTGAGTTCAAGGCCAGCCTGATCTACAAACTAAAAAGAAACCCTGTCTTGAAAAATAGATAGATAGATAGATAGATAGATAGATAGATAGATAGATAGATAGATAGATAGAGATTGAAGATTGAAGACAAGGGCACAAAAGGGGGGACCTTGGCCAAGGCTATCTGCTGTTGTCATTTATAAATGCCAGACCTCACTGCCTCATTCTACAATGATCCCCCACATTCAGCTAGTCAGAATGGGGTGCCACAAGCCAGGCTCAGCACCCACACTTGAAAGCTAAGCAAGCTGCCTGAAGTTACCCAGCTCAAGCAGGGGCCCAGACAGCTCATTCCTGACTCCATTTCTCCCCAGATGTCTCTAGAATAATAGAAGCAACTGCTCTCAGTGGGCAGCTGGATCATTTAGGGCTCTGTTTGTCTCATGTCTGCCATTCTCATAGCTCAATTCTCATAGAGTCTGGTCTCTTTGAGATAGGTACAACTAACTACTGGTTACATCCAAAGTCCAGAGGGGTACAAAGCTTGCCCAACGTCACACCACAGTTGGTCTGCAGACTTAGTGGCCAAGCTGTCTCTGGGTGGTAATGGTAGGTTAACAACGATCTATGCACCATCGTCCTGCTTCTCCACCTCTTAGAGAGTTCCAGGCAAAGACAGAGCCAACACTCCTTCTGCGGTAAGAAGTGGGTTGTCAGGCTTAAGAAAACTTTGGTATTTTAGCCCTCACCTCAGTCTCCCTGAGTTGAGAATATCTCCTGGTTCCACTTGAAATGGCCAGTCAACCTAGAACACTAATCAGACACAAATTAGGGGGTGAGAGCCCGAGCGCCCATCCCCCCTGCTCTTCCGTGTGTACTATGAGTTGTGTCCTGTGGTAAGAACCTTGTGGTCTCTGGTACCCATGGATACCCGGGATGCTCCCACACAGCCTCAAAGATACTGTACCACAACAACACCCCCCACCAAAGCTGGGGTGTGGGAGAACTTGGTGGGGGGAGGGAGTGGTAGCTCTGGGCTAAGGGAGCAGCTTGTGGTGAGTGGGGTGAAGGAGCAGATGAGGCCTGGGGGTGGCAGGCAGGGACCCGGTACCATCAATGACTCGGTTTCACAACATCAGCATTCCCAGCATGCCGTGTGAATTCCTGCCGCCCTCTCCCACCCGCAGCAGGCCCCGGGTGTCCCCACCCTCACCAGAGGCCTGTGGCCAATACAAAAGGGCCCTGTTCCCTTGGGGGTGTGGGTGCCCCATCATAAGGACCTCCTGAGGGTAGGTGGGGCATGAGTGAGAACTTGGTCGCCCCTGATTGAGCTCTACGAGGGGCCAGAAAGGGCCAGAGGTGATGGCCCCTTGGTTCCCCGCTGCTCTGTGGGTCGTTTGGGACTGGAGCCAGGATGTTGAAGTGGCTGCTTCCCCACCCTGCCTCCCCCCTCAACCCAGCCTTGACTGCCCTCTTCCCACAGATGCAGACATACGCCCAGAAACATGCAAACACTAGTAGGAAATGTGGCAGCCAGCAAGAACAGACTCACAAAATGGAGATTCGGAGATTCGTGAGGACACAACCCTACCCCGAGACCCTGTTTCTACAGAGAAGCGACTGTGCACCGGCAATGCAGAGACTTGACTGCCCTCCATCTTCGACATGCACGCCTAAGCAGTCATGGCTCTAACTGTCACGCTCACACAAGTCACAAGGACCTGCACACACACTGAGGTGTGACTACGGAGCTCTCCAACTATGGGCACAGCGCAGCTGTGGCTGGAAGGACCTGAAGGTACCCAGAGGTGAGAACCGACCAATGAATGTAAGCAGATGGGTGATACAGGCATGCACACTGTGAATTCTCTACTGGGGCAAGCTGTGGTCTTGGGATGTCTCAGCTAGGACGATGAAGTTTTCTAAAGAATCTAGTATTTATAAAACAAACGAATCGGATCCCACATCTGTATTGTTAAATTTCCAGCGAAGAAGCCAGGCATAGTGACAGTACACCTGTCATCCCAGAACACGAGAAAGGAGGCAGGAGGATCAGAAGTTCAAAACCAGCCTGGGCTCCCTTAGCAAGTTGGAGGTTAGTTAGCCTGGCCCCATTTCAATAAATAGAAACAAACCCAAGGAAGGGGTGGAGATAGGAAAAAAAAAAAAAACAAAAAAACACCTGCAAAAATCTCTTTAGAGAAGTATAATGAAAAAGAGTGGAGGAGCACTCATACAGATGGCCCCACGGGGGAAGGGGACACGCACACTCACCCTCTCACCCCCACCATGGACTCAGGTATTCACAGCCTGCTAGCTTCAAGTGTCTGAAGGCTCTGTACCCTTCCCTTTTCCCCCAGCCCAGACCACTCTCCCGTTACTCCCAATTTTGGGAACCCCAGAGGAGCTGGCACTGCGGAAGCCATCTCCATCATGAGGCATGCCCATGATTGAGGTCCCCTCGTCTCTTCTTCCCAGTGCCCCATTGCTATCTCCACCCCACCACTGTCTCCACTAAGATCCCAATCCATTCCAAAGCGACACCCTGCCCCTTCCAGTTCACAGAGACACTCCTTGGCTTCTTGGCATACCTGGCCTTGCACATGCCCTGGCTGCCAGTGCTCCCGACCCCCTGGAGGCGGTTTGCCCCTCCTTCGCCTTAGCCCTCTCTACCTCAGTACTCACTTGGATGGTCTGGCTTCTGTGCCCTCTGCTCCGCTGGCCCAGCTCACAGTCCCTCGGCTTCCCAGGGTCTAGGCCCCCACTTGCCAGCGCCTCCTCTCCCCCCTGGGTGCCAGGGGCCGCCTGCCTCCAGGGCCCAGCTCCTCCCTGTCCTCGGGGGAGGGGGTTACAAAGGGGCCCTTGTCACCACAAAGCTGGGACCAGGCAGCCCGACGCCTGGGTCCTACTAGCTCCTTCCTAGAGAAAATGGGGGTCTGCCTGCCTTGCTCCTCCCGCTTCCTCCATGAGCATATACCCTAATTTTGGGCTTGGGGAGGTTGGAGTGGCCTCATGTTTCTGAAAGTTCCTGGCTGAAAGGTGGAACCTGTTGTCTTCGAGGAATTGGTAGCAACATTAAGTGTGATGTTGGTCTCAAGAGGCCAGTAGAGAAACTGGTCTCCAGGAGGAGGAGGCACACCCTCGCCCCCTTTGGCTCTAGAGTCACCTCTACCATATTGAGTCCCCTCCAAGGGGTGCTTCCCTTCCTGGTCTGTTTTCTCCTTGCCACTTCTTGTCCTTCTTCAATGACATTAGCTTCTGTCCCCTGGTGAGATCACCACCTTCCTCTGGTGAGATCGCCACCTTTCACAAGGGCTGTCTGTGTCGTTCTGAGTCTCCACCGGCTCAAAAGGTGCTTGCATATATTCTGCTAATGCCCTGTGGCATTTGGGACTCAGAGGTTATTCTTGACCCTCCTTGCTGGAGAGCTGTCCCTGCCTCATCCTTCCAGACCCCAGCCATGCTCTCCCAGACTTAACACTGGAGGCAGTGGCTCCCCCTCTTTACATTTATTGATTTGCTTATTTTTGATTTGTTGTGTGCTTTGTTTGTCTGTGCATCACTTGCCTGCCTGGTGCTCATGGAAGTCCCATGAGGCATTGGATCCCCTGGATCTGGATCCGGAGTTACAGACAGTTGTGAGCCATCATGTGGGTGCCGGGACCTGAACCCAGGTCTTCTGGAAGAGCAGCAAGTGCTCTTACCTGCTGAGCCATCTCTCCAGCTCCTACTTTATTTATTTATTTATTTAGTGTATGTGTGTGGGTTTGTAAATGTACCTCAGCTGGATGTGGAGGACAACCTGTAGGAGTCGGTTCTCTCCATTCATCATAGAGGGTGGAGGTCCCAGGGATCCACCTTGGGTCATCAGGCTTGGCATTAAGCACCGTTACCCACTGACCTATCTTGCTGGCCCACTCCTCTTTTTTTTTCAATTTGTTCTTAAAGGCTGTCTTGATATATACAGGTTGACCTCCAGCTCACTATGTAGCCCCCGCTAGTCTTGAATACCACATGCCCATGTCTCCAGAGTGCTGGTATTATAGGTGTGTGCCACCATATCTGGCCCCTGCCTTCCATTCAAAAACTGTCCTTTCTTTCTATAGAACTCGACATGACTGAAGTTGGCCACTTTGCCCTTCGGGATGCTGTCTGGTCCCTAACCCTAACCCCACCTTGCCTTCTCATCTAGCCAGGAGCTCTGAAGAGAGCAGACTTCCCACAGAAGCCTGCCTGTGGATTTGTTTGGGATCTTTAAAAACAAGGCTTTTGTGCACACAGGGCCACATTAACTCTCTGAGTTGGGTGAGGACCCTTTGGGGTGGAGCTTTGCAAAGAGGGCGGGGTGGTTGAGGTGGCAGGACACAGGCGTTTCACTCCCATGCCAAGGCCAGAGCAGGTGAGGGGTGTGGTGGCAGGAGGAAGAGTCCTTTTCTCCAGGAGTGAGGGCAGGGAAATCCCTTAGACTAGGAAGCAGGTCAGGAGTTAGGGAGACTGGACTTGGGGTGCCACCCCCACCTCAGGCTTCATGACGTCAGGCTCTACCCGTGCCTTTCCCAGTCTGAGACAATGGTCCATTGAAAGTGGGGCGGGGCTTAGAAGCCTAGGTTCCGGAGAAGAGAGAGTCCTGGTGCCTGGACTCTGAGGGTAGATATGAAGATTCCGGAGTGCCCTGTGCCACAGATGTCTAACCACAGCAGTGCCACTGAGTTAATGTTCCTGTGCGGGGGGGGGTAGTCTGTCAGCTTTGGGTGTGGACTGGAGGCAGTCCCTAGAGAAGGGCAATGGGCAAGTGAGTCCCACTGAGAGAGTCTTTTGTTGGGCCAGGGGACTGAACACCCACCCATAAGGGAGGAGCAGATGGAATGAGAGCCAGAGAGGGACTGGGTAAAGGAGCTACCTGTCACACAGATCAGCTGAAGACATCAAGAAAGCAGGTTTTCAGTCTGCAAGGGCTGGGGACAAATTTCTAAACTAGAATGTCTTATGTCACATCTTTTCAGGCATCAATTTCAGAATCAAGCTGCCAGCAGGGTTACTTCCTATTGAGCTTAAAGAAAAGGCTCTGCTGCAGTCCCCCAGCTCCCCAGCCTCCCAGACCCCAGTGCCCCAGCCCCAACCCCTCCTCCACCCAGCCTTGGACTTGGAGCTTTGCATATTCACACAGAATTCTACCTGGATCTGTCTTTGTTCAAATCTCCCTTTTTGCCAAGACATCAGTCATGTTGGATTAAAACCCACCATTACGATGTCTTCTTAACTGTCACCCTCGGTACAGACCTACCACCAAAGCCAGGTGTCATGGCACACACCTGTAATTCCAGCACTTGAGAGGTGGAGGCAGAAGGATCAATAAATTCAAGGTCATTCTCAGCTTGTCATATCCTTCCTCCCTCCCTCAAAAAAGATCCCATCTCTAACTAAAGTCACATTCTGTGGGACTGAGTTTAAGACATCAGTTTATAAATGGGGCCTGACATAGAAGTTTTGCATAGTGTAATGATTTTTGCTTATTAGCACAATTTTACCCAAAATAGCATGCAAACTAGAGAAGACATCTCCAGACACATAGTGCTGATAGTCTCTTCGTCTCTTAGTGTTGTCTCCCGCCAGGACCTGGGCTTAGTCAGCCCAGAGTCCCTTTGCTGCTCTTAGTTAAGACTGGCTATTTTCTGCCAAGGGTTATCACAGTGTGGTTCTCAGGTCAGCAGCGGCTACAGGGCTGTGTCCTGTAGCAAGTCAAGGGACGACAGTTCAGTTGGTAGAGTGCTTGCCTAGCTTGTATCAAGCCTGGTGTTCGAGTTCCAGCATCACATATACTGGGTCTATGGGATATACTGTCATATGTCTATAATTTCAGCACTCAGAAGGTAGAGGACGGTGGATCAGAAGTCCGAGATGGTCCTCGCCTACCTAGTCTGAGACCAACCTTGGCTACCAGAGACCCTTTCTCAAAAAGGGAGGCAAGGGGTGGAGAGATGAAGAGGGGGAGTGAAGTCGGGCAGTAGTGGTGCAGCCTTTAATCCCAGCCTTTGGGAGGCAGAAGCAGGTGAATCTCAGTGAGTTCGAGGCCAGCCTGGTATACATAGAAAGTCGCAGGTCAGCCAGGGCTACACAGTGAGACTTTTTTCTCAAAAGCAAATATTTCTAGGTCTAGTCTGTCTGCTGAATGGGAAACCCTGGGGATGGGGGCTCAGCAGTGTGCACTTGAATAGGTTGCATACGATCCACCTGGTGCATACCAAAGTTTTTGTTGGTGGTGGCTTTTTGGTTTTTCAAGACAGGGTTTCTCTGTGTAGCCCTGGATATCCTGGAACTCTCCGTAGTCCAGGCTGGCCTTGATCACAGAGATCTGTCTGCCTCTGCCTCCCCTCACAAGTGACTGGATCAAAAGTGTGTGCCACTACACAGGGCTTGCACACATACTAAAATTGTAATCCTTCTGCTTCCGGCGCCCCGGCTCTAGGACCTTTTAGAGAAATGTATCCAAAAATGAAAGAAGGGTACCCAGAGCTGTTCCCTGTAATCAGCAGTGCTGTGGAGTAGTTACTTTTTGCCAATGTAGCAAAACACCCTTGGAAACAGCTAAAAGGAGGAAGGATGTGTTTCAGTTTATGGGTCCAGAGATTCCTGTAGTGGTCAATTGCCTCCATCAGGTACTGTCGGCCTCAGGCAATGCATCATGGCAGGAGTGGACACTTGTTGCCAGCACGGAGCCAGAAAGCAGAAAGCAAAATAGACAACTTCCAGAAGCTTCAAAGGCACACCTCCACCAATCGGTATTTTTAATTTTTTAGGCAGCGAAAAAGCTGAAAGATGAGTTACACTTGGCCACAAGTAAGAGCAGAACTAGTCCAGGACGTCCCAGGTACAGGGCAGAGTGCCAGCGGGACTGTCTGGGTTGTAAGGAAGCTTAGTCTTTTTGGTGGTCTCGGCGAGCAGACAGTGGTGTACCACATCCACGGACACAGACTTATTACCTACAGCAGCATACAGGCCACCAACTTGTCCCAGCGTCGCGGCCGTCAGCATCCCTGACTTCTGCTCCTCCAGCCTTCTTGGGTGCACAGGCTAATCTACTTGGATCTCTGCCTCCTCTTTCTTCGCTTGAGCCTCAACTTGTGCATGCTTTTTCCTCCCCTTTGCTCTCTTGGTGTAAAAGTTTCAAAGAAGATGTTGCCAAGGCTGAGACTTTCTTTTTATTTTTAGGATTTACTTTCATCATTTTAAAATTGAGTGAGGCCAGAAGAGGGCGTCAGCATCCCTGGAGCTGGAGTTAGAGGGAGCTGAGTGACTGGACATGGGTGCTGGAAGCTAAACCCTAGACCTCTGCAAGAGCAGTACATGCTCTTAACTGTCACATCACTTCTCCCGTCCCCCAGTCTACTAGCAAGTTCCAGGATAGCTGAGTGAGACTCTGTTTTTAAAACAAAATAAAATAGGGGTGAAAGAGACCTTACCTCTGCCCTGTTAATAATGCCTTTGCACATTTTGGGGGCATTTGGCAGTTCTACATTCCTGTCCTTGGTTGAATTCAACAAACAAAAGTCCTAGTACCATGAAGAGCCAAGGATTCTGTAGCAGGGTCCTCTCCCTGTCCCTTCTGTCTCCATTCAGGAAACCCCTAATTAGCCTCTGGTTCTTGTCCACTACAGCTCCTAGGCTGCTTGAATCTTAAGACCTTTCAGTGAACTGAGCAAACTAGGAATGTAGGCAATATGGCGACCTGCATTCACCCTGGGGTGATTGGCTTTTATGGAACCCTGGACCACCTTCATTCAGAGATGCTCAAGTCATATCCTTAAATTGTGGGTAGAAGAGAGGGACTTCTGAAGAGTGTGAAAGGGCCAGGGGATGGAGCACTTAATGAGCTCAGACATTTTCCAGTCCTGTGCTTTGCTCTGTGTGTGTCTCAGTCATATAACCAGGGGCTGTGATGTCATTGTTGGGGGAGGGGTATTGCTTTCTGCTGTACTGAGCACACTGCCTGACCTGGACTCAACCCTACCAGAGGTCGTGATCAGTGCCTCTGGTTTTAGAGTGTCTCATCAAGCCTGCGTTGTTAGGTGGAACAAACTAACGACAAGAGAGGCCAGAGTGACAGGAATTGCAAGGTTGTAGAAAAGTAGGCTGTGTGTGTGTGTCCTCAGTCCTCTCCCCCCTCCCTCAGATGAATGGCCTCTTATAGTTCCTGAAGAAGGTGGTGGTGGATGAGGTGATGCTGACTTTAGTTTGACTGAGTTTGTCCTATGGACTGAATTTTGTCTTTTTAACTTCTAGTTGGGCTGAGGTAAAAGGAATGCAGGTTTAGAAGCCAGCCTGCATACAAAGTGAGTTTTAGTGTAGCCTGGGCTACATATAGGGATAGAGATGTAGGCAAAGTGGGTACGGTGCTTGCCTAGAATGCACGAGGCCCTGGTTTGATTCTCAGCACTGCACAGAATGGCACATGCTTATAAAACCAGAACTCGGAAGTTGGGTTGAGGGTCAGAAGGACAAGGTCATCCTCGGGTACTTAGAGAGTGCAAAGTCAGGCTAGATTACTTGATACCCTACCCAAAAATAAATAAAAAAAAAGAAGTCTCTTTGGGCTTAGGGTATAACTTAGTGGTATAAGCATTTGGCTGTTCTGTGTGAGACCTGTGTTTGATCATCCAGTACTGGGGAAAAGAGGGGACAATTGAGAAGAACTTTCTGTTGGCATTATTGCTACTAGCTTGAACTGCCTTTCCAGTGGAGGTGCCAACATTCAGAGTATTAGTGTATCTCACGAGAAGGGTTTCCAGACTCTCATGAGAAAGGTCATGCCCTCCCCAACATGGACCTCTGGACATGGTGGCTGGCTCACAGGGTTCCATGTATTTTTAGGCTATTATTTCCCTTCTAGGATTCAACAGCAGCCAAATGATCAATGTCCTTTCTCATCATTAAGGCTGCTGTAATCATATAAGCTGGGACAACAGTGAATTACATACCATGTCTCTCTATGTCCCTATTAAAAGAGAAATCGGGCTGGAGAGATGGTTCAGTTAGTAATGTATTTGCCATACAAGCATATATAGGAACTGGAATCCCAGCACTCATATTACTAGCTGGTGTGACTGCACATGTCGGTGTCCCCATTGGGGAGGTGACAGGTGAATCCCAGAGACTTACTGGCCACAGAGTTTAGGGGAATCAGTGAGCTCCAGGCTCAGTGAGAGACCTTGTCTCAAAAACAAAATAAAAGAGAACAAACAAACAAAAACAAAAAGCAAACAAACAAAACAAAAACTAAGTGAGGGCTGGAGAGATGGCTCAGAGGTTAAGAGTACTGGCTGCTCTTTCAGAGGTCCTGAATTGAACATTCCCAGCAACCACATGGTGGCTCACAGCCATCTGTAATGAGATCTGGTGCCCTCTTCTGGCCTGCAAGCATACACACAGACAGAACACTGTATACATAATAAATAAATCTTTAAAAAAAAAAACTAAGTGAAATAAAAACTAAGAAAAACAAGTGACTTAGATATGGTAGTACATGCCTTTAATCCCAACACTTAGGAGGCAGAGGCAGGAGGATCTCTGTGAGTTTGACAAAGCAAGTTTCATACCAGCCATGGCTACTCTGGCTGTGACAGTGCTCCCATGCACACATACACACACGAATTTAGAAAATTGTTTTCTGATAAATATCTTTTAAAAAGAAAGAAACAAGTCTGAGGAGAGGCAAATTTATTCAGCTCCTTCCTGGGTTGTTACACAAACTCCAGACCTTCTGAAGTGGGAAACACATTGAAGAACAGACAACAAATGGGTTCATCCAAGCTTCTAGCAGCCTCAATGCACATAGACCCGCATTAGACCACATACCCTACCAAGAGACTGTCCCTGGGCATCAGGGCTTGCACCAAGTCCATGAGCCTTTGTTAAGAAAAAGCAAAACAAAAAACCAGGCACCATAGTTTGAAAACAAAATCGTCACATTTATTTTGAGTTCATAAATAAATGGGGGCTGAGGGGAGGCTAGGGGTGCTGAGAGAACTGGACACATGGCTCTATGTTTTGCAGCAGATGCCACAGCGAGGATTGTTACAGCATCGACAGCAGAAGACGCAGACTGGGAAGTAGGTGTCCCGCTTCTTTCGTGTTGGAATCAGGAGCTGCATGGAATGGAAGAGAAGTGAGCTGCCTTGCTTGGGCATGGGAAAGGTTGGGGGCGGTCAGGAAGGGAACCCCGATTGCTCTTACCGTCTCATCAGCCTTGCCTTCTGCCCTGTGCCCAGGCTGTAGTGCTTCAGGCTGTCTTGCCTGTGAAAGCAGAAAGGGTACTTGAGTATTGCAGTCTCCAGCATAGTTTTCTAACTCAACTCTGCCAACTTGTTCCTTCCCCAGGGGCTTAGGGACCTGTGTTTAGATGGAATTCCTGGAAGAGGCCTCACTGCCCTGATTTTCCCACCATTCCTTGCATGTTCTGCTTCCTAAAAGCACCCCACTTTTTTTGTTGATGAATTCTCCTCCTGGACACTACCCTCCCAACGGGTCTGCCTGCATCTTATAAGCCAACCATCACATAGCACAGTAACTTCTCACCATCACTGCGATTATGGATTTCCCTTTCTCAGCAAACTAAGGACCAATCATCGTCTGCACAGCTGTCCACAAAGTTTGGCACAGCCAGAGCCACCATCACCCTCTCCCTACTCCCAACACTGACTCCACTCTTCAGCCCCTACAGACCCAAGGATCCTGTTGAGTGCCTTTCACTCGAATGCCCATTCTCCGGTCGCAGCTGAAAGGCACAAATCTGGTGTCTTTGTTGTCATTTGAGACAGGGTTTTCATAGCCTAGGCTGGTACTGAACTTGCTATGTAGCCAAGGATGACTGTGAACTTCTGGTTCTCCCTCCTCCACATTCCGAGTGCCCACACCAAGCCTGGTTCTGTAGCATTTTCTTTCTTTCTTGTATGTGTATGAATGTTTTGCCTGCATATATGCATGCACACCACATGCATGTCTAGTGCCCATGTAGCTCAAAAGGCATCAATCAGATGCCCTGGAAGTGAGTTACGGATGGTTGTGAGCCACCATGCAGGTGCTAGGAACTGACCCCCGGGTCCTCTGCACAAGCATCAAATTCTCTAACTGCTGAACCACCTCTCCGGCTCCTTCTGTATCATTTTCTTATAAAATACTTTTGCTTGGCGTTCTGCCACAGCTCTGGTTCTTCCTCATGATAGTCATTCTGCCCGCCATCTCTTGTGCTATCCACAAGTAAGTGTTTTCTAAACAGTCATTGAAAGGCAATTTAAGAAATGCCCTGACCAGGATGGGACAGCCAGAGGAACATTTTGTCTGACTTTCCAGCATGTTCCTCATGTCCACTTCCCATCACACCTGTGTAGCTAGAGGGGGTGCCTCAGCTCTTCCGCTCAGGACCACCCTTGCCCCTTTAGTAGCTGCCCCAAACACTTGGTGCTGAACCCCTGCCTCCCAGGTAATGGCTCTCCCGTTGTAGTAGGCCTGGGGTGCTCACCAGCTGCTGGAGAAAGGAGCTGCTGGCCAGACTGGCGATGAGGAGAAGCAGGAGACAGGCAGCCTGGATCTTAGTGCTCTGTGCCATTGTGCCTTCTGTCCTGTTGTGCAGTCTAAGGACTTGCCTGGTGTCTGGGACCCAGTCCTAGTCCTTTTTATGGGACCAGTTGGAGGAGGGGACGCCTGAGCCCCCTCCCCTTTGCCCTGACTCATTTCCAAGAAGATAGTGGCGCCGAACAGGCGGGAGAGATAAGCGGGAACAGAGTGACAGGGGACAGGGTTGTGACACCCTCAGCCAGCAGAGGTGCACCCAGGGGGTGGGGCAGCTAGGGCCATGGACACAAGCCTCCAGCCAGCCACCTGTGATGTCACCCTGTGGCTCTCAGAAAAAATTCCCCTTTTTTCCCCTAGACACTGCCCCTCACTTTAATCAGTGTCTTCAGTATGGCTGTCACTCACTGGGCTCTTCAGGACACAGCAATGTGGTACACATGTGCAGGATGCATCCTAGAGTGAGTCAGGGCAGCAGCCAAAGGTCTGGACAGATGCCCAAGCATAGGCTGCACCATGGTGTTCAATGTCCAGACCATATGATGTAGCTGTCGTGTTGAAGTCATCTCGTGCCTAAGGTGGTGGCGATCATTATTCATGGCCAGAGCCAACACATTTCACAGCCCAGCATATGAACTAGTTCATTCTTTCACATGCCAGGGTGCATATTAATTCACTGTGTCTTTCACACCAGTACCAAGTCACGTTCGTGCTAACAGCTGATGCCACTTGGCCTCCAAGTAGATGCCTGCGTCCTCCTGGGCTTTATTAGTGTTTAGGCTTAAAGTTGCCTTCTTGGCACCGACCCCAGGGGCCTGGCCTGATCTAGTAATCAAACTTCCATCTCTCTCTAAGCACAGGAGACATGGGAGCACGTTAGACTTGGCTTGGCAGAGCAGACTATGCACATCACACAACTCCCAAGTGCAGTGGTTACGCCAGAACCTTCTCAATTGCCATGCTGGGAGAATCTACACCACAGAAACTGGTACAAAGCACACATCAGGGCATTTGTGGTTGGTTTTTGGGGTATTACTGAATCCTGGGTGGTGTCCTTGTTCCGCTCTGTTACCTGGATCCCTTGGTGTGCACAGCCCGGAGCTACTGTAACAAACTTGACTCCAGAGAGGCTATAGGACACCATGCCTGACTCACACAGGGACCACACAGAGTCGATTGACTCTGTAAAGCCCTGGGGACGATGCTAGATGCTATTCCTTTATTGCTGCTGCTGCTGCTGCTCACTAGGGCCCATCACTTCCTTTGCATGCCTCTCAAAGAGAGGATTAGGGAATGGTAAGGCCAAAGACAGGGATCTCAGAAACCAGAGGCCAGCAGGTGGGTGTACTTGGGTTGTGGCAAGGTCAAAAGGGCAGCAAGGTGAAACTGGAGGCCGGATCCTGGGAACAGGTGAGCCAGTCTCTTGGGGACATGATGGTATCCCTCAGCCCTGCCAGGCATCACTGTGGTTACTCAGGACAGGTTTCATCATCAGCCGAGGGCAGGGGTCACATAGAGGCGCCAGAGACACAATGTGAGGCGACAGACTGCCGGGCCAAGCCTTGCTTTCTGGCCATCTGCCCTCTCTTGGGGGTGGGGGGCTCAAGGCCAGGGCCCATCATTGGCTGGTGCAGAGGGGAGGGCTTCAGCCCCAGAGCCTAGGGATGCTCACTGGCCCTGTTTTCAAGAAGTTCTGACCCAGGAGACTCCAGGCCCCACCAACACCAGGGGGCACATCCTTGACTGCAGCTCCCACACCCCTAATCTGTACCCTAGGGCCTCAGTGAAGAAATTCAGTCCTTAATTCTCCCAGCCATTTTCACACAGTCACAGTATAGCTGAAGCTTAGACCTCAGGGCGGTCCTAGGAGCCCTGCCTGTCCCCATGCCCACATGGACCAAAACACAAGACAGACAAGGCGGGGCCACACTGGCCAGTTTATTGCAGTTAAATACCTCTCTCTCTATTTTTTTGTCCATTTTTCCATAAAGAAAATTAAAACACACACACGCACACACACGCATACATACATACACACACACACACACACCCACACACACCCAGAGGGAGCAGGGGATCCAGAAACAAGAGGGATTGGAGACATGACCTCCCTGCATAGGTCCAGGCCCCAGGGAAGGTGCCCCCAAAGCTCCCTCCTTCCCATAAGCACCCTGTCTCAATACCCCTAGAGACCAAGGAGGCAGCGGGCAGCGGGGCCTCTGTCCTCCTCCCTTGCTCCTCCCAGTGAGGACTGAGAAGGGAGGCTGGCGGACAGGTGGGCAGGTGGGCATCATTTTCGCAAGGAGGAGGGTAGTGGGCAATGTTACCACAGAAATGCATTATGTCTCCTTGTTTTTGTTAAAAATCTACTATAAAAAACGCAGCTTGGGGAGGGGCATCTCCCTCTCTGTGCTAAGGGCTGGGGGAGGGGCAGCAGAGGCCGGCAGCAGCTGCAGGTAGGCCAGTGGGCATCACTGCCGGGTGCTCTCGCCCACCATTTCCAGGTTGTGCTGCTGCAACTGAGCTCGAAGCAGGGCATTCTCATTCTTCAGTTCCTCAATCTGCAGGCACCACAGAGGACACATGAGCCAGGGGCTAGCCTTGGCATCTTGGGGCTCCCAGTGGGTTCCAGGTCTGTACCCACCTGCTGCCTCAGGAGTTCATTGTCCATCTGCAGCCGCTCGGCCTCCTTGAAGGTCTCCTGCATTCGCTGGTTGGTCTGACGTAGCTCCCGGATGTAGTCACAGGCCTTGGACAGGATGCCCCCTTTACTCTGAAGAGGGGAGCAGGCAAGAGTCAGAGGACAGGACAGCTCCTGTGCCTGGTGTTGGGTTAGACTTCCTGGAAGGGATGGGACACCCGGGCCACTCACCGCTCCTGTCTTGCTGTTGTCTGCATGACAATCTGGAATGATTTTTGAAAGCTGGACGATCCAGTTGTTGATCTTGTCCCTCCGTCTCCGCTCCACTGTAGGAGACAGTGACCATCACAGCACTAGTAAGGATCTCACAGGGACTCTAGGCTGCCACCTACCCATGGGCCACATTGCTTCATGAGAAGACCAACCAAGTCTCAATCCTCAACTGCCACGCTGTCAGGACAGGAATCCACACTAACAACTGCAGGCTTGTTTCACTGCCTGCCTAGCACACGCTACACACTGGAGCCAACATGGAAAAGCTAGTGTCATCCACACTCGGGAAATGCGGCGCTGGGCACTCATCTACAGCATCACCCACACTCTGAACATGCAGCTCTGGGCATTGTGACTCACACCTTTTTTTGAGGGGCAGAATCCAGCAACCTGCATAGCTCCTGTAATCCTTGCATTTCATTCTCTGTGTCCTCAGACTCTGGCTTCTCTAATTTCACCATTTTTTTACTTTTGTCCCCTTGGGGATAGGGTCTCATGTAGGTCAGGCTGGCCTCAAACTGTGTAGTCAAGGACAACTTTAAACTTCTGACCCTCTGACCTCCATTTCCTAAGTGGCCGCTTTTATACGTGGTTTTCTTCGTTGTTGAGATGGAAGCCCACACTCTACAATTGAGCTACATCCCAGCCCCCTCTCACCTTCAGTGTGAAAATCTGATCATACCTTGCCTGTTTAAAATTCTCCTCCACAGCCTTGGCAAGCTGCACTCTCCAGACCAGGGCTATGGTTCTGAGGCCTGGCCTTGTGGACCTCATCTCACCTGGAAATGTGAACCCCATACCTCAAAGGAAAAGCATGGCAAGTCACAGACTTCACTTCAAAGTCCAGACCCGTTAGCTATACTGAGGACAGCTGTCTGCAGACAAGGCCTGTGCCTTCTTCTGGCTTGTCATAGGTTCAGGATGCCTGCTAGGAACCACCTGACTTGGAACCAGTTCCACAGCTTCTTGGAGTGGGACTTTGGGGTCCTTCTTTACCTCCAGGGCACAGGCCTCCTACTGTTGGGGCACAAAAGACCCTGGCACCCCCAAGTCTCCTCTTAGCCCCCATCCTCTCGCAGGAAGGCTGGAGACACCTGTTGAATTTGTGGAAGGAAGCTGGGCCTTGAGCCTGATGGGCTGTGGAAAAAGGGCAAGGGGACCATTTCCTAACAAGGGCAGTGAGGGGAAAACTCGAAATGAGAGGGGTGGGTGAGGAGGGCTCCTTTCTCCTCAGACCTGAACTCACACCTTGCCCATGACATTCCCTCAAAGGACCTCAGGGCCCAGGAACAGGTGAGGCCACTGCTTTTGCATGGTCACTCTACTGTCAAGAGCCTCTCACTCAAGCATGAGTGATTTCATTTTCCAAAGCAGACTCTCCCACTCTGTCCACTCCCTCTTCACAGCAATGGTTCTTTCTCTGAGATCTTCCCAATGTCCTGCCAAGGACACAGCCATGCTGAGTTTGGTAACGGCTGGGATGTCTCCACTAGGCTTAGGGCTGGCTCACTGTCACCATTAAGTATGGTAGATCTTCTGGGAACTTGGTGGCAGACTGCAGCAGTAAAGTTGGGTCTAGCCAGGGCCTAGAAGCACTATCCACCACGTTCCCTGGCAGAGTGCTCTACCTCGGGCTCTACAGGGCTCACTTAAGTGCTTCCCCACCTGCTACTGTCCGCTGTTCTAGAGCCTGGGTATCTGACAACCCGCCAGGGTTAAGGGGTCTTAGATGTGTGTGAGAGCGCTCCTTTCTTTGGTCTGCATTTAGTTCTGCAAAATGTAAGAGGTATGTGGCTTTAAACAAGGTAGACTCAACCCTGGCTTTGCCCTGGTGGTGCTCATGACTGAGAAGATATGTGAACAAGGGTACTACTGTGCCCACAGTCACTGTGCCCATGGAAGGGAGGCGTGCAGCAGTACTCTGCATGGAACCTGAAGTAGAATGAAGCAGAAGCAGGTGGATCTCTGTAAGTTTGAGGCCAGCCTGGTCTACAGAGTTAGTTCTAGAATAACCAGGGCCAGGAGAAACCCTGTCTTGAAATCCCACCCCACAAAAAAAGAGGGGTTCCAGACACACGGATAATAAGATCACACAAAAGATTACATGAACCACTTGTAGGGTGTGTGTGTTGTGTTTACATAAGCTATCTACAGCTTGTGTCCAAGTAGTAACATGGTTAGGCCCGTGCCTTGGAAAAACTATTAGGACACTGGGTTGGCAGAAGGCTGGTCTCACAGAAGCCCATAGTTACAACAACACTTAAAACACATCTCACAGCCTGGGATGGGAGCACAGACCTTCAATCCCAGCACTCAGGAGGCAGGGGCAGGACAGAACTCTGTGAGTTCGAGGCCAGTCTGGTCTACATAGCGAGTTCCAAAATAGGCAAATCTACATAGAAGAAGCTGGCTCAAAAACCAAAATAAGCCTGGTGGTGGTGGCGCACGCCTTTAATCGCAGAACTTGTGAGGCAGAGGCAGGCGGATCTCTGTGAGTTTGAGGCCAGCCTGTGAGAGCTAGTTCCAGGACAGGCACCCAAGCTACAGAGAAATCCTGTCTTGAAAAACAACAAACAAACAAACAAAAACAAAACAAATAAACCCTACACCTCACAAGAGAACCTGTCAGGATGGAAGGAAGGATGGGACTAACAGTGAGAGACATTAGCATGCCTTTCTCCAAGAAAAGCAAGAAAACACCAGGCCAGAAATCCCCAGCCATCTCAGCCAACCCGCCCTCCCCCGGGAGGGGACCTTCCCAGCAGTAGGCGCACATCCACTAAGGTACACGTGGCACCTTCTCCAAGTTAGACTGGACACAGAGTCCAAGGTAAGCTCCACACCCTCAAATAACTGGAATCACATCAGCTACGCTCCGAATACAGAGATCTGAGAAATCAAACAAAAATGAGATAGATCCTAAGCTCCACCCGTCTAGAGTCAACATACTTCCTGAATAACCTGGGGTCAAAGAAGTCATAAGAGATCTGAAAAACATTTTGATATAAATGATAATGAAAATATTTGTCCAAATATGATAGTCAGACAGAAGTCTGCAGCTACAGAGCTGCACGAGGCGAAAGTCTGTCTGTTTGTTTCATCTTTCTTTAAGACAGGTTCTTACTATGTAGTCCAGGCTGGCCTCAAACTCACGATTCTGCCTCAGCCTCACCTGTGCTGGGATTACATGGGTATCATATCCAGCTTTAAAAAGTAAAGATTTGGAAATCCCTGCTACTAGGGACTATGAAGCAGGAGGCTTCCAAGTTCAAACCAGTGTGGACAAATTAGTAAGACTGTCTCAAAAAGGTTAAAAAAAAAAAAAAGTGAAAAAGCTGGGGATAGTTACCAGAGAGCACTCCTCTCCCCCCCACCCCCCCACCCCCGCCCAGCACACTGGCTCTAGTCTCTACCCCAGGGCATCAGAAAAAGAACTCTCCACAAGACCACTACCATAAATTAAGACCCCAAGTAGAAAGACTACTACAGTGAAATTCATAAAATAGAAAAAGCAACCAGGCTCAGCATTTAAAGTCAGGTTTCAAGTAAAGACTGCATTTCTACCTCCAGAGACAGTAAATTCTGCTACCATTAACAACAGGCACCCCACATACCCCTCTTGGAGTAGCCAAATGTTCACTGCTCCCTTAGGGTCCTGCAGGCACCCTCTGGAACTCCCAACCCCCACCCCTGCAGAAAAGGAGAAAGAAGTCTCAGGGACACTCATACTAGTAGAGTCCTGGGAAGGCCGAGGGCAGAACTCTGAAAGCTGCCTTGCCTCATTTCTGGCAGAGAAGCATACATGGAGGCTCTTGGGAGGGTAGACAACATGTTCTGTGTGGATAAGTTGGGCTAAGTCTCATGGACAGCCAGACATGGAGATTCTGAGTGGCAATTTCCAATGCCCAAGGAATAGAAAGAAACTCCATCCTGTGGTGCCATGGGGTGGGCCAAGCCCTAGGAGGGTGGGAAGAGACAATTATCACCTTTCTGGAGAAAAAAAAGTTAAGACTTCTGGGTGCTGGGGATGAATCTTAGGGGGAGCTTTTCTGCACCTCTGGCTGGGGGCTTACTAGTAAAGGGAAAAGGGATTCAGACCTCCGCCTTCAGGAACAGCCAGTCAAAGCCAGTTCCCAGTTCTAGAGCAAGTCAAAAGCCCCCACCCCCTTCCCCTTTGACATCAGTCAGAATCCCCAAGGCTCAGCCTAGAGAGCAGGTTAAGAGATGATTGTTGTAGGAATGGGTGGGGAGGAGAAACAAACAAACAAACAAAAAAACGACATTAGAATAAGAGTGAGCAGGAAGCCGGGCGGTGGTGGTGCACGCCTTTAATCCCAACACTCGGGAGGCAGGCGGATCTTTGTGAGTTCGAGGCCAGCCTGGTCTACAAGAGCTAGTTCCAGGACAGCTTCCAAAAGCCACAGAGAAACCCTATCTCGAAAAACCAAAAAGAGTGAGCAGGAAAAGAAAGGACATTCCCAAAAGCAGTGGAGGTAGACCTGGGGTTGACAGGCAGGGGCAGATGCTTGGAGCTCAGACAGAAAAGGAAGCCAGTAGATTTGGCAATGAGGTCGTCACAGGTGACCTTCAGTGGAGCCAGTCTGGTAGGCCAGACTGCCAAGCCACAAGGAGGACAAGCAGATGGTGGTTCAAACCTACTACAGGTTAGAGGCCAGAGGGCTGGCTGTAGCTGGAGGGTGGGAGTGGAGAGGTTATGGAAATTGCTTGTTGGAGGATGAAAAAACAAAGGCTCCAAGCTGGATGAATCCAGGGTAAGGCAGAATGAACTAGAGGGCGGGTGGCGGCCCTACTCAGTGGGAGGCTGCAGTTAGGGGTGGGGGTTTAGGATCACTGAGGGTCTTAGTCATTTTACAAGACAACACAGGTGCCCAGGTTGAAAATCCAGCCTGAGTTGGGTAGATGAGCTGTAACAGCCTGCGTAAACCACCAGAGGCCCCTCAAATGCCCCTGCATCACTTCCAAACCAACTGCAAGCCCCAGTTCACCCTTTCAAGTCCACCTGACCTGGGCATTAGGGCATTAAACTTCAATCATGCAGCTCCAGAGTCTTCTCCCTATTCTCAGAAGTCATCTCTAGCACGTGACTTCTTAGTCTCTGGTTTCCCATCACCTTGTCATCCTGCTTCCACACAGACCCCACACTGGTGTTCGCACCACCAGACTATAGTTTCTGGTTTCCCATCACCTTGTCATCCTGCTTCCACACACAGACCCCACACTGGTGTTTGCACCACCAGACTATATCCCCAGGGTCAGGACAACCGCTCTGGGAAGAGCTTCTAGAGATCCAAGACCAAGTATGAGCCAGCCTGGCAGGTCCTTTCCCAGCCCTAAGACCTTCCTCTTTCCCTTCCCCATTCTGCTCTTCCTCAAACTTCACAACTGTCTGTAGCTGAGGGACCTGGGCATTCCTGTGTCTCCTTGGGTCCGAGAGGACTCTGCAGTACTCTGTTCCACTCATTCAGCGGTCTTTTTCCAGTGCTCAGGCATGCTGAGGGCACATGGTAACTGTGTACCTCGTCTCCTCCCAGCGATGGTGAGAGCCCAGACCTTGTCTCTGCTGTTTTTCACTGCACTTGAGGTCTAGACTGGGGTGAACCTAGGTGTATGCTTGGCCAAAGCTTGCCAGCCGCTTAGAACAGCAGTACCCTATACCCCGATTTATACCAAAACACCCCGGAATCTCAGGGTCTGAGGCCTTCATCCTGGTTCAGTCTCAAAGGAACCACAAAGAACCTCAGTAACAAGAATCCTTGAAACATCTTGACTCTCTCTGGCCTGTGTTCCCCTCTACTTGCTAAGTTCCCAGAAAAATCTCCCTGGGTAACCTCTCTTCTGTGCCTCAGCAATCTCTCAGCCATAAGTTGTCCTTCCTTAGCGATTCTGACTGAAACCTCTAGGTCAAGCTGAGGTCTTGGCACAGGGCCTGTGCTGCTGCCTTGCCTGGGATCCAGGGTCAGTAAACATTTGTTGAGTGAAGGTGTTTGGGTGTCAGAACTGCTTTGCCTTGAGGGCCTATTACATGCTTTACAATGGTGACCAATCAAGGCTGGGAGACCAAGGAACAGCACTACCAGACAAAAGACCTCAGGGTGGACCGCATAGCTTCCTAGAAGAGTGGGCGGCTCTGGCTTCAGCTGGTCAGAGGAGCAACTTCCTTTCACATAGGCTGCCTAACTACAGATGGAAGGCAAGGGAATGGGAAGGGTAAAAGCCACGTGTGGATGTGAGATCAGCCATTTTAAGAGGCTGGTCAATAGAGCAAATCAAGATCACAGGCTGGGCATGAGAAAACATCTGGCCAAACCCAACTCACGCCCTCCATCTTTCCTAACAGCTTACTGCCCCTGCACCCACCAGCCCTTACCCATGCATTCAACATACACCTCTCTGGCATCTGGGCATGCCAGACGATGGGCTCAGAGCACCCTCGAGCCCAGGAGCTGGCCAAAGAACACACCACTGTCCTTACCTTCATTGTGCTGAGCTCTTCTTCTCTCATCTCGAGGAGTTCTGGTTCCATCGATTTTTCTAGAACAGAAGGGGAAATAGCAGATACCTATTCTCGTCAAGTATTTACCAAGCTATCAGACTTGCAAACACCTTTGTTTTCATGGCACTGGGGTAGAACCCAGGGCTTTGCAAAACGCAAGGCAAGTGCTCCACTACTGAGTCACCTCTCCAGTCCAGAACTTTTTTTTTTTTTTTTAACGGATACTTCAAAAGCAAAAGCTAACAAAACTCATACCCCATTCCTGCTCTATACTGACAGGCCCAGCTGTTAGGCCAAAAAACCCTCCCTTTCCTTGGCCCCCGACAACGGCACTACAGCACATACGGAGAATAGGGGTGTGTCCGGGGTGCAATTGTCCTCTGTGTTCCTGTCTGAAGCACATCCTGGGGTGTCATCATGACATAGAACTGGCCTGCAGGAAATGTGCAGGGAGCATCAGTAAGAGGTCAAGGCGGAACTACTTAAGTGACTTCCCTAGCTCTACCGTTCCTCCCCTTACCTCCGGCCTGTAGGCTCTGGTCTGTGGTCTGTACAGACACAGCGGTGGTATCTCCCACACTGGATGCTGGGAAATATGCAAACCGTGCCTCCCCGCTGACTGCTTCTGCGGCTGGGCTGCCACCATTGCTGAATGGATTTTGAATTACAGCCTAGGGACGAGGACACAGGCCACCCTTAGCCAGGGTTTTCCCACCTTTGTTGTTGGGGTCGGTGTTTATTTACTATGCTGTGAGGTGAGGGCCCGCTGTGGGTACCATTCTGTCCAGTATCTCATTTCTGACGGGACTCAACTGTCACTAGCTCAGCTACTCTACTTTTTTTTTTTCCAAGTTTTTCCCTGTCTTATAGAAAAAACAGAATCAAGAGACCTGCCCAATGTCTGTGCAAAACATTATCCTCACACGGCTCGATGGCCAGTAGAGTATGTGTGTGTCACACACCCTACCCCCTGGGACTTCCCCTTCCCCTCCCCTCCCCAGTAACTGCGGGCCACCTACCAGCGGGAAGGGTGCCGCGGGACCTGGGGGTACAGAGGCAGCGGCCGGGCCGGGGCGCTGGGCTGCCCCGTCCACACCCACCTGGGTCACAGCCTGTTGCCCCCCCGCGAAGGCAGCTGTGGACACGACGCTGACGGCGCCGGCCGTGTCGCCCTGGCCGTCCAGCTGACCGTCAGTCACCTGGACTACGCGGTATGTCACCTGCAGGGGGCGGCAGAGCGACGAGACCGACGCTAGGGCCCGGGCAGGGGCCAGGTCGGAGCCTCTCCCTGGCCCGCCACACGCGTCCACCCTCCCTCAGCTCGCCCCGGCGCTGGCCCTCGGGGCTCCCGGGCCGCGGCCGCCTCACCTGGCCTCCATTATTCTCTGTGCGGAACTGGTACTGGATATTGTGGTCGCCGAACGCCGCCTGCTGGACGCTGGCGATGGCCACCGCCGTCTGCTCCTCAGCCCCAGGGCCGTCCCCGCCTGTGGGGGCAGCAGGGCAGGGGGCACGTTCAGCGGGGCGCGCGGGGGGTCCCCCGGCGTCCCCGGCCTGCAACCCCGGCGCGGGCCGCAGCCCCCGTGGCCCCGCAAACACTCACCTTCCTGCAGCTCGACGCCCTCCTCGGCCTCGGGTCCCTTGTCGTGGCTGCGGGGGCACACGAGGGGCAGGGTCCGGGGTCAGCGAGGCCCGCACCCCGGCCGGGGCGCAGCGGCCCGCCGGTCGCCCCTCCAGGCCCGGGCCCCGCCAGGGTCAACAGTGTTGCCGAGCCCCCGCCCGGATCCCCTCCCCACGGCCTCCATTTTGAGCCGGGCCCGGAGGCCGCTCGGGATCATGGCGGCCCCCGCGCGCGGGGCTGAGGGGCCGGGGCCCAGGGCGCGCGGAGGGGCGCGAGCCGCCGGCGCGCTTACCTGGCGGCGGCAGCAGCGGTGGCCGAAGAAGCAGGATCCAGACCCGGGTCCAGCATGTCC
>JAQHUG010000591.1:112542-137606 GCA_028555095.1 Dicrostonyx torquatus
GTAGGTCGTGGGGGGGGGGGGAGCCCAGACGACAGGAGTGGGGGGAGCGCGCGTGCGCGGTCCGGGACGCGGGGGCGCATGCGCACGTTGGGGCGGGGCAGGGCGGAGGCGGCACGGGGCACGTACTCCAGGCGGCAGGCCAAGGAGAGGGCAGAAGGCCTGTCTGGTCTCCCCCTCCACCCACCCTCGTCGCGCAGCAAAACAGACGCTCAGAACTTGTGATTAAGTACTTTATTAAGCTTGGTAAAGAGTTTCATCAGTACTCCAATTTTAAAAAAATGTATAAAAGCTACATACAAAACGTGGGATCAGACGACTAAACTCTCCCGACTCAGGGCCAAATTCTGCAAAAAGAGAAAAGAATGTGAACTGGACGGGCTGGAGGAGGAGGGTCTAGGGGGCGGGGTGTCTGAAGTCAGAGGGACCTAGCTAACCTTCTTCATCCTCCGCTCCCGTGAGGCCTGCGAGTCAGTCTCTGAGTAAGGTGGAGGCGCTGGAGGGTAGCTGCCCTCCTCTTCCTCCTCATTTACCTCCCTGTAAAGTCTCCTTCTCTCTCCAGACCCCTTTTTCTTTAAGGCCTCTTCTAAGAGTCGTCCATCATACTGAGGGTCCCGGGACCTGGAGCCAGCATCCCGAGGATCCCGGGATCTCTGATGGGATCTGGGGTCCGCACGCCGGTCCCTAGACCTGAGGTCATCATAATAGTGGGGATTTCGGGAATGTGGCAAGTCCCGAGGATCATCTGGGTCGTAGAGGTCATCCCGGCTGCGACTTCTGGGAGGTGCATAGGCCCGTCCTCTCCTCCCACTACTTGGGGGAGAAGACCTTCCTGATTCAGTGGAGCCAGGCCTGTTAATGTCATCCAGAGCATCTACAGAGCGGGCCCGAGGCCGCCCGGATCCCCAACCACCCCTTGGCTGTTCTTGAAGGGGTTCCTGCTCCCACATCCTGGGACTTCGAGGCGAGTGGTGACTCCACTCCTCATCCCGGATTGGGGTAAGGGCGGGACCCCTGGAAGGCCGAGATCTCCAGTCATCTTCATGGAGGGAGGTGACTTCACTCATGGCTGTAGAGAAGGGAGGTATCAGTGGTATTAAGGATAAGTCCAACCTTGTCACCCATAGGCGCACACCCTCCCCTGGGAGCACAGCAGGCAAGGAGTGTATGCAAGATTGTTAACAAGCATGCATCATCCTCTAGACTCAGGTCTGCAGCTTACCCCGTTCCACTCTGCCATTGGGAAGGCCAGGCCGGGAAGGGTCAAAGTTGGCTAGTTCCTTCTCCATATAGTATAGGACCCTCATGGAGTCGTCCTGCTGACTAGCCTGTATCCTGTAGCCACTTCGTACTTCTGTGGAAAGGAACAAGGTGATTGGGTTTTTTTTTTTTTGGGGGGGGGGTGCATGTGGATCAATTCTCCATCCACATTCAACCTCAAAACAACAGGCTCTTACCTGAAGATACACTGCCATCCACATCACGCATCAGCGGTACCTGGGAGCTGTGGCCACCGACTAGTAGAGATGGGTTGTCTTTGGAGCAAAGCAGGGCGCTCCCAATTTTCTGTGCTCCCTTCCAGCCTTATCCCACCCCATCTGGCCTCCCCCAGACCTTACCTGAGCTATTCCTGTCAAAGTCTCCAGGGTACCTGCCGTAGGTAGGGCCCATGGGAATCATGGCAGGCGGCGGTGGTGGGGTCTTGGCAGGAGAGAGGTGGGTGTAGATGCTGGGAGCATAGATGCTGGGGGCACCTGAGGTGGCTGCTTTGCCGGCAGCATAAACTGGGCAAATTGGCACAAGAAAGGTGATCATAAGCTATGCTGTCTTATGTTGGAATGGGATTCTGGGGGAACCTGAGTTTGCCCTCCATTCCATTCCTGCAGTGCTGTAGGTTAGGGGACACAGCTTTCACCAAGTCCCCACTTCCTATCTGACTTCACATGGAATTCTGAGTAGGGGTGCACACTGGTAGATGAGGCCCCCAATTTGTATGTTATGGTTATTTATCAACAGATGACGATGGAAAGGTTTCATGTGAAACTCCAGGGTAATCTCAGAACTTTGTTTAGACTTCCTAGGTAACCATTTCACCACTGAGCCACGTTCCGATATCCACCCCCCCTTATTTGTCTTGAGATGAGGCTTCATAAGTGACCCAGGAAGGTCTCGGCCTCATTCTGTAGTCAAGATAGACCTGGATAAGAATGACAGCCTTGCTCCTAAAGGGCATAGTAGGCAAAGTCACTCCCTTTAGAGACACCCTGCCCCCTTCTGGGATCACTAGTGTCTCCATAAACTGAGGCACCTAGGTCATACTGTGGAAAAGCCATTGACTGTGGAGTCAAGCTAAAACGTGCACACAGGAGCCTTGGAAGTTTACCTGGCCCACACCCTGAAGTAGTACACACCTCCAGGGTTTCCAATTGCTGGCCACACCCACCCCTATCCACACAGCTCATTCTGGCTTGACAGCTCAAGGGTAAATCCTTCTAAGGCTAGAGGTTGGGTCCTTGTGGCAATTCCTAACTCAATTCACTGGGTCCAGCTTGGCTTTCTGGTGTAGGATTATAATACCAGCTACCTAGGAGGTTGAGGCAGGAGGATCACAACATGTTCAAGGCCTATCAGAGGGTTTTTTTTTGTCTTATTATCAACATCATTTACATTTATTGTGTGTGCACCACAGCAGTCTGTGGAAGTCAGAGGACAACTTGGAGAAATCTGTTCTCCCCTTCCACCAAGTGGGTCCCAGGGATTAGACTCTGTGTTAGGCTTAGCAGTAGGTCCCCTTTACTAGTGGAGCCATCTCACCAGCCCTGGATCCTTGGAATTTGTTTTAAAAGAGTTACTTCTATTACTTTTCATTGGTGTGTATGTGTGTTGGGGGGATGGGTATGTGCATTTGAGTGTAGGTGCCCATGGGACCAGAGGAGTAAGATACTCCGAAGCTGGAGTCATAAGCAGTTATGAGCTGCCTAACATAGACCAGGCTGGCCTCAAGCTCATAGAGATCCACCTGCCTCTGCCTCCCGAATGCTGCAATTAAATTCATGTGCCACCATACTGGGCTAATCTCTCCAGTCTTAAAGGGCTATACAGTTTTTTTTTTTGTTGTTGTTGTTTAGATTTTTGAGACAGAGTTTCTCTGTGAAACAGTCCTAGCTGTTCTGTAATTTGCTTTGTTTACCAGGCTGACCTTGAACTCACAGAGATCCACCTGTTCAACCTATTTCTGCCTCCAGAGTGCTGGGATTAAAGGCGTGCACCACCACCACCCGGTGGGCTACAGAGTTTTAAGGCCGGGCAGTTTGATTAATTGAGGAAGATGCTGGCTCAAAATAATTAAAAAGAGGTCCAGGAATGTGGGTCAGTGTAAGAGTGCTTGAGGGCCTGCGTTCAATACAAAAGTTGTTGGGCCCTCTTGGGGACTCTACAGGCTTGAAGGTTCCTCGCTCCTCTGATTTGTAAGCAGAAAACAGCTGGGAGGTGGTGGTGCATACCTTTAATCCCAGCACTCGGGAGGGAGGCAGAGACAGGCAGATGTTTGTGAGTTCAAGTCCAGCCTGGTCTACAGAGTGAGTTCCAGGACAGGCTCCAAAGCTACAGAGAAACCCTGTCTGAAAAAACAACAATAATAATAAACAAAAAAGAAAAAAATTGCTCAGCTCTGTCCATAAGGAGCCCCTTCATTACTTAAGGTGATTAGCTGGGTTATAGTTAGCAGTAGGGACTGGTACTTCCTGTAAAGCAATAGGAGCTGGGGCAAAGAGGACAGGAAGAACCAACCTCCCATGTGTGGGTATATGACCTGGGATGGATGAAGTGTGGTCTTGGGACCCAGCTCCAGTCTTAGTGGCTGCAGCTCTTGGGCTTCCCTCCACAGCTGAAAATGGACTAACCAGCAGTCAGTAAAACCAGAGGGCTTCTCCTGAGAGCAGTAGTCCGGACATACAGTTTGGGAGCCTCATCCTAGCCATCCACCCTCACACTAGTCCCTTAATGGCTCTGCCTCTATTCGAGACAACACAGAATGCACAGCAAGCTTCCCTGACCTGTGCGCTGGCTCACGGCAATGGCCAACAGGAGCAGGTGTGGAGGAACATGTTATGTGGGCCCCACCAAATGCTGTCCCCATGAAAACTCCCAAACTCCTGCTGTGCAGAGCTCTGCCCCAAACTATCAAACCGTCAGGCACCGAGCTGGCCGCAAAGCCCCATCTGGCCTGTTCTTTTCTGTGGGTTAAACACCAAGGTGCAGACCTATCCGAACAGAACAGCCTCCAGGGAAGAAAGACTAAAGGGCTAGCAGCTTTGTCCCCTAAGAGGCACAGGGTGGAGTTACCCACTTTCTCCTCTTTCCCTCTGCTTTAGGTAGGTGCTTCCTTCATTTCTGGTCCCATTTTCCCAGCCTTCCCCCAGGTGCCCTCCTGGATGAGGGCATCAATACAGAGGCTCCATGTGAGCAGCAGTTTGAGTGCTGTGTGCTGCTTAAAGTTAGCTTAAATGATGTACCCTACAAACCCTGCTTGGTTTCTTGCCTTTCCACTTGAGGTTTTTGTTTTGTATGTTGAGACGGTTCTGTGTAGCCCAGGCTAGCCTTGAACTTCAGCTTTTCTTGTCTCTACCTTCTCTTCCCACAGTGCTGGGACTGCCTAGGAAAACTGTCAGACCCACCTGGATTTTGTTTTAAAGGGGTCTTTACTTTCCTGTGAATAGTATCTTATATTGGACATTATTACTTTTGGTGATCTTGTTTTTGAGCCATAGCCATAAATTATCCTCTCAAAAGAAAACAACCTCAAGAGTTAAGGGCTGTCGTTTAGTGGCAGTGTTTGCCTAGCATGCGCAGGGCCCTTGCTTCAATCCCTAACTCCATAAGAGAAGCCTCAAAATAAAGGAAATGAAAAGCGGAGTTAGTGACAGATAATGGACATTGCCTCAGTGTGCAGAGCAGGAGGGCAGGCCCATGTGCCCAGTAGAGTTCACTGGGGGAAGCGGGTGAGGGGCACTTACGGGCCTCAGGGCAGCAGCACTTGTCTGGGCAGCAGGGACATCTGACATAGCAGCAGCAGGTGTGGGGACAGCACTGGCACCAGCAGATGCCCAGGAGGAGGAAAAGGAGGAGGCTCGCCAGGCAGACCACGACCACGAAGAGCCAATCTGCAGAGAAAGGAGAACGGGCCCTGAGCTGGGAGGCCTGAGTAATGATAAAGATGGACAGGGATTGGTAGGGCACCCAGACTCCACAGGGTGGTGGTGTGGAGCCAACTCTGGGACAAGGGACTAGCTGCAAAGCTCCTCAGAGAACCTGCAACTACCGCTTGGTTCTCTGTGCCCAAGACGAGGGCATAGCGACAAAGGAACACAAACCCCACTGCAGTCAGGCTAAGTCACCACATGGGAGACCTTATCCTGAGTTCAGACAGCCAAGGCAGGGAGCAGGAGGAAGGCTGGCTGGAGCAACACAAACAAAAAGTAGCCTTCAGGAAGGGAAAGAGCCACAGCCCATACCTGAACCCCAGAAGAACACAGCAGGTACCAGTCACTCGAGTCCCTTGCCTGCACCCCAGAACCTGTTCAATCAGCCCAGGCCACCCCGAGCCCACAGCCAGGCCACTAGATGTCAGAACGGTGCAGGTTTAGTGGAAGTCCACAGCGAGAAGAGATTAGGGGGAGGGAGTGTACTAGAAACAGAAGCAATCTAACAGGGGTTCCACCCCATACCTTCCAAGGGCCCCGCCCGAAAACCAGGTAGGAGCTCAGGGGCCTCTGAGGTCCTGCCTGAAGGGACAAAAGAGAAACAAGATTATGTTGGCCATGGCCAGCCAAAGCCAACAGCCTTAAGAACGGGCCAGCTTCAACAGTGGAAAACATGCCTTGAGCAGAGACAGAAACAATGGTCACCTAGGACAGTCCTGACTGGAGGTATATGCACACCTTCCACCCTGCCACAAGGGCCCCATCTGAAGGGTTTGTTTGACCTCAGCCTGGCACTCCCATCTCCCATGTATACAGGTCCTGTCAGGCATGGTAGGTGTACTCTAGAGACCACCATAAAATTGTTTATTGTTTGGTTTGAAACAAGGTCTCACATGGTGGCTCAGGTTGTCTTGAACTTGAAGCAAGCTTGCTGCCTCCGCCGCCTTGATTCCAGGATCACAGGCAGGAGCCACCACCACTCAGGGCTCAAAATGAGGAACTTTTGGCCAACTTACAGCTGCTGGGGAAGTCACTTTTCTTTCGGGATGTGGCCACAGAGTAGGTTTGCCCACACACCCATGAACATATAGTTAATAATAACAAGATTCAGGTTATTTTTTTAAAAACAGGGAATTTGGGAGGGGAGCATGTTGAGGGTATCTGGGGCAAATTGGAAGTGGGGTGTGGGGTACGTGCATGCATATAACCAAAACATTATATATTTGTACAAAACATCAAAGAATAAAGATTACAAAGTTAAATTTTGAATAGAAAATATGAAGAAAAATGCTACCAAGTATTTCATAATAAATTATCTGACAGCAACATAATTATGAAATACAATTAGTATACTTTTGAAGTGCTGGGGGTTGAACCCAGGACCTCATTAATATTAAGCACGTGCTTTACCACCCAGCTACACTCAGGCCCACAATAGTTTTTCTCAGTGTATGTAGTAAGGAGCCATGAAGTCACGTTAAAATCATAACTGGTCCTGAGTTTCAAGACCCAGGTGCCATGAGGTCCTGTGCCCCCCACAAACATACAGGAGTGTGCATATTAACGCACACATGCACACGCAGACACACACACATGCACACGCAGACACACACACATGCAGGACACTATGGTTCCATACCAATACACCTCCCTCCAGGGCACATGCACTTGGCTGAGGCAGGAAAAACAGGAGTTTAAACCAGCCTTAGCTACCTGATGAATTGAAGATTACAGGAGATCCTGACGCACAACAAATAAATGAGTTAAAACCCCAAAACAACGTGTGGTCCAAGAGGCCAGGCTTTGTCTCATGACACTGAGTATACTCTCCTTTCCTTCTGAGGCACAGCCAGGATTTCCACAGGCTCCCTGACATACCACCATCACCTTGGTGGCTAGTATCGTACAGCCGAGTTACCTTGGGATTTTAAAAACGTGCCAGTTTCAGCCAGTTGTGTGGCACATGCTATATATAATCTAAGTGCTCGAGGGAGGAGATATGGGAAGATTGCCACTTTGATTTGGGTCACATAGTGAGACCCTGTCTCAAACAACGTTCCTAGTTCAATTTTAACATGATGAGATATAAACCACAAACATTGTGAGATCCCGAGTAGCTCCAAGAAACTATTGATGGTGCATGCCAATAAAGGTCGCTAGGTCATCGGAGGGTGGATTCCATCACTTGCCCTTTGTCCTGTGGCTCGAGTTCTCTCTGGACCTGATCCCACCATGAGGATGGCAATGCGCAACTGAAGCTTCTCTCACATCCAGCACATGCCATGTAACACTACAGGATGGCTTCTGATTGGCCCATGAAAGGAAACCACTTGGCCAGACTGGAGACCTGGGGACACTCTACCTGACCCCTGCCATCCATCTTGTTTAGACACACTCAAAATTTCCACACATTGCATAAATCACACACAGCACCACCCGCAAAAGAACAGAAGATAAACACTGTGTTTGGATGAGGGACTCGTGGTACACTGTGGCCCTGGGAATGTGGCTGAAGGTAGGTCCAACTTCAGTTATACAGAGGATCTGGGTTCAATTCCCAGCACCCACATGGCAGCTCATAAGTGCATCTCCAGTTCCAAGGGATAGGGTACCCTCACACAGACATAACATGTAAGCAAAACAGCACTATACAAACTAAATCTTGAAAACAAAACAAAAACAACCAAAAAAGAAAATGCCCCCACTCCCTTTATAAATAGGTCTCATTATGTAGTTCAGGTTAGCTAGAAATTCACTGTGTAGCTCAGACTACCCTGAAATTCAATATAGCCTAGGTTGTCCTTAAAGGAACTATGTGGCTTAAGACTGGCCTAGAACTCTTGATTGTACTGACTCAGCCTCCCAAGGGCAGGGATTCCAGCGTGGGCCACCTCCCTCTCAAACACCTGTGGACTTTTCTTGCTGTTGTCCTCTCGGAGACAATGTAACAGCTTGCACTGTAACATACTTGCTTTATCAGATATTCTAAGTAACCTTGAGCAATGGAAAGGTTACAAGGGACCCAGAACCAAACCCCCATGGTTACGCTGCTGATCAACTCTGCCCACCTTCTACTTTTGTTTTTGAGGTAGGGTCTCTCTGTTTTGTAGATCTGTCTGCCATAGGAACTCGCTCTGTAGATCCGGTTGGCCTCAAACAGAGGTGAGTCCTGAGCCAGCCGCCACAGTATCTCAAGGTGGTGACCAAAAAAGGACAGTTCCTGTAATCCCACTGAAACATATCTAGACTTACCCAAGTATTATCCAATGATTAAAAACCCAAAACTTCAGCCTATCAAAGATGTGCTAATAATAACTGCTGCCCACTTAAACCAATTATGTTTAAGATGATCTAACTATTACCCCTAACTATGCTTTAATGGAGCCTGTATGTTCCTCTCTGGATCGCCATTTTGTACAAATGGTTGACCCCACATGCTGGTTATTTCTGCAAAATAAATGCTCTTTGTTTCTGCATATTATTCAAGTTTGGGGCCTTCTTCAGCATTTCTTGGACCCTTACACCACCTGCCTCTGCCTCCATGTGTGTGTTTTTAAAATCAGAGACCAATAGATTCCTCAGTTCTCTCCACTCTGACTCTGGCTGATTTGAAATGCCACACAGGGAAGGATTCTGTCCGGGGTGCAAGGCACAGAGAATCCCAAGTGACTGGCAGTGCCACAAAGTGGTAGCAAGCAGGCGACAGGGCCCAGCATGGTAGCTGGATGACAGAGGGTGAACACACATGAGGGGACAAGAGGAGTACCAGTTCCCACTTGCCCACCCCAGGGTCCTGGGAGCCCAGCCCGACTCACCAAGGACGATGAGCTCAGCGTAGGCCTCATTGTTACCATCCAGATCCTGAGCTGAGACCACAGAGCAGTAATACACTCCACTGTCCCCCCAGGCCGTCTGCTCGAACGTCAGGTCAGCATCTGGGTCAAGAGGAGACAGTATGAAGACACCTCGGGGTGGTACTGAGATCAACAGGCTGGGTGTCCATCCATCCGTTCACCCCCCACACACACACACTACGGGAAGGAAGCAAGGGGTGGGGCTGCAGTGAGTCAAGTAAAAATGAAATCATTAGTTGGGGCTGGAGAAATGGCTCATCCACTAAGAGGACTTGTTGCTCTTGCTGAGTTCCCAGCACCCACACAAAAGAGCTCACAAACATCTGTGACTCTAGTTCCAGAGGATCCGGTACCCTCCCTGACATCCCCAGGCACGGGCACGCACATGATGCACAGACATACATATAGATGAAAATCATACACATGAAGTGAGTACTAAATCATTAGGTTTTTGTTTGTTTGATACAGTAGTTCTCTGAGGCCCAGGCTGGCCTTGAACTGGAAATGCTCCCAAACTCAGCTTCCTAAGTGCTGGGATTGCTGACACTGCAGACACTACAATGGCATCGTCTATCCAAGCACACACTACCTTTTATGTACTGCTCTGAACACCAAACATGGGTTCTTTGAAAACATCTGGGTACTAAGCATGGTGGCACAGGCTGCTCATCCCGCATCCAGGAAACTGAGGCAGCATGGTCTCAAGCTGAACACCAGTTTGAGCTATAGTATGACCTTACCTCAAATAAACACAGGCGAGGGCTGTGGCTCAGTGGTAGAGTGTTTGCCTAGCACACAGAGCCCCTGACTTAGCCCAAACCAAGCCTAGGAGGGGAGCACCATTCTCACATTCTCATTGTGGTTTTGGGGGTAAGACGTGTGGTGTGGACTGAAGACCTAAATCCAGCCAAAGGCAGGGACGGTCTGACTCCAGTCCAGTGTCTGTGCTTTTGACTCAGGTCTTACCAAGTCAAAGCCCAAGTCTCACCTCCCTTGGCAGGCCTTGAGGCTGGGCGCAACAAGGAAGACAAGCTAACTAGGCCAGATCCCAGATAAAAGATGCCTGGGCACCAAGGAGTGGGTGTGACGGGTGTGGGAGAGACCTTCCCAGTTCCAAGCCCACCCCCTTTCTTTCTGTCCCCCACATTCCAGGCCAGTCCCAGGGCTTGGGGACGCTCAGGTCTGAAGCAGCCCCAGGCAAGGAACCTGCTAATTACACCACTAATGAAAGTCTTTTAGCACATCCTGTTTCCTCTGGACTCCTCAGGCCCTAATTAGTTACCTCCTTTCAACCACCTGACAGGGAAGTCTCTGCTAAGAGGCTCTGCCCTAGTGGTAAGCATTTCTTCTAGCCAGTGAACCCCAGGGAATCATGGCTGCAATCTTAGGCTCCTAATGACCTGCCTGTCACAGGCTCCCATGGACCTAGGAGCCTGCATGACAACCTGTCCACCATACCCATGTTAACCGTGGCTGACCAAATCCATGGTACCTGGCACCTACTGGGACACCAGCTATTAAGGGCTAAGCTTCCTCAAAAGAAATCCCTTTCCAGAACCCACCTAGATCATGCCAAGCACAGTCCCCAGGCCTGCAAAGCCCTTAGCATATTCTCTGGTCACTGGCTATGTCAATGTCACCCCCATGATCTCACTGGCCTTCAGCCATCCTTTCTGCCTACTCCAGCTAGGTTCTTTCCTCCATCCAGGTAGGTTGCTTCTCCTTACTCAAGCCCCAACCTGGAGGTGCACTCTCCCAGAGCACCCCAACTCACAAGGCTCCCCTGCTGGCTCACTGAAGCCTGACACCCTGTTCATGTGCTAATCCCCACTCTTCGCCTATGACAATGTCAGAAGAACGGAGTTGGCCTCAGTCACCCGATTCCACGGAGGGCCATCCCTCTCCTTAGCTTTTACTGCTTGTCCCAGCATCTTCACTCAGCATTCAATATGGCTGACACATGCCTACGATCTCCAGCACTGGGGAGGTTAAGCCATGAGGATGGAGAGTTTAAAGCCAGCCTGGACTACATAGGAAGACCACCTCAACCCCTGCCCCTCAACAAACTGCACTGAATGTTCCAGGAAGTGTTTAAGTAACCTTCACTAGAAAGCAAAGGTTGAGCTAGATGTGATGGCAGATGCCTTTAATCCCAGCACCTGGGACGTAGAGGCAGGAAGATCTCTGAGTTGAGGACAGACTGATCTACAGAGTGAGTTCCAGGATAGTCAAGAAACCCTGTCTTGAAAAAAAATTAAACAAAATTAAAATTAAAACAACAACAACAAAAAAAGCATGAAGGTTCTCAGTGTGGCCAGGGGGTACCCTGGGTTTCCCTGGCCCTTCCAGGGATTCCAGGGTACACTTACTTTACAGCACTAACAGACAACCAGCCTTAACCTCTCAGGAACATTCAAAGGCATTTTCCATGTGATATGTAATCTCATAGCAAACCAAAGGTGTTTGGAGAACCTTGCTTTTACTGAGCTGGGTCAAGGAAATGCATGGGAATAAAAAACAATGCCACTTAGCTCATTTAAATAATTCATTTTTAGTTTTGGAATTTTTTTTTCATAAAAGGTACATTTAGTTCTTTATTGGCTGACTTGGAACTCACTGTGCAGACCAGGCTGGTCTTGAACTCACATGTTAATTTGTTACTTATAAGACAAGGCCAGAAACTGTCTCGAGAGTTCTCCAGTAATGAGATGTTCAGAGGTTCTGAGAAGAACCTAGAAACTTCATGGAGCAAAGTTGTCCTTAGACAACTTTAGGCCTGGGCTTCTGACCAGAGCTAAAACACAGGCTGCCTATTAGATGGGGAGTGCAGTATAAAGGACATGACCTAGGAGGGATAGAAAGTGCCAGGCGTGGAAGCGGGGAGCCGTTCAACTCTGGGAAGGCTGCCCGGGGGTGACCTTGGAGGAATGAAGACCGACTCGTCCTCCATGGTCAGGCTTCTGGCCGTTGTTGACTGAGGTTGTGTGCATGCAGATTGCCTCAATGCAGACTCCCATCCTTTCACAAAACCCTCAGAAACTCAGACTGTCCTAAGCATTCCAGATTTTTCTGTACTACTCTCTGGAGGAATTCCTATTTATGTATCTGAGTTGTTGGGTGCCGTGAACTGGGGCACCCATGGTTAATGCTCTTGGAGGGAACCCTGGATCCAAGGGATTGGCTGGCAGGAGGCCCACTGGCCGTGGTGCCCACTCGACTATGGATTCGATAGCTCTTCCCTGAACTATACACCTTATAGCAGATCCTGTCCAAAGATGAAGGAAGGAGCGAACAGGAACCCCCCGCCACAGGAAGTGATTACATAGGCCAGACATTACAAGCAAGGGCCTCTAGGACCAGCTCTGGGCCTTGCTGTATTGTATTTGGCCCATCTGATGTTTTCAGAACCCACGAACAGCAAGGCTTTCCGGCTTCTTTTGATCACTCCTGAGGCCTGGGCCCACCTCCTTCCTGTGGGGCACACCCTGTTCCTGGTCCCTGCTGGCTCCTGACATCACAGAGGCTAGGCACAGATTCTACGGGGGTGAGGTGAGAGGCCAAGATACTGGTCTCCAGTGGGAAGAAGGCTGGGCTCCTCCGTGGCTATGTCCTGACTCCTTATTTGCACATGGCAGAGAGAAGTGTTAAGATTTCAGGTCCTTAGGGTCCTATTCAGTGCTGCTGAGAATAGGGGCATGTGGCTCCAAGCAGCCTGAAGAGATTAACACTAGGGCCCCCGATAAAACACCCCACATCCCCAAGGCAGGAGTGGAAGAGAGGCACTGGGAGGTGCCGGACATTTATTTTTCCCATCACTGTTTTCTTTTGCAGCTCTTGGGGACCTATGCTCTTACCCACACCAGGCAGGCACTGTGCCACCAGCTGCAGTTCAGCCCCTTTGACTCTTCGCTTTTGGAGACAAGGTTTCACTAAGTGGCCTTGAACTTCTGCTCCCCTGCCTGAGCCTCCCGGGGACAGACAACACTCACTTTCACTCTTAAAAGTAGGAGAGTGTATGACCTCGAGAGGCCCACCTCTCCTCTCTTTATCCTCAAAGATGAAGAGGAAAGACGTTCCCATGGTTACTTCAATTTTCGAAAGGATGGCCACTTACCTACCACTGTTGAAATAAGCCAGTTGGAGACGCCCAGTCTGGTCATGAGTGTCCTCCAGGGTATATCCCGATGGACATTCCCAAGTTTTGTGTCCCTCAGAGCAGACCCAGATCCAGCCAGCCTTTAAGGGCAATCTCTGTGGTGTCCTGATTAGGATTGGGCAATTAGGCCCAGTGTGAGCCCCCAAGGAAACCAACCTCCCCGCAACTTCAAGGACTGCTGGAAGCTTAGGATTTCCATGGAGATTCAAGACAATTCCTTGAGACCCCCGCCTTTCATCTGCGGCCTGATGGGGAGAGGGCATATTCTACAGCCTGGTTTCCAGGGATCTGCAAAGAGCCTCCCTGCCACCTGTGAGGCAAGGAATGGATGGACACATCCATTACCTGGGAAGCCTGTACCCCTGGCCCACTGCTGTCCCTGGCTGTCCCTATGTCTTTCCTCTACCCTTCAGATCACACTAGCAAACATGGCACATCCAAGTCATTAAACACACACCACCAAATGCTACTTTCTTTGGACCTTGTAAAACTATGGGTAATCTCCCATACTTAAAACAAAACTCCCCAAGACAGGGGCTCAAGTAATCAGGCTGGCCTCCAACTTGCTATATAGCTGAGGGTGGTCGTTCGCCTCCCCAAGGCTAGGATTACAGGTGTGCACCACCATGCCCAGGGCTGCCAGTCTTCCCAAGTATTTTCATTGGCAGTGTTGCTTCTGGAAGATAATGTGGGGCAGGGACAGGGTCTGGGTCTGTTCTGCTTACCACTTTATTCCCAGTGCTTCTAACAGCACTGTTTAGTGGACACATCAGATCCACGGTAAACACCAACACAATGGCTGTGGATATAATTCAGTGGTAGAGCCTCTGCCTAGAGTCACCCAGTAAGGGGCTCGGGGCGTGGTTCAGTGGTAGAGCCCCTGCCTAGAGTCGCCCAGTAAGGGGCTGGGGTGGCTCAGTGGTAGAGCCCCTGTCTAGAATTCCCAGTGAGGGGCTGGGGTAGCTCAGTGGTAGAGCCCCTGCCTAGAATCCCCCAGTGAGGGACTGGAGTGTGGCTCAGTGGTAGAGCCCCTGCCTAGAATTCCCCAGTGAGGGGCTGGGGTAGCTCAGTGGTAGAGCCCCTACCTAGAATCCACCAGTGAAGGGCTGGAGGGTAGCTCAGTGGTAGAGTCCCTGCCCAGTATGTTCCAAGCCCTGGGTTCCATCTATAGCAACACCAGAGAACAAGAATAACGAATGAATGAATGAATGAGCGAACGATTGAAGACTAGGTCTACAGTGGTAGAGTTAGGACACAGCTGTTATCAACTGTGCAACACCCCAGCAAGTCACTTGTCTCTAGGGAGACTCTGAAAAAATGACAATAGAGCAGAGTCACTCAATTGCTGTGTGGTCTCCCTGAGTTAATCCACTCCAGGTAAATTTGAATCAGACCCTGCGTCTCATTATACGTACCACAAGCTGGTCTTGAACTTGAGATTCTTCTGCCTCAACCTCCTGAGTGCTGGGATTACAGGTGTGAGCCACCATAGCTGGCGGAAGTATTATTTCTCACTGCTAGCATGTTTAGTATCAATTATAAAACAACAAGTTTTTGTTTGTCTTAAATCTGCACGCTTTTGACATCGTATGTTGAGTCTCTCTCCCTTACAACACTGTGAGCTTCATAATAGAGTGACTGGATGGTTTAATTCTATCTGTGTTCCCGGAGCCTGGAACAAACCTGGCAAAGGGTGAAGGCTGTATTGTGGGGTGATGGGATAGTAGGATAGACGGATGATAGGTGATGTATGGGTGGATGGATGTGTGGGTAGATGAATGAACAGATAGGTGGAGGGACAGGTGGGTAAATGGAAGGATCGATCCCTCCTTCATTATCCCATCGAGACATTCAAACCGTCTCTCTCACACACACACACCCACCAGCCTTGCCCCACATACTTCCGGTGATGGTGATCCTCCTGCCCTGGTAGTAGTCTCCAAGGGTCACGGCATTGCCCTGCTTGGTGGCCACCACCCTGACAGTGCGTACACTGTCCTGGCACTCCACATAGGGGTTGTAGCCAGGGTTGCCAGCTGCTAGCTGGGCATTTATCTGGTTCTCCACACTGGCGGGGGAGAAGGCATCAGCCACGCGGTCTCTGCAGAATGACTTGTACTTCCAGATCACGATTGGGGTTGAGAGCGAGCTGCTCATCTGATAGGTGCAGGGCAGTGTCACCGGCTGGAACAGGATCACCACATGGTAGGGGTCTGACACGGTCACCTGGATGGTGTTGGCCGGAGCTGGGAGTAGAGGAGTCAACAGGGAGAGCTGAACTCAGTGGGTCCCGCAACAGCACGAGCCACGCCACTTAACAGTGAGTGCGTGTTTTTCAGAGCACTTGGCATACTGCTCCTTAATTTCTTAGACTGGTGAGGCAAATTGGATGATGTGCCCATTTTACACACCCTTGGGGCTGCAAAGTGATAAATATGTAGCCCCATAGGCCAGGTTCCTGGAATACTCTGTCCACCTTTTCCTACCCAGAGACTTCTCAAAATACACACCCAAACACAAATAGAACCCTTCGGCCCTCACCTGAGCCAATATTCAATGTAAGCGCGCACTGGCCAGCGGAGGATGGTTACAGGTTCTAAAGTCCACCCTACAGATACCCGGGAGGTGGGTGAGGTGGGGAGTCCCCAATTCCACACCCACTCCAAGCCAGGACTATTTCTCGAGCCCTTCTTTCAGGGAACGTTGGATCTAGCCCTCGAATGCCCTCTCCCCGTTATTCCAACACTTAGAAATCTTGGGGTGTGCCCAAGATCCCAGTGCCTGGCCTTTCCCGTGATGGCGGGGGCATTGCTCCTGTCCCACAAAGGGTACAGTTCTAGGGCTTAGAATCCCCAGAGTTTCACTTCCTGTTATCTCCAACAAAGGCGGAGGAGCGGGCTGGACGCGCCAATAAAAGAAATTCCCTTCCTCTGGCACACACGGGTCTCCCCAGCTAGGCGGAATCTGGTGGTCTCGAATCTGCGCCCTCGAACTAACCATCACCCCAGCCTCTTCGTTCCAGCTCCTCCAGGACCAGTGAAAACCGCAGCCCTCCATCTACCTCCAGTAGTGCCCTCCCGCCGTCCCACAGCACCGGGGACCCCATTCCTTACCTGGACAATAAGTGATGAGAAAGAACCACACGAAGAGCATAGTGGTCGGGCGGAAGCCAGGCGCCCCAGAAGGCGCGCTAGGCGCCGGCGCCATCGCGGCCGTCCAGCAGAGACGGAGCCCGCGCGTCCCCTCCCAAGTATCCCAAGAGTAGGGGGCGCGGCGAGCACCAAGGCCGAGAAGGGTACTTGCTCCGCCCGGCCCTTAATCCAAGTCCATTTTCTCCACACTGAAGGAGTTCTAACCTACAAAAAAAACTTGGACGAAGCTCATGTCTTCGACTCTCCCGGGACAAGTGACCCGGTGCGCGATGGCTCTCTGGGTCACTCCACCCCCTGTGCACTCCCAGGAATGGATCCGCCCAGGTACACAAGGGTGGGAGCCCTGGGGCTGGGCTTGGGGGTGGGCGGCGGAGGAGGGGCTTGCGGGCCTCCCTCCCCGGAAGTGGGCTGACTCAGGTGCGCTCCTACCCCCAGGGCCTGAACCAAGTGACCACTTAGCCCGGAGGGTGCCCGCACCCCAGGCGACGTGTGCAACCACCTGCTGCTTTGGCCAAAGTTGATAGGACCGTGCTCCCGGAAGACAGAGACCTCCCTGGGGGTGCTCCACCTGCCGAGAGGGGCCGGCCCAGCCGCGCACCTGTTCGCTGCCGGTCCCCACCCCTGTCTCCGGCGCCGATGGACCCGCCTAGGTGCGCCCTGCGGGGAGGTGCCAGGCCCAGCTAGATCCCGGCTGGCAGAGGCGTGTCGGTGACGCTCCCTGCTTTCCTACTCTCGGTGGGGGAGGTGCCGCGGGCTTTCTGGGCTCCCAAGTTGGATGACTCAAGTATCAGTGAGCCACCACCACCCCCACTCCTTGAAGTGATGCTCTGGTCCCGCAGGCGATGCTCGTGGGGACGGAACTTTTGAAAAAGTTGCAGTCGTACTTCGGCAGTTTCCTTACTAACTTGTGGTTCCCTCTCCACCTCCCCTTCGGTCATCCCTTTCTCTAGGTCAGGCTTCCGGAAGTTCTGACGCTTAATGGCGCTGTGCCAAGACTGGAGGCCGGGAGACTTGTTTCGGTTCAAAGGTTCTCAGGCCGTCACCTGCACCCCGGGAGCGGCCAGAGGCTCTAGGCCTTCTCGGCGTTACACTGCTGCTCCCTGGTGGCGTCGAGGGGCAGCGCATTCTAGGAGATTGTGAACTGGCCAGTGGGTTGGGAATTTTCTTTTCTTGTAAAACTTAGTCACATCCTTCTGCTCAGGAATATCCCGTAGTCCCTCCTTACACCCAAGAAAAATTCAAAATACTCATACCGGCCTGATTGGCCCTCCCCGACGTCATCTTGCACTCTTCTCTTAGTTGGCTTCAACCACACTGACCTGGCGTGTCCCGAATCAGACACATGGCTGGTGTCGCTACCAGAATTCCTTTCCTGAAGCGGACACCTCATCCCATTTTCTCCAGGGCCGCATTCAAAGGCAAACCCTTCTCATAAAATTTCACCCTGCTCATGAGCCGTCATGATTTAAAAATAGAGGAAATCATCATAGCCATCATTGCTATCGTTTGTAATCCTAAACCAGTAATACGCGTTGCTTTGTGTTTTGTACACAAACACACACACACACACACACACACACACACCGCTATTATCAATGTTATCAATACCTAGGACTTGGTCATCTATCATCTTCAATACAGGAAAGAGAATCTTTATTAGATTAGAACCCATCCTAATCATCCCATTTTCACTCAACATTTTTACATACCCCATCTCTACACAAAGAAAGATAAGATGCGTGCTCCTTCCCAGGGCAGGCTTATCCCCAACTTCTCTCTCCCACTTTTCCTCCTCGAATCATTTACTGTCATCTGATATTTTACTAGCTATAGTTTCTCCACCTATCTTTTCCTGTCCTAAAGACAATGTTGCTTAGTAAATATTCCACCTCTATATTTCCCGGCCCTCCTGTAGTTATGTGGGGCTTACATTAGGTCAGTTATAGTTAGTAGCATATATGCAAAAGTAGAGAGGGTTCCCCTCCCAGTCCAGAGCATTTAATCAACAGTGTGTGGCCCAAGAACCACCCTGCCTTCCCCTGCCACAGCAACTAGTGTTTCGGATGGCACCTGTGGGAACCTTGTGGAGGAGCCCTCTCCACTAACCAGTGTTGGGTATGTGTGGAAGTTTTATTTAAGACACACAAGTTTAATAGGGGCCAGACACACACACAGATTACTATACCAGAAAGAGCTCCTCCGAAGAAGCAGGCAGGCCGGTGATCCGCATAGAGAGCGCTTTCCACGTGGGCCTATCATTTTATACCTCTTGGGACCTGGTGTTCCAGCCCCATTAATTAATTAACAACTAATTAGGGGTGCGGAATAATTAGCTAATGGCGGGGCGTGGCTATAAGCCGAAATGGCCAAGACCACTCCCCTTCAGGTATGAATGTGAAAAAAGAAGGAGTTTATGGAACTAAGATTCCAGAATGATGGGATCTAGACTGTCATGATTAGTACATCCCACTGACACCAAGGGGAAGATGATTTAATGATGTTTTAAGAATCTTTCCTACAGCTGAGCAGTGGTGGCACATGGCATTTATCCCAGCACTCAGGAGGCAGAGGCAGGCAGCAGATCTCAGTGAGTTCGAGGCTGGCAGATCTGCAAAGTGAATTCCAGGACTGTTACACAGAGAATCCCTGTTTTGAAAACCAAACCAAAAAAAAAATCTTTCTAACTTTAGGAGAGCTGGTCCTTGTCATGGCTTCCCACTGGACTTCAGTATCTCTCTGTCCCACTTTTGATGGACACAAAGCCCTTGTCCCAGTCCCATGGCAGGCACTTTTGTCTCTGAGACAAAGGCCTGTGAGAAACGGGTTTTTTTGTTTGTTTGTTTTGTTTTGTAAAATCTTTATTTTTTGCCTCATGTTTTCAAAGGTTTTGGGGCATGTTTGGCTGGCCACATCATTTTAAGGCTTGCATTTCAAGGCTGGTGAGGCAGAGAACTAAGCTCACTGTTTGCTTTGTGGAGGCTAGGAAACAGGCAGACAGACAGGAAGGGGCCAGAGACAATAGTGACCCAAGGACTGCCCTACTTCTGCCAACTGAGTTCCGCTTCCCAATGATGGACCAGCCTGACTCCATCTTAAGATTAAAAGCCATCTTGTCAAAATACGTTCATACCTGTTTTCTGTAAAACTTGAATTTGATCAATTTGACGTGTCCCACACCTATACCTTGACTTCCACCCTGATATGATGTTTTGCCAAATAATATTGAGATGTTCCTCCATGTACATAACCAAAAATCCTTGAAAACCCCTAGCCTTGAAGTTTGGGGCTAATATAAACCCAACCTTCTCCCATGTTTGATGCTAAAATCCACCTCCAGGCAGATAGCCCTGATAGAAAATAAAGCTTGTGTAATCTGACCCAAGAATTTGGGTCATGGTCTTTCCTATCATTCAGTGGGATAAACACTAAGGTTTTCCAATACCATCATCATCAGTACCACCATCTAGGACTCAAACGTGTGAACTATAGTGTATGTTTGGATTCAAAACACACACTGTCTTCATGTACTTGATGTGTGAGGGTGGATAATTTGCCTTTTGAGTTTATCCTATCTACTTCCTGGCAATATGTAAATATTGTTGGAGGAAGCCGCTTGTTGGTTCCCGGTTGCTCAGCCCCAAAATAATCACACAAAAACCATATTATTTAAATCACTGCTTGTCCCACTAAGCTCTAGCTTTTTATTTACTAACTCTTACATCTTAATTTAACCCATCTCCATTAATCTGTGCATCTGCATCACCACAAGGTTGTGGCCTACCAGTAAAGTTTCAGTATGTCTGTCTCCGGCGGCAGCTCCATAGCTTCTCCCTAACTCCACCTCCTTTCTCCCAGCGTTCAATTTAGTTCCCCTATAGTTCTGCTATAGGCCCAAAGCAGTTCCTTTATCAACCAATGATATTCCCAGCATACAGAGGGGAATCTCACATCAAGTTATATCTTACTCACACATAGTTCAGTTTTTGTTTTATGATCATGTGTCTGCCTGCATGCATGTCTGTGCAATACATGTGTGCCTGGTGCCCACAGCAGCCAGAAGAGGGCATCAGGTCCTCTGGAATTGGAATTGCAGACAGTTGTGAGCTGCTGTGTGTGTGGTAAGAATCAATCCCAGGTCCTGTGGAGAGCAACCGGTGCTCCTAACTGATGGGACATCTCTCCAAACCAAGTCTTATATGTTCAATGTGTATTTCTGAAAATTTGCTGGACCCTGATACACAGGGCTTAGCAGCCGAGTTCTATGGGTGACATCACAGTGCCCAAGAAGGTTCTTAAGTTATTCCTGTGGTCTTCAGCCATGCTGGCCACTCTGTGGCTGGCTAGTCTTTCTCTTCCCATGCTGTGGGCCCAGAAACTAATCAATTGTCCCTATAAGAATGTGTGCCAGTACGCCTTACTCTCGGGCAATGACGTGATCCTGCAGTGTAACCACCACAAAGCACTATGGTATTTTTCTTCATCTCTGGAGGACAAACTGTCCCTGCTCAACTCCATGCCCAACGTGAAGATACTGTCTGGGAGCAACCTGCAGTTACCCAACCCTCAGCCGTCCCAGACAGGGCTTTACCGCTGTCTGGATGATTACAAGGCCCGTGTGGTGGAGTATGAGATTGACTTTCAGGATATAGCCCTGCTACATATCACACACAAAGACCTGGGCCAAAGGCCCCTGGAAAATGAGACCATGAACCTAGGAGGCGAGGTACTCGTTTTTACCCGCTGGGATCCTTGGCAAGACTGTAACCGTTGTGAAAAGCCGGGTGAGCGCAAACGTCTAGGTTACTGCTACGTGGAGGAGCCGCTAGGAAAATCCATGCCCTGCTGGCTGTACCTGAGAAAGGAGAAGGTGACCCACACCCGCCTGCGGCCTGAACTCCAGCTGCAAGCCTGCCAGGCGCCCTGTGATACCATCACAGAAACCACCCAGCCATACTTTGTCTTTGACACTCATCAGCTGGACAAAACCACCAACCATGGGTGGCTCAGCTGTCCCTTGGCTTCCATCTACAGGTAACCGGAGCAGGGCCGACAGCCCTTCGGTCAGTCCAGGTCTCTGGGGTCTATCTGCTGCCAGGGGGAGGTCTCCATCCAGTAGGAAATCAAGTTCTTCCTCTACACCTTGAAGCCTTCATGGTCAGTGAGAGCCTAGAGTCACTGAAGGATCTATTTCCTGCCCGCACAGGCAACCTGGAGCCCAAGACTCAGGCTCAGGTTTAGCCAACATAAACATGGCTGTGGGTCCTGCCTGCTGACTGGACCCTGAAGAGCATGGTTTGCCCCTCCACCTTGCACCAGTAACATGTGTCTTAGCTTTCTCTTTTGGGTTTTTTGAGACAGGGTTTCTCTGTAACATGATGGGCTGGCTTGTTGGGGTTACTGTCCTGCCCAGTACCCCACAGCCAGCAAGCCCCAAAGAAAGTCACACAGAGAGTCTACATTAGGTTATACACTGATTGGCCCATTAGCTCAGTCTTCCTTCCAGCTCCTGTAACTTATATTAACCCATTGTTCCCATCCATGCAAGCCACATGGCCGGTACCTTTCGGTACCTACGAAGCTTACATCCTGCTTCGTAGATGGACTGCGCAGGAATGCCAGGGAAGCTTCCTGCTTCCCAGACTTTCTCCTCGCCCTGTCTCTATTTCCTGTCTGGTTGACCCGCCTATACTTCCTACCTGGCCAATAAGTATTTATTACATGATTGACTGAACAGACAAGTCTCCTGCACCATTTCTCTGTAGCTTTGGAGCCTGTTCTGGAACTAGCTCTTGTAGACCAGGCTGGCCTCAAACTCACAGAGATCCACCTGCTCTGTCTCCTGAGTGCTGGGATTTTCTTTTTCTTTTTTGAGACAGGGTTTCACTATATGGCTTTGGCTGGCCTGGAACTTGCTATAGACCAGGCTGGCCTTAAGCTCACAAAAGATCTCCCTGGCTCTGCTTCCTGAATGTTGGCATGAAAAGTGTTTACCACCACATCTGGCGCATGTTTGTTTCTTCCTCTGTCAATATTTTATGTAAGTAGGCAAAGGGTCATGATATGACAAAATAATTATTAGACAAAGATCAACAGTTGTAAGTGCTGCATGAAAAAACTATTGGTAAAAACAGATTTACCAGGACAGCCAGAGCTATGTATCTCAAAAATAAATAAAGTCAAAAACAAGCAAAACAAGCAAACAAAAAAGCCAACTCCCAAATATAGAGAACTTGCCAGAAGACAGCTTATCAAATGTTTCCTGGTGACTGCCCTTGGTTATTACAGCTGTGGATGATATTTTGATTTCTTTTCATTGGTTTTTAAATCATCATAAGAATCTCACAGTTACTTCATTTTTTAATATAAGTTTTATTTTTATTTTATGTGTATGGGTGTTTTATCCATGTATTTATGTGCACACTATGTGTGCAGTTCTCATACAGGCCAGAAGAGGATGATAGATTGCCTGGCACTGGAGTTACAGAGGTTGTAACCCTTCATGTAGGGGCTGGGAATCAAGCTTGGGTCCTCTGGAAGAGCAGCTAATGTTTTTAATGGCTCAGCTACCTCTCCAGCCCTTAAATCAGTGGTTCTCAACCTTCCCGATGCCGTGACCCTTAATATAGCTCCTCATGTTTTAGTGACTCCCCCAACCATAAAGTCATTTTTGTTGCTACTTCATAACTGCAATTTTGCTACTGAGTGATGTCTCAGTTCCTAAGACCATTGGAAATATGTGTTTTCTGATGATCATGACCCACAGGTTGAGAACCACTGATCTAAATGGTTCCTCTATAATAAAAATGTCCACTTGAGGCATATGAAGGTCATTGAAAGACCCCTGTGCACTTGGCTCCTGGGTCATGGTCTCTTGTTTGTCCTGCTCTGCACTTGGCCCCTGGGTCATGGTCTGTTGTTAGTCCTGCTCTGCACTTGGCCCCTGGGTCATGGTCTCTTGTTAGTCCTGCTCTTTCCTGGCGGATACTTACTCCGTGGTTTGGGTTTTTCCTCCATTTTGTTCTGTCAGGATGGTGCTTTAAGAATGCAAAATCTGACCATTTGGTCCCTAGTGGGGGGCAGTCTTGCTGGAGGAAGCGCATCCCTGGGGGTGGGTTCAGAGAGTGTAAGTCCTCCCTCTGCTGTCCCTTTCATTATCTGCTTTGGAATGGAGTTGAAAATCTGATCTTTCAGCTTCCTGCTCCCACTGCCACGCCTGTGTCCCCTCCACAATAGTTAGCCCTCTGGGACCATAAGCCCAAACAAACTCTTCATTCTGTAAGTGCCTTGGTCACAGTGTTTTCTCACAGCAACTGAAAAACACGGTTTGATTTCAGGGGCCAAAGCCACACTTGCTGTCGAGTTCCAGAGGGATACAGTCAACTGTGGTGGGAAAGACATGGTGGTAGCCAGCAGGGAGGGCATGTTGGCAGGAGCAGAAGGCTGGCTGGTCACATGGCATAGTGTATGGGAATATAAGTGCAGATCCCATGTGGGCAGGCTCCATGGTGGCTGGATCTCCTCACCTCGTATCTTGGAATGGGAAGCAGAGTACAACCGGTTGTAACATATTTGAAACAACATTGGTGACAGTTTCTGGTTCTGGGTTTGTATGTGTGTGTGTCTATGTGCACACTTGCGAGCATGTGTGTACACAAACTTTAAATTCCTGAGTTAATTTCTTTAGTTGTAAATATAAAACTTTTTTCTTGTGCTAGTGTTGTTGAATTGTTTTCTTTCCCCCACAAATTTACCCATTCCGTCAAAGCATCAAGAAGTTTTGCCTTCAGCCAGTTGTGGTTTGAATAAGGATGGCCCCTAAAGGATCAGAAATTTGAATGTTTGATCACCAAGGAGCTGCATTATTTGAAAGGACTTGGAGATGTGGCCTTGTTGGAGGAAGTGCATCACTGTGTGTGTGTGTGGTGGGGTGGGGTGGGAGGGTGGGAGGTGGGTGGGCTCTGAGGTTCTTAAAGCCCATGCCAAGCCCAGAGTGTCTCTTTTCCTGCCACCTGTGGGTCCAGATGTAGAACTCTCAGCTACTTCTTCAGCACCATGTCTGTCTACACGCCACCATGCTCCCCGCCATGATGATAGTGGACTGAACTGTAAGCCAGACCCAATTAAATGCTTTCTTTGTAAGATTTGCTATGGTCATGGTGTCGCTTCACAACAATAGAACACTGACTAAAACACATGTATATAGCTGTAGTATGTTCTTGTTTTTATTTTGTTTGCTGTGGTTACCAAACTCGAGGCTTTGAGCATTCTAGAACACTCTACCTGTAAGCGACACCGTCCCCAGCTCTAGGTATTTTGAGACAGGGTTTCATTATGTAGCCCAGATTTGTCTTGAGCTCAGTATCTTCCTGCTTCTGACTCCTGAGTACTGGAATTATAGGCACACGCCATCATTTTTAGTTCCATTCATTATCTTTTTATGTCTGTAGGAGCAGAACTAATGCCTCCTTCTAAATTATTATTATTATTATTATTTTGGTTTTTCGAGACAGGGTTTCTCTGTGGCTTTGGAGCCTGCACTGGAACTCCATAAAAGCACAGTTCTGTAGGACTAGCCGAGGACATTTGAATGGCCAGACGCTGCTTCCCTTAGGAACAGTTCATCCATAACTAGCATTCTAGCAGCTTTCTCAAACGTAACTGCCCTGACTGACAGGGATAGTAACACGTGCCGCGTGTTGCCAGA
>JAQHUG010000591.1:187534-207631 GCA_028555095.1 Dicrostonyx torquatus
AAGCACGGTGAAAGTAGTGCAGCAATGGAGGCCTAGCTTGTGGTGTTTCAGAGGTAAGCAAAGACTCTTCCAGGTCTTTTGTGTGAAGACTCTGGAGTGTCTGGTCAACTGGAGCTGTAATTGACAAGAGACCAGAACCATTATAGTAAAACCTTTGCTTTGCTGGGACAATGGATTCTGGTCAGTTGGGGCTGAAGAATCAGCTGTGATTAAGAAGAGACCAGCATCATTGAAGTAAGTCTTCTGAAAATTGATTCCTCAGGGTCACCACATAGGGGCTGTGTTTCATAAGCAGCCAAGGATGTACCTTGTGCTGACAGCTAAACTTCATAGTGTAAGAGTCACCCACGTGGTACTGGTTTTAAAGGCATGAAGAGCAGCAGAGGCTTGGCACCGCGTGTCAGGGTTGGAGCCCCTGAAGACAACCCAGGAGAGGCTATTAGTGAAAGTGCAGTCCACGATGGACAGTGGTGGCACACACCTTTGATCTCAGCACTCAGTAGGCAGAGGCAGGCAGATCTCTGGGAGTTCGAGGCTAGCCTGGCCCTCAAAGCAAGTTTCAGTACAGCCAGAGTTATGCAGAGAAACCTGTCTCAAATGATAATAGTTTTAAAAAAAAGTGCAGTCCAGTTGTAGCAAGGGACCCCAGCATTTTCAGAGATCCTGCATACAGTGGGATATCCACCAAGAATGGCAGCAGCAGTGGAGTGGAGCTAGCCAGAGCCTAGCAGACAAGCTGTGTGTGCTGTAGAGGGCAGAGCTGGAGAGGTGACCAGTAGACTGTGGGCCCACAGTTGAGAGATTTTGACCTTTTAAAAGGGATTTTGGATTTTTTTAAAAAGCAGTTGGATATTTTAAAGGGGTTGAACTTTTACTGTGTTTGAATTTGTAAAGATGGTGGGGCTTTATTTATGCTTTGAATGTGAGATCCTGGAGTGAATAAAAAAGGAAACACTGTGATTTGACAGTGATGTGTTTGTGGGTCAAGGTGACCAGGGATCAGTTGTGCTGGACAGTTTCATGTCAACTTGACACAGGCTAAAGTTATCTGGGAGGGGGGAACCTCAATTAAGAAAATGCCTCTATAAGATCTGGCTGCAGGAAAGCCTTTAAGGCATTTTTTTCAAAATTAGTGATAGATGGGGAAGGTTCAGCCCATTGTGGGTGGTGCCATCTCTGGACTGGTGGTTCTTGGTTCTGTAAGAAAGCAGGCTGAGCAAGCCAGAGAAGCAAGTCAGTAAGCAGCTCCCTCCATGGCCACTGCTTCAGCTGCTGCCTCCAGGTTCCTGCCCTGCCTGAGTTCTTGGCCTGACCTCCTTCAGTGATGGACCACAATGTGGAAGTGTGAGCCAAATCAACCCTCACCTCCCCAACTTGCCTTTGGTTACTCATATCTCATCGCAGCAACGAAAATCCTAAGTAAGACAAGTACTTGCTGCTCTTTCAAAGGATTCGAGTTCAGTTCCCAGCACTCACTTTTGGTGATCCATAGTCATCTGTAACTCCAGCTCCAGGGGATCTGACACTCCTTTTCTGGCCTCCCCAGGTATTTGCCTGCTTGTGGTGCACAGACACATATATAAATGTGTAAAATATTTAATATAAAATGAATAAATAAATCCTTTTTGAAAATGTATAGCATGATTGAGCCAGGCACCTGACATCGACCTCTGTCTCCCAGAAGCATGTGAACATATCCAAATGAACATATACTTACAGCACACATACACACAGGCACATAAACACATGACAACAGGATGCAGGAAAACTCAGGTGTAGTGGCATATATCTGTCATCCCAATACCTAAACATCTAAGGCAGGAGGATCATAAGTCTGAGGCCTTACTGGTGTATTGCTATACTCTTGACTCCCCGCTCCCACCCCCAAGAAAGAGAGAAAAAAAAGAAATGAAGGAAGGAAGGAAGAAAGGAAGGAAGGAAGGAAGGAAGGAAGGAAGGAAGGAAATGAAGAATAGCGTTTTGGAAGGAATAGTATCTGCAAAGCTCTTCCACCAAGAGGAAGAAGGTAAACCGGTAAGGTAGCTAGCTGCAGATGGGACGGTGAAAGAAGAGAGACCAGAGTGAAGATGCCAACATGAAGGCCACGTCTGGCTTTTTATGCTGACCTGGTCAAACAAGGTGATTCCCAGGGATGCCGGAAAGATGTTGTTGCCAGTCTCCTCTGTTAGAGCGCTCTGGAGAGCTGCTAGCAGAGGCTGCAGGAGAGCAGCTGGCCTTCACAATGCAGAGGTGCACCAGCAAGGTGCTTCAGCCACATGTGGTGATGTTGGTCCAGCTGGGCAAAAACGACCGACCCTCTGTTGGCAGAAACCTGCCAATTCTTGCAGAAGCCCAGGGCATCACCGCTACTCCTGGCCACTTCTCTGAGGTACTTCCCTAATTTTCTTTTCAATTTTTCAATTTCCTTCCTGATTTCCCTTTGATCAGTTATTCCACCGCCTGGCCAAGCTTTCCCTGACACTCTTGGCGTTCTCATCTTTCTCTGAAGCATCCCTTGCTGCTCACAAACACGGGGCTTTCTCGCTTTTTCTTTCCCACCCTCCTGGAGCAGCCACCCAGATTTTAGCTGCCTTGTTGTGTTTTGTCTAAACCCAAATAAAATTGTCTTCAAGTTTCCATTCAAGTTCATGAAAAATTCTTCTATTTATGGGATTAAGAACCCACAGAAATAAGCCCCAGATTTCCAAGAAATTATGGTGACCAAGGGAGACTTTTCAGAGTTTTTGGTAAAAGATGTGACCACCCCGATGGGACAAAAGAGGTAGCTGGGACTTTAGAATGTAAGGACTCCCTGAGATGGACCTCCTGCTGTGAGTTCAGCTATCAAAGTGCCTGGATGCAGGTCCTGGCTTCATCACTCTCCAGCAATGCTTAGGGGGAAGAAAGTTCAGGGAGGAATGCAATAAACCAGTAAACTTAGATTCAAACATTTTGAAATGTCCTTTATTCTGGCTTCTCCTGGTCCTCTGCCTAGGCCGTGTAACGCTGAGCTGTTTTATAAACTCCTGCCTTCTCCCCAGGAGCCCTTGGCCCTTTAGCAAATACCTCATAACATTGCTCTGAGGATTTAAAAGGCCCCGTGATGTGTTTGAAGATCTCCAATATGCAGGACGTGCGCAAGAAAGTCAGCCACTGTTGCCAACGGTGTCCCCATCTGTGGGGCACTTGTGACTTCTTTTATTAAAAGGGTTATTTATTCATTTTAGCTGTATGGCAGCAGCCAGAAACCCCAATTCAAACACTTAAACAACCAACATGTAACTTGGTATGTATAACTTAGAAGTCCAGAGATATTTCGATTTTTTGGGAAAGGTTCTACACTTTATTACTGGACAAATCACTCCCCAAACTTAAACATGACCAAGTCTCCAGGTTAAGAATGTTGGACTCCATCTGGTAGGACTGATGGGTGACCATGATCTGGTAGGACCGATGGGTGACCATGATCTGGTAGGACTGATGGGTGACCATGATCTGGTAGAACCAATGGGTGACCATGATCCAATATGGATTGTCTCTCTGTTGTGTGACTCCTTGTTTTCCTCCAGGGGCTTCTCCTGAAGCTGTACCTGATTCTGTTACCAGTTTTCATCCAAATCCACTGAGGAATAGGACTATTTTGCTTTTATTTCTTGGCCAGGAATTACTTGATTCTAAACGTCTTGAGAGAAGACATGGCAAGAAGCCGAGTCAGGCATATGGTGCACGATGGCAGAGGAAAGGCGAAGAGCTATTTTGATTCTCGTATGGCTGTATCCGGGCATTCAAATGATGGCACACTCTCGGTCTAAGAAATGGCCACTGGTCACTCCAGCATTATGTGAGAATAGCACCATAAATTGATTGCCTGAAGCAGGGGACCAAAATTCAAAATTTAGAGTATAGTTTATACTGATCATTTTTAAATCATCAAAAATCAATCAATCAATAAAATTGCAAGTTGACCCCACCACAGCTTAAAAGCATCTATATGTGAAAAACACTCTTGGGATGGAGCCTAAAGAGTGTGTGTGCCTTAGAAGCAAACTCCTGCCTTAACTCACCTTCAACGTTATCTTTTTAACTCTTTATCTGTTAAAACTCTTTGGAGAGGGGTGGAGAGACGGCTCAGTGGTTAAGGGCACTGGCTACTCTTTTGGAGGACTTGGGTTGCAACATTGAAATCTCGGCTGACCGGGTCGTGGAAACAGACCATCTGTTTTCAGTCTTTCGTGCTGACAGCAGTCTGCACGGTCCCGCTAGGAAGTGGTATTGCTTTTGGTTTACTCTGTGGGCAGATGAAGAGCACCGTAATGGCATCGCCTGCCTTTTCTATCCTGACATCTCTCCTTGCATGGGTCAGAGAACCAGTATTGGCAATCTCCCTATGGTTTTTTCTTTTATCTCTTATTTATTCCTCTGTGTATGTGTGCACACACACGTTAGCTTTCTATTTCTGTGATAAAACACCATGACCAAGGCAACTTACAGATGTATAAACTGATGACATGGCTGCTCCAAGGTATGGCTAAGAGGAAGGCTTTCATTGTAGATATGAGAGACAGAACAGCCAGAGGCATCCAGAAGAGTCCAGAGCAGAGAGAGAAAAGTAGACTGGACAGGGCCAACAGACTAAGTGTGAGAGAAAGGAGACTAGCAGAGAATAGAGAAAACAATGAGAGAAGCAGAAGGACAAAGAAACAGAGAGGGAGGGAGGGAGGGAGGGAGGGAGAGAGAGAGAGAGAGAGAGAGAGAGAGAGAGAGAGAGAGAAAGGCGAGAGCGCATATTGAGAATAGCAGGGTTATAAGGAGAATGAGTAGCTAGGTGAGAGGGGCTAGGATGATGAACTTTGAAATGTCTAATGGGTGCTTGTGATACTGAGGGAGCCTAGAGGCCAGCATGAGCTCTAATTTGCCAGTAGGCACCACAAGTTGCCGTAAGTCCTTTTCGCCAGATGTAAGGGAAATGATTCCTTTTGGTTGAGGGGATCCAGTGTCACGAGTTCCTGAGAATGCTAGCTTTTCTCTAACCACCAGAAATCCTCCTATTGTCCAGGGTGAGTTTGTTTCTGGATATTTGGACTACATTTTGGAATTTAGTGAATCAGAGTTTCCTTTAGAACTAACAATAGAAGGAGGAGTTTATTTGAGCTTATAGTTCCGGAGGCTTAGAGTCCAAGGTGGTAGGACAGAGGCGTAGCACAGGAGCAGGAGGCTCACATCTCGAACTGCAATCATGAAGTTGAGAGAACAAACTGGAAATGACAAACTCTCAAAGGCTCACAAGACCACACCTCCTAAGCCACCCCAAAACACCACCACCAACTGGGGACCAAACATTCAAATGTCAAAACACCACAGCACGTACGTGCTATTTGTGTGGTACAAAATACCACAGAGTGGATTCAGGGGTCCCTTAGGCCCTCTGTAAAATATGCTTTCCCTAAGCACCCCACACTGCTCCCTAGACCCCCCACTAGCAGAGCACAGTGACACTCAACTCTCTGGGAATCAGGCATTCAGACCCTGAGTCCAGCCATCTTTGGAAAGCCGAATCACTTTCCTCTCTTGACTGCACAGCCCCGCTCTAAATGCCTGCAGCTCTCTCCAGAGAAGGAGTATGTGAGAGGAGAGGAACAGCATGACATTTTGGCAGCATACCAAATTCCTTCCATGCAGGTACCCAGCCCCTCCTTCAAGCACAGATCCAATTGTGGGAAATGATTGAAGGCTCTGATTCTGATTCGGCTGTTTGGGTCGTATTCCAAGACTCTAGACCTGAACCCGCCCACGCAGATGGAGTGAGATTCAGTAAACTCACGCATGTTTCCTTTCTAGGAATTCCTTATAAGCCCACGAATGCCAACTGCATCTGTGAGTCAGAGTTCGCTTGTTGCTGTTTTGGCTTCACTACCCACTGTAGGAACCTTGCTCACCTGTCTCTGTGATGCGGTACCACACAGCCTGGCATAGTGGTGCACGCCTTTAATCTCAGCACTCAGGAAGCAGAGGGGTAGATCTGTGAGTTCAAGGCCAGCTTGGTCTACATAGTGAGTTCCAGGACAGCCAGGGCTACACAGTGAAATCCTGACTCCTATAATTAAGTAAGTAGAGAGCCACCGGCACCTCTGGCTCCTCAGACTCCTATCATGCTTTTTGCATTTAAAAATATTCTCACTTCAAGGAGAAATGGCCTCATGACATGAGTTTGACCTCTAGAGCCCATGTGAAGGCGGAAAGAGAGCACCAGCTCCACAGAGCTGTCCTCTGACCCACAGAGGACAGACACAGACGACAGACAGACAGACACAAATAAATGAAAATGGCCCTCACAGGCTTATAGGGAGTGGCACTATTAGGAAGTGTGGCCTTGTTGGAGTAGGTATGGCCTTGTTGGAGGAAATGTGTCATTGAGGGTTGGCTTCCAGGTTTCAGATGCTCCAGTCAGGCCCAGTGTCACTGTCTCTTTCTTCTGTCTGTCAGTCCAGATGTGAAACTCTCAGCTACCTCTCCAGCACCATGTCACTTCCCACTAAACCTCTAAGCTGTAAGCCAGCCCTTTGTAAGAGTTTTCCTTTGTAAGAGTTGCTGTGGTCATGGTTTCTCTTCACAGCAAAAGAAACCCTAAGACACAGGCTTTGACTGTGTAGTCCTGGCTGGCCTGGAATGTGCTTTGCAGACCAGGCTGGCCTCAAACTTACAGAGATCCTCCTGCCTCTGTCTTCCAAGTGCTGGGATTAAAGATCTGCACCACTACACCTGGCCATAAAACAAACAAACAAAACGGCAACAACAAAAGGCAGACAGCTCCTGAGGAATGGCGTCCAGTGTTGACCTCTGGCCTCCGTATTCACGCATATACATGCATCCACACCTGCACACACACCTATAGCACCCCACCCCCAAACGCCGAAATTCCAGTTCAATGGTTGTCATTTTGTCAGAATGGCCTACAAGAACCACTTCAGAGTTCACCAGTTCACCTATGACTCACCTTCCCACATTTATGTCTGAGCCCCACAGTGAAAACTGTCCCCTTAGCCATTCTGGTGTGTGTGGATAAGGGAAGCTAACACAGTCTAGCAGAGTCACCATCGTACATTCCAATCTGAACCTGGCGTCTGGTAGCAGGCTTAAGATGAGGAGGGTCCCCAGGAATAGCTGCACCCCACAAGGCAAGTACCTCAGAAGTCACGCTGGCAGCTCCAGGCAATAGACAACACACAGGCGTAGAGAGAGGAAAAGGTTTCTACTGCCCAATAAATAAAAATAAATAAAAGATAACAGGATCTAGGGGTTTGTGGTCCCTAGGTGTGGTGGTTCGGATGAGAGTGGCCCCCATAGGCTCCGAAATTTTCATGCTTGATTCCTAGTTGGTAGCACTGCTTGGGAAGGATCAGAAGATGTGGCCCTTGTGGAAGAGATGTGTCACTGGGGGTGGGCTTTGAGGTTTCAAAAGCTTCAAAAGTTTCAAAAGATCCAGTGACCAAGTAACTAGCCACTTTGACACCAGACCCAGTCCTTCCTCCTCTGCCCTGCCCCCCTTTTCCCTCTCTCCTTTCTGCCTTCAATATTTTCAGTTCAGGATGTGAGCTCTTAGCTACTGCTCCAGCATCATGCCTGCCTGTTTTCCTGTCGCCATGATGATGATGGACTGACCCTCTGAAATTGTAAGCAAGCCCCGGTTAACTTTTCTAAGTTGCCTCTGGCTTGGTGTCTCTTCACAGCAATAATAGTGGCTCAGCAAGACACCAGGTATGATGGAGCCTGCTCACATGTCCCCATGTCTTCAAGCAGGGTCATATTCCCTCCCAACTCCTGCCCAGACTTTTAGCAAACAACATAGCAAGCTTGGACATTCAGGTTTTGCTGTGAGTGAATTATCCTCAAATCGGACTTGGCATCTTGTTTTCAGAACTGTCTTCGTCAGCGTTCTGTCGCTGTGAAGAGACACCATAACCACAGCCACTCATAAAAGGAAGCATTTAATTGGGGCTTGCTTGCAGTTTCAGAGGGTCAATCAGTTAACATGGCAGCAGGCACGGTGCTGGAACAGTAGCTGAGAGCTACACCCTGATCCATGAGCGGGGACGAAGACTGAGCCTGGCAAGGGCTTTTGAAACCTCAAAGCCCACAACAGCACACACTTCCTCCAACAAGGCCACACCTCTTGGTGTGTATTAGTTCTCTATCAGCCAAGCTTAATCCTTCTAATTCCATCAAAGAGTTCCACTCCCTGGTGACTAAGCATTCAAATATATGAGCCTATGGGGCCATTCTTATACAAACAACCGTAGAAACCCAGAGTCACATGACTCTGGGAAGAAATTCCTGTAGAGAGTCTGCAGGGAGCTTCAGCTCTTTCATGGAGCTCCTGAGCTGGGTGTCTGGGCATATGATCCTGACCTTATCTGGTCCCTAAAGCTAAGCAGGCTTGGGCCTGGGTAGTATTTGGATGGGAGAACTTGAGCAGGAACCTTAGCGCTCTGAGCTCAGCATTTTCATCCCACAACTCTTCCATGCAGTGACACGTGATGAAACAGCCCTAGACACCATCACTTATCCTTGCTGCAGTATTCTGTGGGGGCAAAAATCCTGTCACACAAAGCATTGTGGTCTACAAGGACTTGATAGAGGAGGCTACTGGTGACTGAGGAACAGTTAGCCACACTCATGCCATGGGTTATCGCCGTGCCCATTCTCACTGGAAACGGTAACAAACGGAAGTCTTTAGATCTAATTAGGTCAGAGAACAATTCCAGAAAACCCAAAACTCATTTCTGAGTGTCTCCTCTTCCTCTTTCCTTTTCCTCCGGTGATGCTAGAGATGGAGCCCAGAAATGCATGTTAAGCAAACATTCTAACACTGAGCTCCACCCCCAGTAAAATTCTGTTCTTCTGAGCCACTCTCAACACCAACTTCTGTGTCAGCAAAGCTTAACCTTAGCTCGCTCACTCTCACACACACACACACACACACGCACACACACACGCGCGCGCGCGCGCTGTACACAGACACATACACACATATATACACACACATTATGTACACACACCTACATATATATACAAGTTATATACATATATATACATACACGGGTATATATATAATATATATTATACACACAGACCACCCAACATATATACATTATGCACACATACTCATAAATACACAGTATACAAATATATACACTGTACACACGGATATACACATATATACACACAGACACACAGACACACAACTCAACCTTGAACAGGTGCTGAAGCTAGTGAGGCTCTCTTTAAGGCCATGATCCCTGGTCCTGATGCTGGAAGTCAAAGGCCAGGGGCAGATCAGAGCAGATTTGTGGAGGTGGGGTCAAAGACAGTGAAAAATGACCTAGAAGAGCCAGCAGGATGAACTGAGTCATCATTTGTGTGAGTTTGTGTTGCCTTCGACCTCAGGGTGTTGTAACAGGTCTTGGAGGCAGCTGCTGCTAATGCACCAGCTGTGGTCAGGATCAGAGGAGACTTCTGTTTCTCAGACATTCTCTTCTGAACAATGGGTCCGGTGGGTCACGTTCTGTGACTGGAGTCAGTATCCCCCCAGGCAGCAACAACATTCTTATGTTGAAAAGGCCATGTCTGACCAACCTCACATAATGATCAGGCTCACTGTGTAACCTTGTAACTGCAAGACTATTGTCAGACTTCTGAGGACACCTGTGCCAGTGAACACTCTTTTCCAGGACCATTCATTACGTTTCCTGGCTGGTCTTCAGAGTCAGAAGCCAGACCTGATTTGTCTGGAGCCTCAGTCAGAAGGCCCAGCACAAAAGTTACACTCCAAGTTGAAGAGTCTGAAGGAGGAGCAAAGGAAAGAACATCATGTGGCTGGAGGGAACTCTGGGGAATGTAGTTTTAAAAAGGCAAGGTGAAGGGAATTCTGGGGAATGTAGTTAAAATAGCCAACTTAACACTGCGAAGCTATCTCAGATTGGTTTCATTTGCTTGCTTGACTGCTTTTTGGGATATGTATGTATGTGCATGCACATACACATACATGTAGATATACAAGTGTATTTGTGTGTGAATGATGGTCAGAGGACAGTTTTGTTTTATTTTTCAGGTACCATTTACCCATTTTTGTTTTGTTTTACACTGTGTCATGATGTGAAAATCTTCCCCTTAATCACATCATGGAGTAGTCATGTATGTGTGTGTGTGAGTGTGTGTGCGTGTGTGTGTGTGTGTGTGTATAGTGTGTTTATGCCTGTGTTTTTACTACTTCTCTATTCCTGTGATGAAACAACACCAAGACAACTTATAGACGTCAAGGTTTATTTGGGCTTACAGTTCCAGAGGGTTAGAGTCCATCACCATGACAATTGGGAAGCATGGCCCCCAGCAGGCACGGCGACTTGAGCCACAAGCTGAGAGTTCACATCTTAAACCCCAAGCAGGAAGCAGAGAGAGCAACTTGAAATGATGTGTGGCTTTTGAAATATCAAATACTTCCTCTAACAAGGCCACACCTGCTCAACTTCCCCAAACAGGGCCATCAATACTTGGGGACCAAGTGTTCACTTGCCCAAGTGTATGGGACATATCAGTCAAACCCCGCTCTCACCTATGCATGTGCCAATGGTGGCCAGAGATAGGCTTTGGATAACTAACTCTATGGCTCTCACTTTTTTTCTTTTAAAGAGGGTCTCTCGCTGAGCCTGAAATTCACCATTTTAGCTGGGCTGGCTGGCCAGGAGCCCCAGAAGTCTCCAGCTTCCACCTGTCTGGTACAGGGTTTGCAAACACACCACCACTGTGCCCATATTTTTCTTGTGGGCTCTGGGTTTTGAACTCCTGTCCTCACACTTCTGTGGTAAGCAGTTCCCCAACTGAGCTGTCTCCCAGCCTAGGTGTAAGCCACCACACCCAGCTTACATTGCTTCCAATCCTGTTTAACCTATCTTCCATCCCTGAGAGCCAGAGCCATCCACTCACCAGCCTACAGCACCCTGCACCAAAGTGGGCATAGGAGGTGCACACATACAGACCCCACTGCGACATCAAGGCTCTTGTACCTTAGTCCTGAAAGCCCCCAGAGCCCACAGTGTCAAGAGCTACCTTTCCCTTTAAACAGATTATCTCCAGCTAATGCGAGCTGACCTCGATTCTTCCAAAGCAAAAGTCTTGACAGCTCTGTGCAGGAGGTTGGCTGAATGACAAGACCAATTCCATTAACTTTTGGCATCTGTCCCATTCAACACACCTCATCTCAGAGTGGAGGAGGAGGACAGACCACAGGGCGACAGACATAAGAGGTGTCTTATATCCAGAAGCATTCAGGTAGCTGGTGAGCACCCTCTTGGGAGCCCAGGAAAGATTTCTGGAAGTTTTCCAAGTTGGAGATTCCCAGTGGCTGAGCCCTGAAAGTCCCAAGAGTTCACAGTGTTGAGTTACCTTTTCCTTTTGCATTTAATAAAAGGGTAGCCCCCATCTTTTACACATACAGATGAACACACATGGAAAGAGAAGGAGAGGAAGGGAGAGTGGGAGGCAGGGAGGGAGGGAGGAAGGAGGGAGGGAAAAAACATGTTTCTGCAGACTTGGACACCATACTTTAGTTTCTATGGTGTGACAGAGAAATAAGGGGCATCTCTAAGTCACTGTTATTTCAGCCTGAAGAGTTCTCCCATGACACACTTGTCTTACAGTAAGCTGTACTATTTTCCATCAAGGTCTGTTTTTCTCCAGACAAGAGGGTTCTATTTTCCTGCTGTTATGGTTTGAACCTGAGATGAGATGTCCCCCACAGGCTTACCATTTAAAATGGTGGTGGGGCTATTCTGGGAGAGTTTGAAACTTTTAGAAGGTGGAGCCTGGCTGGCAGAAGTAGGTCACTAGAGGCAGGACTTGGAGGATTATAGCCCGTGGAACATTTGCCTTGGGTCCTCCAGTGAGGGGCTAAGCAGTGGAGCTCCTGCCTAGCACCTGCAGGGCCCGAGGTCCATCCCCAGCACCACACACACACACATCTTCTGCAGCTGCTTTCTGCACCGCCTCCCTGTCAACACTCACTACCACAGACCGAGCCACGCTGCCATACTGACCCACCATGTGACAGAGATCCTCTGAAACCATGAGCCCCAATAAAGCCCCCTGAAGTTACTTCTGTCAGAACTTTTTATCACAACCAAGAAAACGTAGGTAATATTATGAGTCTTAACAAGAGAACCAGCCGCCAGACCCACTCTGAGGCCAAAAGATATTTTTATTTCTGGTATGAACTGCCAGGGTGCTCCAAGAAAAGGGAGAGCAGTCCTGCCAAAAAGGGGGAGTTTCAGGTTTATCGGATGATTTAGACTGGGTGGGAGAGTGAGGGAAAGCATCACGAAAAAAGGGACTACTGCGTGAGAACGAACCAAAAGATATACAATGAAACCCACCTTAGGAGCAAAGAGGAAGGAAAGAGGGGATGCACATGCCTGTCTGAAGGAAACATGGCAGAAGAGAGCATGGGGTGGGCATGTTCGCTTTTTAGAGGTAGTTCAGTGCATGCATGCCTATAGGGGTTTACATAGCCACGCCTTGCACATGTGTAGATTATGTGGCCACATTGCACATGTGCACAGATTACTTAGGGTTTAAGGCCCAAGGCTGACTAGGCTGTTTGCCTGAATGCTGATGGTGCACGCGCAGCCGTGGAACCCTGGAAATGCTAACACCTAGGGTGACTAAGCTTTTTGCCTAAATGCTGACGGCACTGGGACCCTAGATGTGATGAAAATGACAACTTCTGTAAGCATAACTTCCAGGGGTCTCTGGCCATTAGGTAGCAGGAGGCTGTGGTCAAGCTGTTCTCCTGAGATAAGGGGTCAGCACACTTCTGAGATGTACAGACCATTCAACTTCCATTCCCCTGAAGGGACTGGGTCCCTCATGGGCCACCATCTTGGTGTCTTATACTATGGAGGAATCTTTCTGTACCTGTGAATATGTATCACTCCCATTGGTTAATAAGGAAGCTGACTGGCCAATAGTGGAACAGGATAAGGTTAAGTGGGAGAGCCAAACTGAGAATGCTGGTAACAAGAAGGGCAGAGTCTGGAGTCACCAGAAGATGCAGAGAGAGAGAGAAGCAAGATGGACATGCCGTAGTGTGAAAAGGTACCAAGCCACATGGCAAAGCATAGATAAGAAATATGGGCTAATTTGTGAGAGCTAGTTAGTAATATGCCTGAGCTATTGGCTGAGCATTTATAATTAATATTAAGACTCTGAAGGGGTTACTTGAGAACAGCTGCCAGCACTGGAAAACTCCACTCACAGTCTTAGGTGACTCCATCTTTGGACCAGCCTAGCAATTTTGAACTTGCATGCAGTCCTGTGACTTGTGGCCACTGAAAGGGTGAGAAGATCAAGTCCAAATGGATCTTCTCTCTATCCCATGCTGGAATACACAGGTCACCTTCAGAACCCCTGTTCTGTCTGGGAGCCAGGGTCTGGGAATTGTCCCCACCCAGAGAACTGTCTTTTTGTTCTCGGTTGTACTGTGGCTTGCACGGGGATAAAACATCCACAGAGAAAAACTTTAAAAATTTTAAATGTACACTTACATCTCTTGTAAACAACACAAATAGACAGTAACAAGCCCTGTTTCTTAGTTAGTTCCCCTGTCCTGAAATATCATCTCTTACAGGGACGCGCTTGAGTGTTCAGAAACAAAAACAACTCAGAAGACTCAGGAAGCTCCTGAAACTTACCAGATTCACAGAGTCCCTCCCCAAGGTTAGAATGCCTATAAGAAGAGCTAGAGAAAGGCTTCCTCCAAGTGGCCCAAGCTGCCTACAAGTAAAGCAGGCAGCTTCAAGGATACAGCTTTCAGTAGTTGCCACCAAGGTTGGGGTGGGCTACATGAGACCCTGACTTTTAAAAAAAAAAAAAAAGGAAAAAGAAAAGCAAAGTGACCACTGTTTTATTTCTTAGGTCCCAACATGTCTTTTGTAGTCACCCCAGCCCTACAGACATAATAGAGGCTGATAGTGAACATAATTACTATTCTGAAGAGGGTTTTTGTTTTGTTTGTTTGAGACAAGAGTATCACTACATATCCCCTGCTGTACTGAAACTCATTATCTAGACCAGGCTGGCCTCGAACTCACAGAGATACAACTGCCTCTGCCTCCTGAGCGCTGGGATTAAAAGTGTGTGCCACCACACCATACTTGCAGGCTCTGTTTCTGTTATTTCCCTATAACAAAGGTTACTCTAAGCACGTGTGTCATAAGGAATAAGCCTTGTGTTGCTCTCGGCAGCCGGACAGCCATCTCTCAGCCCCTGGAAAACTCTACCTTAAGAATGTCCATGTCAGCTGGGCGTGATGGCACACACTTCTAATCTCAGTCCTCAGGAGGCAGAAGCAGGTGGATCTCTGTGAGTTCAAGGCCAGCCTGTTCTACACAGAAAAACTGTGTCCTGAGAAAAGAAAGAATGTCTATATTTCTGGTCATACTAGAGGGTGTATAACAGTGTGATTTGTGGTGAGCGTCACACAGTCTCAGTGCCAGCTCCTTGGCAGCTGGAAGCTAATGTCACCTATGGTGATGATACCAGACTATCAGTATAAGGCATCCCCAGTAAAAAAAAACTCCGATACCAGGACAACAGTGGGTATCCCTGGTTCGTTAGTTCTGTTGCAAAAATCAAGAATGCAGGAAGGATCATTTGCGATCATGATTTCAGAACGTTCAGCCTATGGTCACTTGACCCAATGGGCTTGGACTTTATGATGGTGGTAGCGTGTGCAAGATGCTGTTCACTTCATGGTAGCCAGGAAGTAGAGAGATCAGGAAGAGACAAGAGAGCACATATACATATCCTAGAACCTTTAAAAGTATACCTGCCCCTGGAACCAACTTCCTCCAGTGTGGCCCCATGCTTCTAGAGCCATCCAAAGTTAGGACATCACTGGCTAGACGACAAGAATGATCTTGTTGGAGACATTTGATATTTGGGACCAAGACAGCTGGCAAAATTCCATGTTTCCTGTCACATTCTGTTGCTTAAAGAAGTTAACACTGTCCACAGATAACTGCATCAGGAAGGAGGGCTATTTAGAAGCATTGTACGTGGACCACTGGAGTCTTCCCCCAGGACTCTTTCTCTAGTGGGTTGTTTTTTTTTTTTTATGTAAGAAGCTATGACCAGGGTTTGGAGTGGTGACTCAGAGGTTAGAAGCACTGGCTGCTCTTCCAGAGGACCAGGCTGAAATCCCACGTGGTGACTCACAATCTCCATACCAGGAGATCTGATGCTCTCTTCTGGCCTCTAGGGACATGGCACGCATGTGATGCACAGATATATATGCAGGCAAAATACCCATCCATGTAAAATAATAAAATAAAAACATCTGTGACCACAACACTCACAGCACCCAGTGGGTTTGGTGAGTCCTTCTGGGGGATGATTGGACCAAAGGATGTCAGCATTCTGTTACTGGAACAAACTATCCAAGTGTAGCAACTCATAGGAGAAAGATTGATTTTGACTCACAATTTCAGAGGGTTCAACCCAGCATCCCCAGCCCCGTTGCTGTGGATCTGTGCAAGGCAGAACACCATGGAACTCCCAGTTCAAAGCTGCTCATATCTCTGAGGTCAGGATATGGAGAATAACAGGGAGGATCCAAAGGCAAGCCACATCCCCAGTTATCTACTTTCTCCAGTCAGACCCCACCTCCTAACAGCCCCATCCAGCCCTGCATACACCAATTGGTTAGTCCATCCATGACATCGCCACCCTCGTGGTCCAATTACCTCTCAGCAGTATCACTGAGGCCAGCCTTCAACCCATGAGCCTTTTGGAGGGACACTTCAGATCCAAACCACAGGACCAAGAGTCACCTCAGGCACCTTCAAACTTGCAACTGGTGCCAGAAACGTGGGTATTCTTGAGCCTCCAAAACTCTGCCGTTTCTTTGGGGGTCAGGGTGACAATCATGCCCCTGATATTTGATGGTCCTCATCGAACAGAGAAGAATGGCCACTGGCTCAGAGCCCTTGGTCAGCAACGTGATACTCAGCTAGAAGGCAATATAATACTTTGTCCTCATATGTTTTAACTGCAGTTATCGTAATGGCTATCTTCTATTTATATCAAATAGTATCGGCTTCCCACAGGACTGGCTTTTAGAGTAAATTTATTAAGTTAAAAGAAGAAGTTGGTCCTTTCATGAAACCGGTATATTGTACAGGTGGAGGAAGATGTGGCAAAGGTTGGAGGATGCCATGTTTGGGAAAGAACACCCTAGGAGCCGGGCGGTGGTGGCGCACACCTTTAATCCTAGCACTCGGGAGGCAGAGGCAGGCGGATCTCTGTGAGTTCGAGACCAGCCTGGTCTACAAGAGCTAGTTCCAGGACAGGCTCCAAAGCCACAGAGAAACCCTGTCTCAAAAAACCAAAAAAAAAGACAAAAAAAAAAAGAACACCCTAGGAACATCCTAGAGCATCTGCATTCTGGTGTGACTGCCCAGCCAGGGGCAAAATCACAGCTATTTCTCCTAGTCTAAAGGACGCTTTCCCTCCCTGCGACAGTATTTTTGCTTCTTCTCTAAGACTGTGCAATGTTTTTTTTTAAGAAGTGACCCACAGTTGTTTGTAGTGGTGCATATCTGTAATCCCAGTACTTGGGAAGCAGAAGCATGTGAATGGATGTTTGTGGGTTCAAGGCCATCCTGGTCTACATAGTGAGTTAGGCAGGGCTACACTTTGAGAACCTGTCTCAAAAATAAATCAAAGTAAAGTGAGCCATAGTTGGCAATAAATTTCCTTTCACTGGCATTGTGTATTAATTTTTAAATATGTATTTAAATCAGAAAAACATGTTTGGTGCACACCTATAATCTCAACAGTTGGGAAGTTGAGGCATGAGGCCAGCCTGGGCTAAGTAATGAGTCTGTCTCTTTAAGAAGAGACAACAATACTACCAACAATGATAAGTAGGGCTCAGTTGGTAAAGTGCTTGCTAAGCACGTGGGAGACCCTGGGATCAATCCCCGGCACCATATGAAATTGAGTGTGGTAAGTAGTTAAAGTACATGTCTGTTATCACTCAGGAGGTGGAAACAGGACTGCCACAAGAGGCCAGCCTGGGCTACAGAGAGACTCTCCCTAAAAAATGGAATAGTAACATTTTCAGATGATTTGACTGTGTGTGTGTGTGTGTGTGTGTGTGTGTGTGTGTGTGTGTGAGAGAGAGAGAGAGAGAGAGAGAGAGAGATTTCTTGCTGATTGGTAGATTTTGCTTGCTTTTCCCCTGAGATGTGAAAAAGATCTGTTTACACTAGACATGTCACTCTGAGTCTTCCAAGGGCTGCTTCAACTGTGAGGAAATAGCTTCCAGCAGTTGCTCCTGCTCTGATAAGTGGTCGATGTCAAATGAGTTTGCAGCCCCCTCTCTTCAGACAGAGACCATCTCCCTCTGTCTTCAGGAATGCCCCAGAACACGGAAACCCGTGGGTAGTCAGGTTCCTTATGTAAAGGATGTAGTCTCTGTACATAACCCCTCCATACACCCAGAGCATCTCCAGGTAGGTGTCCATGGAGGCCAGAGGCATCACATCCATTTGGAGCTTGTGTTAGACATGAAGACATCCAACATGGGTTCTTGGAATCGAACTAGAATCCTCTGCAAAAGGATTCCATGTTCTTAACTGTTCTTAACTGATGAACCAAATCTCCAACCTTTTATACCGCGCACGCGCGCGCGTGTGTGTGTGTGTGTGTGTGTGTGTGTGTGTGTGTGTGCAGGGACTACATAGGCCAGAAGAGGGGGCCAAATTCTCTAGCAGCTGGAGTTACAACCGGTTGTGAGCCACCAGATATTGGTGCCAGAAATCAGTATGTACTCTTTAAAGACTGAGCCACCTTCCCAGCCCCTTCATCTTATTTTTTGAGACAGAATCCTCTCACTGAACCTTCCCTCCCCCGCAAGACTAGCTTCCACCTCTTTTCCAGTGTTGGGCCTACAGGTGTAAGCTGCCACAACTGACTTTTTTGTTTATTTGTTTGTTTTCCGAAACAGGGTTTCTCTGTGTATCCCTGGCTATCCTGGAACTCACTCTGTAGACCAGGCTGTTCTCAAACTGACAGAGATCTGCCTGTCTCTGCCTCTCCAGTGATGGGATTAAAGGTGTGCACCACCACACCAAACTCACACATGGCTTCTTATGTAGGTGCTGGGGATCCAAACACAGGTCGTGCGAGCACTCTCTTCCCTACTGGGCCATCTACCTGGTGCGATTTATTTATTATATGAAACACTCTGACGTTTTCTCTTATATTTATTTAGTTTTGTTTATTTGTTTTCTTTTTTGCCTGTCTTTTAGACAGGGTCTCACTATGTACCTCTAGCTAGCCTAGAACTTGCTATGCAGACCAGGTTGAATTTGAACTCACAGAGATTCTCTTGCCTCTTTTCCCTTTCCCCCCAGCTCTGGGATTACAGGTGTACACCACTGACACCCAGCCTAGTTAGTTATTTTTAAGACAGGGATTCATGTAGCCCAGGCTAGACTTGAACTTGAGATATGCAGCCAAGGGCATTAAACTTCTGACCCTCCTGCCTCCACCTTCGAAGTGCTGATTCCTGGTATGCTCCACTAGAACTGGTTTTATGGGGTACTGGGGTTCAGATTGGAACGTCTGGCCATACTGGGCAGGCACCCAGTTCATTTGCACACCCAGTCTAAGATTTTCTTTTCTTGTGACTTCATTTCTTCTTATTGTCACGTGACTCAGGGCCTGCTGGAACGATTTTGCAAACCCCTGCCTGGGACCTGGTCTCTGGACTGTGGTGTGACCCTGACCATAACCCTGGAGAACCCTCTTACCAGCCCCAACAACACCGTGAGCCTGAAAGGACCAGCCTGGCTGGTTTGTCAGAGCATTCCTCATAAGGTAGAGTCCAAGGATCGCCAGGAAATGTCTGCCAGAGCCCACCCCTCCTCCAATCTGTTGACTCCTACCCTAGGCTCAGAGCCTATCAGAGAGCCCCACAGCCTCCTTGGTGGGCATGGCCTAAGCAATGTCCTGAGGCCCCTCCTGTGGGCTGGTAGGAGACAAAGCTTGAGGGTGCAGCATACCTATGCATGAGGTATCCTGAGGGACAGAGGGACTGGCAGCGTGAAGATAAGGGACTGACTGCGGACAGGGTTCCCCACTTCATTCTTATTTGTGCTCTTACTGATACCCAGGTATGCTGGTCCTAACCCAAGTTCTGAAAGTGGGCTGGACCAGTGTCCTGCCTCACCCACAAAGACCCTGGCCACATCCTCCTTTCCTGCACACACCAGGCCTTCCCTGTCGAGCGTGTGGCACCCTTGCCTACACCCAAGGACTCCGAGCCCAGGCCAGACTCTTCCTCCCACACCTGTGTTACAAACTCACAGAAGACAGAGACCGTGGAAGAAAAACCACTTGGATTTATCTGAACAGATTAGATAAGGGGCAGGGCAGGGCATGCCTGGGGAGCCAGGCACCCTCGGGGTGGGAGGCCACCAGTCTAAGGCCTGGCTCCCTCCAGTGGCCTCTTCCTTTGAGAATCATTTTCTGTTGGCCACTCTGTAGGCTCTTGGGGCAGAGGGAGGCGTCAGGGGGTGGTGAGCTGCTGTGGCATGGAGGCTCCAGCTGGGCTGCCCATGGGGTGTCAGTCCCCACTCACCTGTGGCGATTCAGGCACATTCGGGACAACTGTCTACATTTCCCACCTGGAAGGAAAGGGACCAGTTCTCCCACGAGCTCAATACTGTATTGATTATCGCATGCACTCTGGGAAGCACCTGGAGGACAGGTAGGCCAGTCTTGGCCCTCGGGAAGCTCCCAGTCCACTTCATAAACACAATGAAATGGAATGGGTTAACAGCAGCGGTAACGCCACGACCCCCCTTCTCCTAGCCCAAAATAGGGACATCAGCCAAGATTCCCTGCTAGCAGAAGCAGGATTCCAGGTGCCTTGGTATCTTTAAAGCAAGGCCACTCGGACCCATGGCAACAGTAGGCCTATAGTCTGAAGGTCGGGCCTAGCTAACAAAGAGATAAAGGATGAATAAAGAACACAAG
>JAQHUG010000591.1:208326-250985 GCA_028555095.1 Dicrostonyx torquatus
TTTTTTGTTTGTTTTGTTTTTAGATAGGCTTTTCCTCTGTAGCCCTGGCTGTCCTGGAATTCACTCTGTAGACCAGGCTGGCCTCAAACTCAAGAGATCCACCTGCCTCTGCCTCCTGAGTGCTGGGATTAAAGGAGTGTGCCACCACCTAGTTAATCGTCATTTTAAGAGGAGAGAAGACTAACTTGTGAAAGTTGCCCTCTGATCTCTCTATGTGTACTACATGTGTGTGTGTGCGTGCACACACACACACACACACACACACACACACACACACACTGAAGTAAATAAATGCAGGTGGGAGTGGAAGGGCCTGGGCAAAGGCCCTGGGGTAGAAAGGCAGAGATGAGTTCAAAGAACAAGAGAGAGGCTGGGACCTGGATCAGAGTCAGCTGGGCATGGGGTAGCGATTTTAAGAAGCCCCAGGCACATGGGAATACAGCAGCCCACCTGCTTCTCTGGCCTCCTGTCCTGCTCTCCCTGCCTGTGTCACTGTGGCCTTGTCTCACTGTGACCTCAGTGCCCAGCTCTGTTCTGACCCTGAACCTCTGCAGATGCTGCTCCTTCCACCCAGGGAGGCTTTGTTGCCTGATCCTCAGGACAACCTGATTTCACCCCCACGTCTTGCTTCACTGACAAGGGCTCCTCTTGTCAGGTCCAAGCTTTGAAGCCCCCAGAGCAAGCCAGCCTTGTCAAGGCCTTGCGCCAAATGCTCATCTTAGAGCTGGGTCCTCAGTACTCAGTCTGGGAGGCAGGGTATGGGGCACCCAGGAAGTCATAGGTCTGTTCTCTGTCAGTATCCTCAGGAGGAGTTGTCCTAGAAAGATCAATTGATCTCCCTGTTCTCTCACTTCCTGTCTTGTCATGTGACCTATGCTGCTACACACCCTCCACCAGAGGTGGGTGTGGAGTCTTCCATCACTTTCCACTTTATTTTCTTTGAAGGCAGAGTGTTTTGCTGAACCTGGCACACACTGATTCAGCTAGGCTGCTTGGCTCTCTCTTCAGCATGGGGTGGGGGTGTCATGGACACATGCTGCCCCCCCTGGGGTGCTGGGCATCTGAATTCAGGTCCTCACAAGCACTTTACCCACTGATAGCTCCCAGGCCCCGTGGGTCCCTTCTTAAGTTATAAACTAGAATAAGCACTGCCCGTATTTGGTCACAGCAATGAGAAAAACACCCAGCAGAGCTCCCAGCAAAGAATAAGGTCGGGGAAGGGGGTTAGGGGAGGGGCGGGGATGCGGCTTAGGTGGTACAATGCTTGCCCAGCACACTCAAGTGATGGGTTTGATTCCCAGTGGGGCATTAACCAAGTGTGCCTATAAGCCTATAATCTAAGCACTTGGGAGGTGGAAGCAGGAGGATCAGAAGTTCAACGTTAGTCACTTCATTTTTTTGGGAGAGAGGATCCAAGTTTGTTTCCCAGGACCCATACCCATATAGGAAGGCTTACATCCTGTAACTCCAGCTCCAGGGGATCCAACACTCTCTTTCGACTGCCATTGGCATCGGCACTCACACACGCACACACACGCACACAGACACACACCTCTTTCGACTGCCATTGGCATCGGCACTCACACACGCACACACCCACACAGACACATACCTATACACATAATTTTTTTTTTCGAGACAGGGTTTCGCTGTAGCTATCAAGCCTGTCCTGGAACTCGCTCTTATAGACCAGGCTGGCCTCAAACTCACAGGGATCTGCCTGCCTCTGTCTCCCAAGTGCTGAGATTAAAGGTGTGCACCACCACTGCTCGGTTTACACATAATTGAAAAACAAAAAATAAACCCTTTTTTTAAAAAAAAAAAAAAAAAAAAAAGATGTTCAAGGCCATTTTTGCTACAGAAAGGTCAAAGCTAGCCTGGGCTACATGAGACCCTGTCTCAAAAAACAAACAAACAAAAATTGCTTGGCCGGGCGGTGGTGGCACATGCCTTTAATCCCAGCACTTGAGAGGCAGAGGCAGGCGGCTCTTTGTGAGTTCGAGACCAGCCTGGTCTACAAGAGCTATTTCCATCGCAGGCTCCAAAGCCACAGAGAAACCCTGTCTCGAAAAAACCAAAAAGAAAAAATTGCTGAGCTGCGTGGCACACACACCTAGCTCAACCCTCAGGAGGCTGAGGCAGAAGGTTTGTGAATTTGAGGCCAGCCTGGGCTGCACAGTGAAACCCTGTCTCAAAAAGAAAAAAGTGAAGTCTGTTTTCTCATCTCCCAAACGAAGCCGGCCCTTGGTTTGCAGCGAAGCAGAATGTGTGGACATATTAGCAGCCAGCTGAGTCTGCGTGTCTTCTCTGTGTCCCCTTGCCTCTCTCGTCAGGACACCATGAAAAGCCCAGAAAGACTAAGATGGTAAGGGGAAGCGACCAGCGCCCTGGGAACAGCGCCCCCTGCTGACTCAGTCCAGCTGCAACCCGAAGAAAGGCCCCTCCGGGCCTTGCCAGTTCCCACATGGCAGGCGAGGAGCTGAGTCACAGCTGTGGGGGATCTGAGTTTACACCACCTTGCCCAAGGTGGTTTCAAGACCCTGACCCTCAGTCACCAGGGCGCCCCGCCCCGAGTCCCGGTGTCCCTTCTGCCCAAGCCCCACTCTCACTGGTGAGGATGATAATGCCGGTGATGAACAGCACTGCTGCCACCAGGAGTCCCCGCTTCCTGAGAGTGAAATCATCTGTGGAGACACAAGTGGAGGTGTCAGGTCAGGGGGTCTTTGTCCCTCCTCCCCTAATCTCCAGTGGTATGCATGTTGGGGTAGGGGACTACTTACCGTAGTAGAAGGGGTCCTTATTCGAGGCTAGAGGGAACAGACAAATGTGAGTCAGAGCTGGGCAGAGGTTTGTGGCATGAAGTAGGGAGTGAGGACACCTGAGACTCAGCCTCTAAGGCCTTAGAATGAAAATGGAAATCCTCTCTGTGACGTGCCATGTGGCTTCCATGAACCTTCAGCACTCACTCTGCCTCACTTGGCACCTGCTGGCCTTCCTGCTCTTGAGTCCAAGCAAACATTCCCTCACCTTAGGTCCTTTTAAGAGCAGCCTTCCCCTAGACACCCACAAGGCCTCTCTCACACTTCCTGCACCAGGAAGCCTTCTTCGGTGCTGTGTGTGAGATGCTCCCCGACTATTCTCATATCCCCAATTTCACTCTATTTTTCTTGATAACAGATGAAAAATTACCCGATATATAAGAACCCCAATTATTATACTGTCCTCTCCTACTAATGTGTGACCTTCAAGGGGGGTCTCGCTATATAGCCCAGGCTGTCATGGAACTTGCTGTGTAATCCAGGCTGACCTCAAACTTGCAGGCATCTTTCTTCCCTGCTTTCCAGGTAAAAACTACGGGGCTGCACCACCATGCCTATCAACAGCAGAGATATCTGTCTATCTTGTTAGTGGCTGCCTGGCATACACATGACTCTGGGCTGACTACACAGGTGAATGGGGACCTGGGCATATGGCTTCTATGTCTTCAGTGGGGGTTTGGTAGGCAGGAAGTGGAGATCAGGAGGGGAAGAATCAAGACTGCCAAATGGAGTCCTTGCTGGTCCACAAGTGATCTTAGGTGTGTAAGCCAGTCTATAGCAGCCAGAAGAGCCACCCAGCTACACCTGGCCTGAGTTTTAATTTTCAGAACTCAGAGCTCCGAAAGCAGCCACCTAAACACGCTGAGGTGGTGACCTGGCTTGTTCGGCCACTGAGGCACATGCTGCCATCTGTCCAGTCAGACATCACAGCGTTCTACCCTCTGTCAGCCTCCTCAGGGGCATGAGTCCTTCAGACTTCCCCACACAGAGCAGAAACTAAAGGGCACCTGCTTCTGGTCAGAACAAGGAGGTACTAACCGTGTAAATCGGATAAGTAGAACCATATTTTGTCTTTGGTTGGGCTTGGAGACCCCATCTCAGGGGGTGCCATCGTACCTTCAGGTGATAGGCAGAAAAGAAAATGGTCAGAAGACAAGGCAGGAGGGGCCACAGGGGCAGAGACAGGGATGTGGATGTAATAATGGGGCTACATATGTGCATCTGGGGGACGGCACCCAGGTACCTCCCACCGACACTCTGGCAGCAAGCATCTGCCTGCACCCCGAGGCAGGACCAGATGCTCAGCCCCAAGCGTACCCCTCTCCTTGAACGCCAGTCATAACCCAAGCACAGAAGTCAGGATTTTATGGACTTGGTCCCCACCGTCCTGGAGATACTTATGAAGACATACTTATTGAAGATATTGTGAGCATTCCCTCTGCTTTGGGACTAAAAATAGCAGGGAATTCTCTCTTTAAAATTAATTTAATTAAAAAATTTGGAGACAGGGTCTGCCATGCTGGCCTCACGCTCTCTTCCACTTCTGCCTCCCTCCCGAGTTCTGATATCTGAGGATTAGGGGATCATCTTCTGCCTCAGTCTCAGCTCGGGCCCCTTTCCTGGCACCTGCTATCACCATCAGCCTGTCGGTCTAGAGGAAACTACTTCCTGATTCTGGGCTAGGTGGACTTATCCAGCCTCAAGGTGAAGGAAACAAGGCCCCATTGACCAATCAGAATGGTGCACTTTTCAGGTTTCCTTTTCAGGCTTCCGTTGGGTCAAACAAGGACATGTGATCTCAACCAGGCCAATAAGAGTCAATTTCAGGCTTATGGGAAAGAGTTAGGTGTCTTCTAGCTGTCCAAGTATGGGACATCTTTGCCACCAAGAAGGAAAGAGAATGATGGCAGCAGAGACCTGAGGAGCAATTCAGACACTGACAGTTCCTGGTCCAGCTGTGTCTGATGCTTTATCTTCAGATTTTACAGAATTGAGCCAATAGCATCTTTTTAAAGAGAGATATTTTGCAACTGAAAAGATTCTGCTGTAACAGAAAAAAAAAAGACTCAAAGGAAACCCACAACTCCATTTCTCAGCACCAACCAGCCCAGAAATAGGAAAATAGACAGCCAGTCAGCTCTTCTGTTGCAGAGTTGCTTGCTACAGAGTGTGGCTTCTCAAGGATCTGAGAAGGTCTTCCACACGGAGGCATTGAACTTTAACTCCGGACAGCTTCACATACACTCACACACGGAGAGACACACTCTCACACGTGCACACTCATGCACAGACACACTCATATACACACATGCACTCACCCCCCTCACACACGCACACACTCATGCACAGACACACTCATACACACACATGCACTCACCCCACACACACACGCACACACTCATGCACAGACACACTCATACACACTCATGAACTCACCTCCCCCGCCCCACAGAGCTTATTAGCAATTCCCCAGGCAGGCACTTTAAGAAAGGCACTCTGGGGGAATGCTGACCCAGAACGGAGGAAATTAAACAAAATCTAGAGGCTGCTGCTGTCAGCCAAGGCTCTACCTTTCTCTCTGCTCATGTGTGTCCCTGGCTGTGTCTCCGGATTCATGGTGTCCATTTCTGTTGGTTGTTGGATCTCAGTTTTGGCCGCTGTCTGGCTTTGTGTGGCTTCTACTCCAGTGATAAGACAAGGAGGGGAGGGTGAGAAGTGAGGGGATGAGATGACCACAGACTTGCCAGGCAGGGCTCCCTCCACATTGTGGTACACACAGTCTAAAACACCAGATGTTGCTTTATTTTGATGGGGTGGGGACCCTTTGACCACTGCAGGAGAGTGAAATGTGTGTCCATGTCCACTACCAGGACAATGTTTCTTTAAAAACAAAACCATGTAGCCCAGGCTGACTTTAAGTTTTTGTCCTCTTGCTGCAACTTTCTGTGTGCTGACATAAAACAATTTATACTTAATTTGGGGGGATACTAACGATTGAACTCAGAGCCTCATACATGACCGGCATGCTATCACAGAGTCCCCGCCCCTCACTGGGGGATTCAGGGCAGGGGCTCTACCACTGAGCCACACCCCAGCCCCTCACTGGGGGATTCTAGGCAGCGGCTCTATCACTGAGCCACACCCCAGCCCCTCACTGGGGGATTCTAGGCAGCGGCTCTATCACTGAGCCATGTCTCCAGCATCATTAATTGTTAACTGAAGAAATGATAAAGAACACTCTAAATTATGTTATACTCCAAGAAAAAGTACAATAATTACTTGAAAAACAACTTTTAGGGAGATCCAGAGCTGAATGGAAGCCACAGCAGAGCAGGCACTGGGAATGTCTGTAAAGAGCACGTGTTCAACTTTGAAAATGGGTCAACTTAAAAAGATTATTTTGTTTTTAAGTCAATGGAATCAGATGCCAAATAGGCACAGGGAGTTTGTAATGCCAGCACTCCAGAGGCTGAAGCAGGAGGATTGCCCTGAGTTCAAGGCCTCCCTGGGCTACAAGGCAGTAGTGTCTGGTCAAGATAAACATAGAGGGGAGCTGGCAAGGGTCCAGAGTTGTGATGGACTGGAGTGAGCAAGGAAACCTCAGATGTCAGAGGAGGGGGTGCATTGTGGGCCCTCCCACGCCACTCACCATCAGTTTCCCAGATCGGAATGGGAGGGGTAGGCTGGACTTCTGGGTTGGTTTCATCTGGAACTGGGGTAGAAACAGGATCAGAGAGAGAAGAGGGAAGGGAGCAGCAGAGAGTTTCCTCAGGTGGAGACTGGAGTTTCCATAGCAACTCCATCTTTTTTTCAATGCATGTACGTGTGCAAGGGGGGTGGGGGGACAGAGGCAATCTCTGCCGTCTTTCCGTGAGAGCCACCCACCTTCTTTAAGACAGGCTCTCATCGGCTCGGGACTCACCAGGTAAGCTAGGCTGGCAAGCCCTAAGGATCCATCTGCCCCTACTTCTCCACCTTGGGATTTGTAGCCATTGTGCCTGGCCTTTCATGTGCGTTCTGGGGACTGAACTTGAGTCCTTATGTCTGTGAGGCGAGCCTTTCATTGGACTGCCTTCAACTCCATTTTGAGGTGATGAGAAGAGTTCAGGGCATTTGATAAGCACTCAAACATGATGCCCAGGTCTCCCCTGCCTCCAAACCGTGAGTGAGACTCAGAAGCCCTTCCCTGAAAAGAGGGTTTGACTCGGTTTCCCAAACCTCCCTGACCACCAACCAGTATCAGCTGCTCTAATAAGAGGCCTCGGGCTGGGCACTCAGGAGGTGGGCCATGCTGGGAGCATCCTCCTCCTGGGACATAAATGGAATGATGAGTTGGAAATATTTAACTCCCCCCACCCAGGCTTTAGATTCTTTTTTTTTTAAGATTTATTTATTTATTATGTATACAACATTCTTCCTCCATGTATGCCCGCACGCCAGAGGAGGGCGCCAGATCTCATTACAGATGGCTGTGAGCCACCATGTGGTTGCTGGGAATTGAACTTAGGACCTCTGGAAGAGCAGCCAGTGCTCTTAACCACTGAGCCATCTCTCCAGCCCCTTCAGATTCTTCTAGATGAGAAGCTGACTAAGGATGGACCCAACACAGAGGACCCAGAAGCAAGAGTTGGTTGTTAGGTTCCCCAACAGTAGCATTTAAGCTACTTCAGGCCATGCCTGAAGCTCAATACCTAACTTTTTATTATATATATCTTTTTCAGTTACATGACTGTATATTTCCCTGTTTGGTCCGAGTGCAGTGGCGTCATTACCCGCAGTGAGAATTTTACACACCCGTATCACTTTCCTTACCTGGGACTTGAGTATTGGCGGAAGTCTGGTCCACTGCAGAACCTGGTGTGGGCTTTGCTGGTGTCTGCCCTGGGGAATCAAGGCTGAGCCGTCAGAAGGGGCCTCATACTCCCTACCGGACCACCGTGCCTGACCTTCTGAAGTCTCCTGGTAGTTCTGAAGGTCCTGACTCCCAGGGGAACCAGCCTTGCTGGGGTGACTCCATGATCCTAAGAATGCATTAAGCCTGGCCGTTGCACATCTGTGCAGGATAGCCTCATGGAAAATGGCTTCAGATTCTGCTCCCAGCCACCTCCTCCTTGCTGTGTGTCCTGAACCACTGAAGCCCCCTCTTTCCTTCATCTGAAAAGTGCGAGACAGTAACTGACTGCGTCCCCTGTCCTGTAGGCAGCTCCTCACTGTTTCCGGGGCTAGACCCTGTCTCCTTCCACTGGGGTGCCCAGAAGCGTCTCTCTGGCCTCCTGTAGCCAGAAGGAACCTGTGAGGACACCCAAGTCAGGACAGATCCTGAAGGCTCAGAGCCCAGGTCAGCTGCACCTCACTCTAGGGAAAGCCAAAATGTTCACCTGGGCCCCAAGTTCTCCTGCCTCCAGCCCCACCACCTCTTCTCATTGACTTCACCCCAACCCAGCCTGCCACTGTGTCTCAGACTCACACAGGCAGCTCCTGCCCCTTCCCGCATCCCCACATTTGCTCACTGAGTGTCAGTTTCCCATCCATACAATGAGCATGCCATGATGCCACATGGGCCTAACTGAGCATAAGTGAGCTAAGGCACCAGACACATTGGCAAGTGCCACCTGGCCTGTCCCTTTTGAGAAGAGCTTTCCAGGAGAGTCTCAGGGTCTCCTACTCTGTCCACTAGCCCCACCTGGACCCTTTTGCCTGACCGTAGTCTCAGAAAACCCCCACAGTTCTGCTTTCCCGGGAGCCTGGGGTTTCCTGGCTGCCGAGGAGGAAACTGACACCAATCTGCCATCCAAGTCAAACTCAACAAGTCCTTCTCAGAGGTGAAAGGGAGGGTGCTCAGCAAGGCAGGCTCCAGCCAGACTCTCTGGAAACAGGCACCAGAGGTGTGAAGTGTCCAAAGAGGGTTCAACCCAGAGCGTGCCTCACCACCCCCACTTCCTGGTGCCAGCTCACTGCGGCCCGGGTCATGAGAAGATGGAATTGAGCATTTAGTCTTCAGATACCCGTACCTAGCCGCCCATTGGGGCTGGGGGTGGGGGCCATCTTACCTCTGCTGGACAGAATCAGGACGACAAAGATGAGCAGACACAAACAACTGGACGGTGACATCTGTGGGGGAGTGGAGGCGAAGGTGAGTGAGGCATGGTCCCTCGGCAGCCTCAACCCCTCCGTAGAGCAGCCCCCACCCCCCACCCCCCACCCCCGGCTTCAAAGACCCTCTGGTACCAGCCTCCGGGAAGGGATGCTTTCTAGAGCCCCAAGCCACCATCCCCTTCTTCCAAAAGCTGATCCCCAAAGAAAACCAGAAGCGTCAGCTGAACCTGGTCTCCTGACACCCCTGAGGCCGAGAAGCCGCTCTCTGCTCCTGCAGCTGGAGCTCACCCTCCTCGTCGGTGGTTCCCTCGCAAAGGAAGCCAGGAGCCCCGGTATGTCTGCTCCCTCGGGGACCGGAGCCCAGAGCAGTGGGGCCCAGAGGGGAAGAGGAAGGGTGACTAATGCAAGGCTGCACTCAGAGGAAAAAGTGAGCTGGTGTCCGGCTGCCCTGCAGGCACTACCGCACCCATGCTGGGAATATCTCTGAGGGAACGGTCTGCCCGGGACCAGACTCCGCTCTGAGGAGACTGAGGCAGGAGGTGTGCCCACAGAGGAACCAGGGTGAATGCAAGGCAAAGAGGCATTGAGGCTCCCCCCGCACCCCTAAGCTGCTTCCCACCTGCATGCGTGGCCCTCAGCAAGAGGGCAGAGCAAAGAAGAGACTTACATCGGAGCCCAGGGTCTCTAGCCTGGAGTGTGAGAGTCCCGCGTGGGAGCTGCCTCGGGGCGGAGGGTGTGGCCAGGGGCGCGGGCAAGGGCGGGCGGGGACCAGAGCAGCTCAGTCATTTCCTCTCCAACTTCCAGGCCCCACAGGCAGGGGTGGGAGCAGGAGCGGTGGAGGGTGATGGGGGACTGAGGGCGGTGGCCTCCACTGGAGGGTCTGGGGGACACAGATGGGGACAAGGGTAAAGAGAAGGGAAGGCCCCTTGGGAAGGTCTGAAGGAAAGGATGTGGTGAGAGGAGGAGGGCCTTGAGGAGGAGAAGGAGTTTTAAAAAGATGAGGAAGGAAGAAACAGCACAACCACCTCAGTCTCCCACCCAGTCCTTGGGTGCCCACAGACGACAACACACAGACAGAACGGGGGAAAAACGAATGCACATTTATTAAGCTTAACACGTGGACCCTGAGGGGACAGCCTGGAAGGTCCTGGAGAAGAAGACCAGGAAATGCAGGAGGAAGGGAAATGAGGATCCCAGGGAACTGGGGACGGACTCCTGGATCCCAGGAGCTGGAGGCCTGAGTCTCTGGGTCTGGGGAGCAAATGGGCTCTTTGGGGGATCGTCGTTGCCAAGGCCTGGGGAAGGACAGCGGGGTGCAGTGGCTCCTGCCTTGGGGTGGGTGTGGCAGCTCATTGGGGGCATACTGCCCGGCGCCAGGCTGGGTCCCCACCGCCTTCACCCGGTCCTCGGGCTCCTGCACTCCGGCCAGGGACAGCAGTGGAGATCTGAAGAAGTCCTACACACCACCACCTCCAGGTGCTGGGAACGGAAGAGAATCCATGTTAGTGACCCAAGTGAGGGAAAGAACCAGAGTCCAGAGTCTCTGTGGCTAGGCTTGGGGAATCCACATATCTTCCCATTCCCTGATATCTGGTCACTATGGGGACGTCTTTATTGCTGCTGTCTGCTCCATCTCGGGCCACAGAGTAAGGGAACCTAGCTGTGGTTGACACCTAAGGCTAACCTGGGTATTCCTGAGGGCTTAAAATCTCCTTGGCAGAAAGGGGCCCCACCTCACATTACACCCCCAAGCTCCTTTTTTACATAGGCTCTGGAGAACCCCAACATCTAGCAGGCATCCTCCAAGCCTCTACTTCCCTTCAGGACAGGCCATCTTTGTTCTCCTGCCTCAGCTAAGGCTGGGCCAAACCCCTGCCCCGGCACCAGAGAGACATCGCTGATGTTCCTAACTCTCATTTAGGAAGGCATGAAACAAGATCTAATTTCTCCTCCAACCTCCCCCGTGTAACCTAACTTCTCAGAGCACCACCCTTTGTCCAGAGATGATGGGAAGCTAGCCTAGTGGCTCACACCTGCAACCCCAGCACTTGAGAGAATGAGGCTGTAAGTTTGAGGTTGGCCTGGGCTACACAGTGAGTTCTTGGATAGCCAGGGCTAAGTAGACACTGTAGGAGGCAGAGAGTCCCACCTCTGATATTTTGTTAGAAAGGAGGCAATTCTGCTAATAAACACCCCAAAGCCTCCCTCTGGACTTCTCACAATCTGCAGCCTCCCTTCCCCTCCCTGCTCCGCAGCCACCCCATCACCTTCCAGTCCATCTTTATCATCTCCTCTCCTCCACACCGGCTTCTTCTTCCCTCACCTCCTTCCAGCTGGAATCTTTTTTGCTTTTTCTTGTTTCTGAGACACAGTCTCATGTAGCCCAGGCTGCCCTCTAGCCTTCTCTATTGCTAGGAATGGCCTCAAACTCCTGATTCTCCTGGACAGGCACTGCGCCCAGTTAAGGCTGTACTTGGCATTAGACCCAGGGCCTCATGCATGGAGGCCAGCACCCCCAGCAGCATGCTCTTCCAAACCTCATCTTTTGTGTTGTTGTCGTTTGTTTGTTTTGTTTTTTTTTTTTTTTGAGGCAGGGTCTCTGGCTGGCCTGAGATTCACAGAGATGCACCCTCCTTGCTCTCCACCCCACTCCAACTCCCAAGTACTGGGATTAAAGGTATACACCACCATTCTTGCTTTCCCTCCATCTTTAAATCTGTATTACTTTTTTTTTTTTGGTGTTTTGAGACAGGGTTTCTCTGTAGCTATAGAGCCTGTCCTGGAACTTGCTCTGTAGACCAGGCTGGCCTCAAACTCACAGAGATCCACCTGCCTCTGCTTCCTGAGTGCTGGGATTAAAGGCCTGTGCCACCACTGCCAGGCTAAATCTGTATTCTATGTTTCTTTTGATTGCCTTTACTCAGAAGCCCAGCCTCTCATCCTTCCCTCTCCTCTCTCTCCTGCCCTTCCTCTTCCCATGGGCTCACTGGGAGGTAGAGGATAAGCTTGTGTGGGTTTCCCAGGCACTAGTTGGATGCTTCCATCCTCGTAGACTTCCCCAGCTACACACCCCACCCATCAAGCTTTCTGACTCTTGCATTTCCTTGGGACCTCCTTGAGATAGTGCTGGAATCCCTGCTCTGCAGCTTCAGCCCCTGAAGGACCTAGAATCAACTGCAGCCTGGTGGGGCCCTGGCCTCCAGTCCTCCCAGGTAGCCTTCTAAGGATCCTGCTAGTGTCCTACAAAGCCATGCTCACCTGAGGAAGGCAGTTCTGACTTACAGGACTTGCATGTTGGGCTGTGGAGAGAGAGAGAGAGAGGAGCAAGAAGTTTAGCAGGGTGGCTAGGCCCTCTGGGCCTATGTTAGGGGTCTCCATCCCAGTTCCCCAAGCTGCCCCACCTCTCAGACCTGGAGTCGGCCTTCCTGCACTTCACCTTCTTGCCTGTTAGAAAGAAATAGCAGGGACCAATGTGGGTAGGGTAGGAAGAGACAGGGCAGGGCAAGCAGGGGACCTTCTCAGGTAAGGATGAGGTGGGTGGGGGCCAAGCAGGGAACCCTCAAAGATTGAAGAGAGGGACCTCTGCACATGGGGATAGGGTGGGGATGGGCAGGAGACCCTCTAAGGTGGGGACACACCCCACAAGTGGGGATCACTTACTGAGGATGATGATGATCCCCAGCACGAACATGATAGTGGCCAGGGTCATCCCCACAGTCTGCACGGTGGCATAGTCTAAGGGAGACAGGGGTACCTCAGGGCACAGAAGCTCTCAGCCCAGCCTGAGGCTCAGGTCAGTGGCTCAACAGGACAAGAAAGCTGCCAGGTGAGCCCTCCAACTCCATCAAATTGCCCAAGCAGCCTAAGACCATTGTGTCTCTCTACCCTCCACCCTCCTCCCTAATGCTGCCCTTCTGGATTCTCCATTAGCTGCCCCTTCTCAGCTCCTCGTCTTGGTCCTGCCTTCATGGTCAGGGCCTAGACTATCCCAGCAGACCCCTCTATGGTCTTGCTGCCCTGCCTCCACTTTCCCTCCCGCAGCAACAAGAACCTTATTACTCCCAGTCAGACCAGGGACCTGCAGAGGCCTCCCAAATGTCCCCCTCCAGTATTCCAATAAAAAACCAAGGTAAGGCAAGATTCGAACCTCAGAGTTGTCTTATGACCCTACCCAAGATGCTTCTCTGATTATTTCAGGGCATGAGCCCATAGTCCTGGTCCTAACCCATGGAGATGTTGAGTAACTGTTTGTTACTGAGGCAGGCAGCAGCCTCGCCTGACTAACACAGTTCATCCAGCACTGATGTGGATGACATTCTACTCAGGATTCACCCCCCCATCTTCTCATCAGTTCTCTGCTTAGCTGTATAAACCCCCTAACCCTAGAGCATGCCAGCCATCCTGCCTCAGGACCTTTGCCCACCTTGCTTCCTCTACCTGAAGGCTCCATGCACTTGACTTCCTCACCAACCTGTGGGTTTAGCTGAAATGTCCCATTTAAAAGCCGCATGGTCTCAGCTCTCTTTAACCCCATTCCCTCTTTGAATTTCTTTCATAAGAATTTATTTCTTGGAGACCGGGTCTCACTGCATAGTGCAGACTGATCTCAAACTCACAATCCCCCTGCCTCAGCCTCCTGAATGCTGGGAAGAATTGGTCTTGTCTGTTATACATGTGTGATAAATAGGTGAGCAGGAGGCTGCCAGGGCAGAAAGGCTGGCCTAGAAGCCGCCCCATGGTGTCTCCAGAGCCAGGTAGGGGTCCTATCACCCAACACACACAGGCTTCTCAGGGAGGGGACAGTGGAGCACCTGCTGTGCACACCCTGCCCTTCAGCAGCTGGCTCCAGTACTGTGAGCAACATTCACCAACCAACAACAACTGCTAACAGAAACACATAAATCCCCAAGTCTCGGCAGGGTGTGGTGTGGCTGCTCCTGCTGGGGACTCAGGGACAGCCTCCTAGGGAGCAGTCAATATCTGATCCGAGGCCAGTAAGGAGAGGAGCCTTAGCTCACTGTGTGGGGGAGGGGGAAGGGGTCATGTTCCTGGCAGAAGAAACAGTAAGTCCAAAGGGCCTGAGGTACTAGTAAGGACCTTGGCCTATGAGGGAGTCTGTATTCATGAGTAAAGATGGAGGGGATCAGGATACAGAAAATGGGGGGGGGTCAGGCTAGATCTCTGATCTGCCAGAGCCAGGGCTTCAGTGTCTTAGGGATGAGAGTAACTCTTCCCATGGTCCTCATAAGTGGGAACCATTGCTGCACCTTATTTATCGGAGGGTCCAGAGAGGCAAAGTTGCTTTCCCTCAACCACACAGCTAGAAGTGGATAAATTAAGATTTCAGTTCACGAGCCCATAATCCAGCTGAGTATTGTTTGGTATTGAGGCAGGCAGCAGCCTCCTTCAACTGATGAACTTCATCTAGCACTGATACAAGGGAGTCATCTGCCCTTCCCAGGTCTCTTCCTAGTCTCCAAACTTAGGTTGGTGCTTGCCAACCCCAGTTAATCTCTACCCTGAACCCAAGAGAAAACAGGCTTTACAAGGCTCACAGTCCCCATCAGGGGCTGGAGGGGTAGGAGACCACCTCCCTTCCGCAATCTGGCTCTGCTCTCCACAGACCCCTTCAGTGAGCCATAGCCACATGACCACACAGCTGATGGCCCGTGTCCTGTAGTCCCCAATGAAGCTTCCCAGCACAAGATCCAACACTCACCATAGTAAAATGGATCTGTTTCTTCAGGAACTGTGGGGAAGAAAACAGAGAAGAGGGGGAGACATGTTTCAATGCTGGCTTGCTGGACATCTTCGAGGACTAAGATGGGTGAACTGTTTCTTTGTGGGACTTGGAGTAGGAAGCCCCTCCACTGGGGATGATACCGCCTCTCAGTAAACACATGGGATGTTCTCCAGACCCACTCACTGTATAGTGTACCACCTGCCCAGCTGTGCATGACAGTTCTGGTCCTAGACCCCTCAGTTATTCTGTGAAACACACACACATGTGCACATACATGCACACACATACATATGCACGCACGTACATGCACACATATACAAGCACACACACATGCATATGCACACACTTGCATATGCACATACGAACTGTCACACACGCACACATGCATGCATACACATGCCCGCACACACATGCACGCACGCGTGCACACCTGGACCCACCAGAGCCCAGTCTCACAAGAGGACCACCAGATGGATGCATTGGCTTTCCCTGAGGACTCCCTCAACCTTCCCAGTCATCCCAGGGTCCCTGAGGTTGTGAGGCTGCCCCCTGCAGGGCTCTCCCATTGGCTTAGGCTGTCACCAAAGCCAGTATGGGCAATCTGTGCTGACTTTTATCTGTCACCTAAGATACCAGCAGTTTGGAGAGTTGAGATCAATCTTGTGGTAACTTTGTGCTCTTCTGTAAATGGATCTTTTCCACCACATGAAACAGGAGGCCCTTAGGTCTCGGAGGTTGGGTTCCTCCAACCTCAGAAAGTGCACACACACACACACACACACACACACACACGTGCATATGCACACACTTGCATATGCACATATGAACTGTCACACACGCACACATGCATGCATACACATGCCCACACACACATGCACGCACGCGTGCACACCTGGACCCACCAGAGCCCAGTCTCACAAGAGGACCACCAGATGGATGGACGTGTGTGTGTGTGTGTGTGTGTGTGTGTGTGTGTGTGTGTGTTTGCCTTTTTCGGTCTCTCTCCTTTGCCCTAAACCCCTTCCAGCAGGCTAGGAGAGGCGGGCAAGGTGGTCCACATCCATACCCCAGCACTTGGAAAAATGAGCCAGGATAGAGACATTAAACGCAGCCTAGGCTACAAGGAGACCCTGCCAGGTAGAGAGGGAGCTCAGAAAATCCTTCCAGTGTAAGATGTCCACCCTGGCCAGTCATGGTGGCACACGCCTTTAATCCCAACACTCGGGAGGCAGAGGAAGGTGGATTTCTGAAAGTCTAAGGCCAGCCTGGTCTATATAGTGAGTTCCAGACCAGCTGAGGCCACATCGTGAAACCCTGTTTGTAAAGATTAAATTAAATGATGTCCACCCTATAGCTGTCAGCTTCTTCCTGCAGCTCTCACCACATTCTGCCCTGTCTCCAGCAAATTCTGCAGCTTGTGAAGGGGGGGGTGATGACACTGGTGTTTCTTTCCCCCTTTCTGGGTTCTCCTGGAACTGGGTGGGGCTGTGTCTTTAAAGCCGACCAATGAGTACTCAAGATGACTAGTGCTTCAGTTGACTTTGAGGTGTAGAGACCTGCCTCCATCTACAGGCCCCTAAGTTATCAATGCTTCCTAGTGGCCTTCCTCCACTGAGACTTTTGGTACTATGTGTTACCAGTACTACTTGGAGCCTAAAACTGACGGATAGAACTGGTTTATCTGGTGTGTCCTTCCCAGGTCTCTGTTCCCACTCTAATTAAGTTCTGGCTTGGTGCCCACGTATCTTTAGCATTTGTCAACTGAATTGTTGTTTGGGAAATGTGGTTTAGTTTTGCCTTTTTGGACAGGATCTCACTATGTAGTCCAGGATGGTCCTAAGCTCATAGTCCTCCTGCTTCTGCTTTCAGAGTGCTGAGATGTCCAGCATGCACCACTACACCTGCCTCCTATCTTTCAGGGCAATAGAAAAAAATACAAATTTTCCATTCATGGTGGTGACAAAAAAAATAAATAAAGCCCACTGACGTTTGTTTTTTAAGAAGTTAATTCTCTGAAGGAAAAAAAAACTTAAATAAAAAACGGCAATAAAAGGAACTTTCTAATAGGGCAAAACTCAGATGCATACAGCTGGGACCACTGGGCTGCATTTTAGCTTCACCATAATTGAGCAGATTGGTCTCTGCAGTTCAGTCTGGTTTCAAGAAGTTTTCTGGAATGAATGAATGAGTAAATGAGTGATGAGAGGACCTCCGAGCCTGCAGGTGATTGCATCAAAGGCTGAGAATCTTTCCGTCTCCCATACATCCCTTCTCCAGGTGGTTGCCTATCCCAACATCTTCTTGGGATCCTCCAAAGATCCCCTGCGGGTCCCTTGACCCATGGCAGTCCCAGTCTTCAGGGTGTGGTTGGATTAAGGGTGGAGCCAAGAGGCAGGAGAAGCGATGTACACCACCCTTGGCCAGATGCCAGGGAGAGATCAGGAAGGAGGTGGTTGCTATGGTAACCAGGGCATCTTGCGAGGTGATTGGGGTCCTGGCACTTTAGTCTGGGTGGGGTTCTGTGTGAGGTCTGGTGGTTGTGTCAGTCTTACCTCCCCTCTTCACCCCTGCAGACCTGGCTTCTGGCCAAGCTGAGTGTCTTTGCTCCCAAATATAGGGACCTAGACCCAGGTGTGCCCACATCGCCGCCGTTCTGCTCATCCCTGATTCTCCCTCTTGTTCTCTGGCAAGAACCGCATCTCCCTTCCCTCCCTCAGCAATTCATTAATTTGTTTCCATAAGCTGCCTGCGAAGAATGCACCGGAGCTTTCCCTCCCCCGGGGTTTCCCAAGTCCTGCGGTCCCCTATCAGGCTGTGATAGAGAGAAGGGGATTGGCGAGGCATCTGCCCTCCCACCTCTACCCGTCTGCTGCCATCGATCCTGCTAATCACCACCTCTGCGAAAAAGAAACCCTGGGCTCAAGCCAGACCTGCTGGCTCAATCCTGCCCACCTCTCCCTGGGGTGGCTCCCAGCCTCTGCAGCCCCTCCCCCCCCCCCCCGCCCTGCCCGGAATTCTGCAGCTAGGGCTCCGCACAGCAGCCAACCTCCCACCCACCCTCTGCCTGCTGGGAAAGAGGAAAGGGAAGGTGTCATGAGAGTGGAATTGGGGTTCCCTCTACCGCTAGAAGCTCCGCGGCACCCCCGATACCTTGCCTTATCCCCAGCCCAGTTCAGTCATCCTACCACTAGCTCCTCTGCAGGGAGAGATCAGGAAGCCATGGAGCGTGTTTAAGCCGGTGCACGCAGATCTGGGTTAATGGGTGCTAAGTGCAAATCCAGTGCGACTGGATGTGGGGAGACAAGTGTGTCTCCAAGATGAAACCAAAGTACATGTGGGCTGGGAAGAGGGGGTCCCCGACATTCCTTTCCTACCCTGTGGCGCGTTCACTGCAGTGCAGCAGCCCCACCCGTTCCCCCTCCCTCCATACTTGTCTATGTTCCTCTGTCTCAGTGTCTCTACGTCTGAAAACTGGCCTCTCTTCCTTTCTGTCTGTCTCTCTATCTCTCTGTCTCCTCCCAGCTCTGCATCTCTGAAAGACTGTCACCTGGGTTTTTGTGCCTCTGGCTGTCCTGTTTCTCTTTCAAGCTTTCTTAGCTCATCTCTTGCCACACCACTACCACACTCTTCCCCCTTCAACAGTCTCTCTGGTCCTTTAGCATTTGCCTGTCAGGGAGTTCAGGAAATAACCACACTATACTAGGCAGTCATGGGATAATGACCCCTTTTACTGGCCCACCTCAGGGTGCTGAAGTCTTCCAGAACCTCTCTGGCTGCAGGCAGGATCCATCAGCTCCCACCCTTAAATTCTCATCTCTTCCCTTTAGCTTCCACCGCTGTGCTGGACCAGGCACCCGGTTGCCATAGCAACCTGTCCGAGCATCCTTTCTCTTGGGACTGTCACTCTCTAATCATAGGTCCTGTGCAGGGTGCCCAAGAAACCCCAAGGGGTGTCAAGGAATGTGTTCTTGGGCTTCTGCCCATAATAGGGGCAGACATTTCCCCTTCCTCTTCCTTTCAGTATGGGATGAACCCTACATCCTGTCCCCTAAGCTCTTAGATCCAGGGTCCCCCCACCTCCATACTAGCACCCATTCCCTAGGCGACGCTCACCTTTTGTGGGGCTCTGTGTTGGGGTGGCCATGCTGAGCCGGAGCAGGGGGCTGCTGAATGCTGAGGCAGCGAAGGCGCGGCTGCAGCAGCTGGAAGCAGGACAGACTGATGTGGGGGGGTAAGGTGGGGGAGCCCTGGTAGGGCGGGGGGCCTGTAGCCAATGGGGGCCCGGAGAGCCCGCCCCCGTCCAGGCCATACCCCCGCCCCCGCCCCGCCCACTGCTGACGTCCCCGCCCCTTTCCCAAGGGTGGGGGCGCCCCCTGCCGGGGCCAAGGGGGCTCCGGGGTTTTCGCACAAGAGGCACTGAGATCAACCAAGCGCTATCAAGAGAAAAAAAAACCGAGTTTTATTGGAGGTCTTAGCAGTAAGGGGTGTCCGAGAGGCAGGGCTGAGGCAAGGGACACTGGTAGGTGGCCACGGGCAAGCAGCTGGGTGGGGAGAGGAGTCAGGTGTCAAGGGAGTCCTGTGGAGGTGAAGGGAGTGAATGGCAAGCAGAGACCCCGAGCTCTCCTCGCCATGTTCCCACCCTGGAACTGTGCCCCTCTGCCTCCCTCCCTCCCAGCTCAATCCATCAGCCTGCAGGACCTGGCTGAGTTTCCCGGAGCCAGGTGGAGGTTCTACCGCCTGCGGGTGGACAGACCTGAGGGGGACACAGAGTTCAGGGTGAGGTGGGGATCGACAACCCGGGGTAACTCCCCGCCAAACCCATCGTGCTGCGCGCCCAGGAAGAGGGGTTCTTGGAAACAGCTGCCCCACAAACCCCCGCAGTGTCCACGAACTCACGGCGGATGGAGCTGCGGAAAGTTCCCTCCTCTTCGTCGGGTTCCCCAGTTCTGGGAAGGGACAAACAGAAGAATTCGGATGGACCAGAAGAGGCAGTCACTTCCGAGAAGCCCCCAGTGCAGGCCTTATTTCTCAAACAGCACCCGGGACTTGGATATGGGCACGATCCATCCAAATCAAGAAGCGCTCTGCTGCTGTTTCGGGGTACGGCAGGAGGTGCTCCCAGCCGGCCATGGTGAATGCCTCCGGGATGTTGGGGAAGGGACTTAACATTGTTGGGGAGAGGGCAGTCACAGGGTCTTGGGAGACAGCCCCGATGGTACTTGGGTCCAGTGAATGACCCTAAGTCACTTTACCTCCCGTGCCTCAGTTTCCTCATCTGCAAAACGGGAGTGATGATGGTACCCACCTCATCCATGTGGGGTGAGGGGTACCATAACAGGGAAGGAAGCGGCACCTGGCGCGTGGTGTACACTCAGGCATGCCAGAGGGTGGTATGGAGGCATCTGTGATCGTCTTAGCACGCAGAAGGCATGCCTACGTTGCCTGCGCTTTAAAGGTTTATTTCGAGAGGGATCCTGCGCGAGGATGGGGACTGGAGCTAAACTGGGCCGCCCTGTGAGGTGATCTCATTTCAGCACGGCAGCTCCTGCCCAGCTTCGCTTCACTATGCCTGAGTTTCCGTCTGCCGGGCTGGTGGGAGCCCAGCGCCCCCACTGGCTGGGAACTGGGCCAAGTAAAGAGAGAGCAAAGAGAGCTTGACCATCGCTTGGGTCCAGGAGCTTGATTTGGGATTTGGCACACGCTAAGCGCTTAATACGTGGTTGGTGTTTGACTGCAGGGCAGGATGGGTGCGCTTGCAGCCTCTCCCCAACCGCCTCTCCACTGCAGAGGAGCGAGGAAGGTCCGGAGGGAGCACTCACCTCTGCTGTTGGTTGAATTTGCACCGACATCTCTTGCCTGTGGAGTGGGAGGGTATATGAGCTTTCCTTGAGCTCCCGCAATCCCAAGCTCTCCTCCAAACTGGGGAGGCCGCGGGGGTGGGGCGTAGGACGGGGCTGGAGGAAGGGTAGGATGTGGGGGCGTGGTTGAACATGGGGGCGTGGTCTAGAGGAGTGGGGGTGTGAGATGAGGGCGTGGCTTAAAGTGGGGTGTGGTCTGTGTGGGGCGAGGCTGGAGTCGGGGTGGGCTGTGGTTGAAGGCTGAGCCTGTTTGGGACGTGGGTAGGGCAAGTTGTGTGCGTTGTTGGGAGCGGGCTTGGGGAGGAAAGTCTGGAGGCGGGGCCGAGAAGGCAGGTGCAGACACTCACTAAGGATGATAAGGATGCCCAGGATGAAGAGGATCCCAGCGATGGTGAGGCCGCCAATCCTCAGTGTGTGGTAATCTGTGGGTTCCCCCGAGGAGAATGACCGTAGGGGAAGAGGGGTCCAATGGGGAAGAGTATGCAGGGCAAAGGGGAAGAGAGGAGGAGAAAGGAAGGGCAGATGTGTGAGAGAAGAGAAGGAGCAGATTGTGAAAGGAGAGGGCAGGGCAGAGGAAAAGGGAGAGAGGGAGAGAGGAGGGTAGCTGGAAGAGGGAAGGTTGGAGAGGAGGGTGCCACTAAAAGTGAAGGTAGTAGGGGATGGGGCCCCTGATACTGATAAACCAGTACAACTGAGACAGGGAGATCAAAAGACAGGCAGAGGAGTCTAAGACAAGCAGGGCAGGAGAAAATGAAGAAAGAGAGAGAGAGAGAGCAAGCATGGAAACACCCAATCCCTCTCTCCAAAGCCCATAATAGCTTTCCTCACCATAGGTGAATGGATCCGGTTCCTGTGGACCTTCTAGAAATAAAAATAAAAATGAACATTTGCCTATCTCTTGGGGTCGGTGACAGGGAGAAGCATAGCAGGACCCTTCGGGGGCTCTACCGACCTTCTTGGGCTGGGAGTTAGGGTGCTCCAGGACCACAGACAGACTGCCAGTCTATTCTGTATCCTAGCAACCTCCTGTGGTGACCCAGTACCCTGATAGCTTACAGGTTGTTCATGTTTCCATCAACCAGAGACCCAGCTTCTATCCACTCCCCCTTCTGTGTAACTCAGGTATCCTCCTCTCTCTCCCAAACGCCAGCCGTGACCAGAGCCTGTGTGGTGATGCTTGATTTCCAGTTACATGATTCTTTTAGTTTGGGGTCTCCCACCTGTTTTTCTCAGGGGCCTTCTCCTCCCTCTGACACCCACAGGGCTGAGGCAGAGGGCATCTCCTTTGGACTCACCTGCACTGACCATGGTGAGGAGACACACGCAGAGAGCCAGGATGTGGCTGGGAGATGCCATTGCCCTAAGGAGTCAGCCAGGGTCAAGAAATGTCCTTTCCCCTGCTCTCCTCCCCTCCTAGGAAGGGCCTGAGCCCACAGGGTTAAGTCAAGGACAGCCGAAGGACTTGAAGAAGGAGTGTCAGCCATTTAACTTAGTTGCCCGAGAAACAGGGGCTCCCCAGCTTCACAGGAACCATGTCACTGAAACAACTCCATAATGGGGATCAGGAGACAAGCTACACAGCACACACAGCATCAAGGCAGGATGGGGAGACACACAGCCCTCAGGCTGCCTCCCGCGGGCCACCGCCACCAACAGTTGGTCCCAGAGTCCCCAAACCTACCCTTGTAAGGGAAGCAAGCTGCCTCTGGACACAGATGGAAACGTTGAGACAAACAGCAGGACACGCCCAGGCCCACCTGCCCCTATACACCTCAACCAGTGGTCTCTCTGGACCCTGACAGTCCCGGCTCTCCTGCCCTCGGCTGCCTGCCCGCTCTCTCCCTGACCCTGGGTATAAATATCTCCCACTTCACCCTGGAGGAATTCGCTGCACACAGGCCACCATGGCAACAGCTCCCCCCTCCTGAAGACTCGGGGGGGGGTCCTGTATAATGCTGCTGGGGTGAGGCTCAGCCAGGAGCCACATCCCCACAGGCCACCCCAACTCCTTTCCTTGAAGCTGTGAGAAAAGGGGAAAGTGCCCCTCCCTTGGCCCTTCCCCTGGATGACATCTTTCATAACAAGACAACATTAGGCAAGTAAGTGACAAGAGACCCATGCTAGTGGGCCTGAGAGAAGTTAGATGTCTGGTTTAGGCACACATATGAGCACAGACACATTTATATGTGGGTGCACACACACGCATACACACAGCAAGAAGCAGGTGTGGCTGGAATGGAGACAGACAACACCCTCTCCCCAAACTGCTGATTGGAGGAACACAGGGTGTAGACATAAGCACATACTCCTCCGGGCCCTCTGTGCCCCAAACAGTGACAGAAACAGACCTACACAAATGCGTACCCAAGCCTCAACCCCAGCCAGGGGTCTCACATAGCAGCCACTGAAAAGAGGAGGAGTCACCGACTCTCCCGCCCCTGTGCAACCCGTCCCCATGCTCTCCTCCCTCTTGGGTCAGGCCTGCCTGAGAAGCCACAGGCTGGCCACTCTTGTTCCCAAAATAGGCCTCCCAGCTAGGGGAGCAGAGAGGCCTGGAGGGAGGGCTGGGCGATGCTCACCCCATTCACGCTGTCCCTGCTGACAGGAGACCCCCAAATGTCCAGCTGTGCACCCTGGGAGCTAAGCACTTTAGACCCCCTGGCCCAGAACTGGACGCTCCACCCCCGCAGGCTTCCCTCCTGGCCCCACCCCACTCTTGCCCTCCCCAACTAGCAACTGAAACTGGAGCCCAGGCTGGAGGGGGGCCAGGGGGCGGCCCCCAGCCCAGACCGCCCTGGCCCACTAAATTAACTCTCTCAGCACAGCCCGGGAGCAGCATGTTAGCCACATGTGGACTAACACGCGCGTGCGTGCGTGCGTGCATGTGTGTGTGTGTATCCCCACACACACCACAACACAAATACAAGCCTGTTTCTAGACCAAAGTCAGAGAACGTTTTCTGCTAGGATTCCTGGGAATTGGCCCAGCTGGGACCTAAGGTCACACAACCTAAGTGCTTACGAGGGCACTGACCTCAGGCCCAGTGTTCTGCCAGCTTTTGATAACTAGCTTTATATTTTAAATGTGTGGTGCTTCTATTTTGTGTGTTTATTGTGTGTTGCTGACTCAGATTCACTAGGAGTAACACACACGCATAAATCAAAGTCACAGACACCTAGCTAGCTCGCTAGCTCTCCAACACTAGGCCCAAAGCATGGCCAGTATATTTGTACACACAACAACTTATCTGCACACACACACACACACACACACACACTCTCTCTCTCTCGGGTACCTGTGCAGATACATCCAGGATATAACCACTGGATGGGTCTGGTAGTATACTCAGGAAGCAGAGGCAGGAAGATCGGGAGTTCAAGGTCAACCTGGCCTGCAGAGTGAGCTATAGAGAGAGCGACGTAGAGAGACACACACTCCTTCTCATAAAAAAAGACATTGCTGTGCCTCCGACTTACACAAGCTGCACACTATCCCACATAGGAACACATTCAAAGACAAACCTCACACCCAGTACTTCTGTTCCCGCACCACAAGGACACAAGGAGATGAGTGCGTGTGCAGTCCATAGGAATGTGGACACATTAGCATATTGACAGTGGGGGCTCCACTTCCACACAACCATCTCCAGCCCACACACTGTGCACAGACCAGTGGTATATACAGTCACAGACACGCAGGGCCACATGCTCCAAAGCCACAGACATGCACTTGATCTTGAACTTCCCGTTCCCTGAGCTCACGTAATTCTGATGGTGCCATGGGGAAAATGCTTTCGATGTCTTCACAGGCCAGACAGCTTCACAGGCCCTAGAGACAGAGAAACAGGTGGCGCGGGGGGGGGGCAGGTTCAAGACTCCTTGCTGTATGACCTTTGACCTTGGGCAGCTCTTGAGATCTCACTGTCGCTCGGCTGTCTTGGGCTACAGAATGAAGCAGCCGCTGATATATCTGCAACTCCTGGCCAGGCCCAGAGAGCCAGGAACTTGATGTTTTTCTTGTCCTCCCCATTTTAGAGACTGGTAAACTGAGGTCTAGACAACTGATTTTCCTTAGGCCTCCCCGCTGGTAGAAATGTCCCCAGCCTCAAGCAAACAACAGCCCAGACACCATGCTCTACAGACAGGAACTTAGCCCTGTCATGGACACAAGCTCATATATCCTCATATATCCTCGCGGCCCACAGCCTTCTACCCAGGCTGTCTCAGCATCCCTGGTTGCAGATAACCCCGATGTTTACACAACAGTGGGAGGGCGCGGGGTGGGGGGGAGCAGCCAACATGCCTGGCTAGCTTCCCTTGCTTATGGAGTGGCTCTGAAGTGCTCAGTGACCCAGGGTGGAACAACTCTGTCCTTTTGATCCTTTCTTGCTGTGTGGTGCTGCAATGGTGACAGCCTGTCTGGGGCTCAGTTGTTCCTTCTGTAAAATGGAAAAACAGCAGTATTCCCTCACAGAGGGAGGCAGTGTGATTATCTAGAACAACCCATGCGAAGCAGTGAAAACTGGTGCATGTCCTGCAAGGCCAGTGCACAGGGTAAATGTTTGTTTTTACCATGTTACCCTGGTCTTCACTGCAAAAGCCGTCTTTCTCGTGATGTACCGCAGGGAGAACCTGCCGGAATGGTTCAGGCTTGCCACTGTCCCCTTTGAATTCCTAGTAGAAACTTTTAAATTGTTCTCTTCTGTGTGTGTGTGTATGTGTGTGTTTGTTTGTTCGTTTAAGACAGGCTCTTATTTCACACACCCAGGCTGGCCTCAAACTCACTATGTAGCCTAGACTAGTCTCCAACCCAGGATCCTCCTGCCTCCCCATTCTGAGTGCTGCAGATACAGGTGTGACCGCCACTCTGAGTGCTGCAGATACAGGTGTGACCGCCACTCTGAGTGCTGCAGATATGGTGTGACCGCCATTCTGAGCCTTCTTAGTATATTCCCGTGTAGGACTGAGGATGTGGCTCGGTTAGCAGAGTGCTTCCTTAGCGCTTGCGGAGTCCTGGGACCAGTCCTCGGCACTGGAGGAGTGATCTCACCTGGGAGTGAGCACACATGCTGATTCCCAGGGGAGGAGGCAGGAGGGTTGGAAGATCAAAGTCATCCATGGCCAGCCTGAGTTATGTGAGGTCCTGTCTATATTATTGCCCCCATGCCTGCCTGAAACCCAGAGACGGGAGCTGTTTCGTTAGCTCAGTCGGGGCATAGATGGAATGAATGATCCCATTGACGAATGAGGACACTGAGGAGCAGAGAGGTTGAGTAATTTGACTGAGGCAACACAGCCTGGGCTGGACCCGGGATCTGTTTGGCTCCAGTACTCCAATGCATCTTAGTGGCAAGAGGCTTGGTGTTCCTCAGCCTTTTGACCCCAGGCAACTAAATGGTTGTTTCTACTAAGCTAGACACAACTGGCTCTGTGAAGCTAATCATTTGGAAGTCTCGTGCCTCGGTTCCCCATTTTGGAGCAGGGATTGTAAAGCAGGAACTTTACTACCTCTCTCCCCATGTGACGTCAATGAGCTAACACGTGTAAAACCTGGCACACAGTTGAGTGTGGTGGCGCCCATCTGTCATCCCAGCACTTGGGAGGCTAAGCCAGGAGAAGTTTGCGTTTGAGGGCATCCTAGACTACAAAATCAGTACCAGGCAGGTCTCAAAACACGCAAGCAAGCAAACAAAAAAGACTGGCACATAGTCTGAGGGGCATGGGAGGGACGTCCCACCAGGACCTTAGGTTGGGTTCTGTGTGATTTACGTATTTTTCTGATTTAATGGAGAGAATCTGTCTGAGTTTCTAAAAGCTTAGTACAGGTGAAAATATCCAGTTGTACATATGTTCGCACATCTCAGCCTCCAAAGAAAGCACACAGAATAATATGAGGGGCCCTGGAGCTGGCTTCCTGGGTTTGGATCCTAGCTCTGCCTCCCCTGGGGCCAGCCACCCTGAGTCCCTGACCTTTCTACAACTGTAAATTGGTCATGCAAATGACACTGGCCTGGGGGTCATGGGAAGAGTAGAACACTGGTAGTGAAGTTTTAGGGCAAAGTTTGATAGATCTGACGTAGAAGAGAGAGGCGGCCCCATCGCCTTAGTTCTTGCATTCCATCTTGGATCACATAGAGTTAATCACAGGAACCTGGAGAGAGCTCTGACTTTGGGGTAGGATAGCAGTCCTGCCAAAGCTGACCACCAGGGGGAGCAGCCGGACCGGTACTGGCCTGGTGGAGCTTTGGTGACAGGATGGACCACACCCTTTAAGAGAAGGGGCTGGTGGGACAGCTAGGATATCTCCCATCCCCCAGTGACTTCTCCTCCTAGCCCCTCCCATCTGCAGTCTGCAGAGCCATCTGGTCTCCACCCTGGGGACATCCTTCCCACTCTCCCCAACTGGGGTTGAGTAGGGACTCTGATGAGGGGGTTGGTTGGAAGTGCCTAGGGTGGCTCAAGCTCTTGGCAGCCCCGCCCCCTCAAAGGCCATTCAGTCCCTTCCCTGAGCCTTTTCTTCCTATGGCCTCTGACCCCCTCCTTCTTACCCTTCTGCTGGGCGCATCCCAGGCCACGGCAAGTGGGACAAGAGTGTAGGGGGACACACAGAAAGTACCGGAAACTTGAAACGGGGCAGGGAGGTGAGAGTTACGAACATCAGGCAGAAGGACCAGGACAGACAGACAGACAGACAGACAGACAGACACACACACACACACACACACACACACACACACACACACACAGAGTTCTAGAGGCCAAATCAGAGACAGAGAGACAAAGACAAAAATAGACAAGAGATTGCAGGGGTGGGAAATAGAGTAATAGAAAGATAGGGAGAGAAAGCTAGTGACAAAAAATCCCACACTCCAGATACAGGGAGTCCCCAGGGAAGGGACTGAGAGAGAGAACAAGGCAAGGCAGCCACAGGACAGCATGGCCAGCAGCAGGGTGGAGGAGCATCCTACAAAGATGTAGCGGTCCTCTGGCGGACTAGGGTTGGTGGGAGCCTGGGCAGGGGCAGGGGGCATGGGAGGGGCAGGCATTCTGTTGTTGCTGTTGACCGGGGCTGGGGCAGGAGTGGCCTGGAGTCCCCCCAAAGGAAATTGTCCTCCACGCTGTTCCTGTTCCAAGGAAAGTACTCTGTGTGAGGGCTCCACCGAGCTGCCCGAGAGCTTCTCCAACATGCTCCTGTCACTGTGAGTACCAAGCTCTCTGCGGGCCTAAAGGGAGGGAGGAGAAGTCCTGGAACTACAGGGCTTGGGGTAGCAGGTTGGAGTCTTTATCAGAATCTTGGATACTAAAGAATTCTGGGATGTCTGAAAGAGGGATGCTGAGATTTGGAAAGGTGCCGATTGGTGGAGTCCCAAAGGGCAAGGGAAACAGTGGGAACACTGGAAGTGAGATATCCCGGGGCTGGGTACTGCCAAAGACCTTGTTTGCTTGTGGAGGGTATGGCGGAGAGCAGAGACAGAGGACAGTAGGAGGCACCCCAGGCTCAACATGGAAGACCAGGGCCTCCAGAGCAGCCAAGGCCTCTGGCTTTAGAGAGGAAAGCTGAAATGGCTTTCTGCTCGCTGATCTCATGCCCCCAGATCCCTTGTCAGGATGGGGGTCTCCCAACTGAAGGCTGGCAGCTTCATGAAGATGCCATCATTGCACCTACTGTGAGTATGTCCTGACTGGGCCCACGACTCTCTGCTCAAGGGAATGGCTGTCCCAGTATGTGTGGAGATGTGTGTGTGTGTGTGTGTGTGTGCGCGCGCGCGCGAGTGTGCGCGTACACGCACATCTCATGGACATGGACATTCATGGGGAGTGATCAGACACCTGTGAAGACACGTGTATGTTGTGTGTACTTATGGAAGTATCTGTGTCCATTCACATACTCCCATGCTTCCACGTGTGGCTTTGGATTGAATGGAGGTTAAGGGTACAGCCATAGAAACTGGTTTGCAACTCTGAAAACATCTGCCTTACCCTCTTGCCAGGCTCTTCACATCCAATACCTTCTCCATGATCGAGGACGATGCCTTCATTGGCCTGTCCTACCTTCAGTACCTGTGAGTACAGTCAGAAACTGGGGAAAGGTGGGTCTGGAGGGGCGGGCGAGCCTCTCAGTGGCCAACGGCAAGTCCCTAGGAGGAAGGCTGCAGTGTGGACAGCTCAGGGGCTACTGGTCAGAAGTGAATCTCAACTCTGTGATCTTTAAGATTCACAATGGAAGCTGGGCCTGGTGGCTCAGGCCTGTAATCTCAGCTTTTCAGGAGGCTGAGGCAGAAGGAAGGCTAATTCATGGCCTGCTTGGACTACAGAGTGAGTTCAAGGCTAACCTGAGCAACCCAGTGAGACCCTGTCTCATAATAAGAAATAATTAAAGTGTAATAAAGTAAAAGACTAAGGATACATCTTGTGAGTAGCCATTTGCTTAGCATGTGTGAGACCCCAGGTTTCAGTCTCAGTCCTGGAAACCAAGAATTAGCAAAGGGCCTAGGTAGCCAGACTCAGTTGTTCTGATGCAGGGGGATTCTAGGAAAGGGTGTACAAAGAGGTCAGGGGAAGGAAACATTTAAAATTACCCAGAAGCCGCTTGAAGCAATGCAGCGACCATGTGACAGTGTGGGTAGCAGTGCCGATGTGTGGGCATCAGGTTGCTGGAGGGGATGGCTATATGACATTTTCGCAGTACTGCTGGCAGTGTGGTAATGCTGCTGTGGATGATGGGATGTAGGGAGTGTCCCTTGTAACTGACAAAAGGGATGTGATTGCAGGTGGACTATTCTTTCCTGCCCACCATTCCCAAATAACCAATACAGAGACTTAATATAAATTATAAATGGTTGGCCAATAACTCAGGCTTATTACTAACTAGCTCTTACAACTTAAGTTAACCCATTTCTATTCATCTACATTCTGCCACATGGCCTTACCTCTCTTTCAGCGAGTTTTATTACTGCCTGCAGACTATGAGGGCTGATGACCAAAATGACTGCCACAATAGTGTTGGTGCTATTGGGGCTATCTATAAGGTGTGTGGGACTGGTGTCTGTGATGATTGTCAATGTAGGGGCCCTGCTTATGGTGTGTGTTGATGTTGGCCATGGCAATGGGTAGAATGTTGGTGGAGGTTTTCTAGTTTTGTATTTTCTATTTGTTTGTTTTGAAACCTGGGGTCTCGGGCATGCTAGGAAAGCAGTTCTTAACTCCTCACTGGGGGATTCTAGGCAGGGGCTCTACCACTGAGCCACACTCCCAGTCCCTCACTGGGGGATTCTAGGCAGGGACTCTACCACTGAGCAACACACACTGGCCCCTCACTGGGGATTCTAGGCAGAGGCTCTACCACCAAGTCAAAACACATGCCCAACCCTTACTTTGGGGTATTCTAGGTAAGCATCCTATCTCTGAGGCACACCTCAGCCCAGGTGCCATGTTGCATTTATTTGGAGGGGTGGAGTGACAGTTCATACTCCATGCCCATATATGAAATCAGACAAGAATTTGTGGGAACAGAACCTCTCCTTCCACCACATGGGTCCCAGGGATTGAACTTAGATTGTCAGGCATGGTGGCAACTGCCTTTATCTGTTGAGTCGTGCCCCAGCCCCGTTGTCAGTTTTGATGGTGTTGTTGGCTCAGGGTTTACCAATGATGATGAAGCTGCTGCTGTTCATGAAAACACCATGCTGGGGGTGGTGGTGGGTGGTGAGAATGTTGGTGGTGACGGTGATGCTGTTGGTACCAGCTGAGGTTTGTAACAATGGTGGCAGATGTGGCAGCGTCATGGCGGCAGTTTTGTTTCTGGTCATGAAGGTGTGATGTTGGTGTGGGGTTTGGCAATGGGTGTTAGTGGAAGGTGGTGAGGTGTTGCTGGAAGTGGTTGGAGATGACCAGCATGGTTCTGGGGTTAATGGCAGTTGCTGATGCTGAGTTCAGTGATAATAAGAGAGGCACACATGTTGGTGCCACTGGTGCCAGGGTGGTGGTGGTGGTGATGGTGGCCATACTTATGATAAGCCTGTCAGTGACTATAGAGCCAAGACCTTGGCTTCTGTGAGAGCAGCCTGGTGAAGAATGGTTTCCTTGTGGTCATTCTAGGTGAGGGAGGAGAAAGAATCCCTTCCGGTGGCTTCCTAGGGCCAGTTTCTCCAGCACTGGGGGCCTTTGTCTCACTTCACCCTCTCCCCACAGCTTCATTGAGGACAACAAGATTGGCTCCATCTCCAAGAATGCCCTGAGAGGACTCCGCTCGCTCACACACCTGTGTGTATCTCCACAGCCCAGTCCTCCACCATAGGCACCCGACCCATCCCTCAAGGTCATAGCATCTCCTGGCCACGGCTGACACTCTTTCTTCTCCTGCTCCATCAGAAGCCTGGCCAACAACCACCTAGAGGCTCTCCCCAGATTCCTGTTCCGAGGCCTGGAGACTCTGACTCACGTGTGAGCTCAGGCTCAGGGAGGACAGAGGGCGGGGCTTGGGAATGTTAATAGGGCGGGAGAGCTGGGCCTCCTTGGGTTTGCCTGCCCCAGTAAGCTTCGCTTGTACTTTCCTGTCACCCGAGGGTACCATCCTAGACCCTCACCTGAGAAGGTGTCTCGGCCTCTAAGCCAGGGACACTGGGTCACAGACTCTTCCTGTCTTCTCACCCCAGGGACCTCCGTGGGAACCCCTTCCAATGTGACTGCCGAGTACTTTGGCTGCTGCAGTGGGTGCCTATGGTGAATGCCAGCGTGAGCCTGGGAGCCTGTGCAGGCCCCTCTGCCCTTGCCCAAATGCAGCTCAACCACCTTGACCCAAAGAAGTTCAAGTGCAGAGCCACAGGTGAAGGCTTCCTGCCCCCTCCCCAGCTCCTCAGTGGTGGGAGGGACAACAGAGCCTCCAAAGAAGAGAGGAAATCAAGGGAGGGAGGGGCAGCCTCCGGTTCCTCATTTGTAAAGCAGGGATGTACCCAGTGATCTCTGTGAAGACTGAACGCTGGGCAGTATTTCTCTTTATTTTTGACAGGCTCTCAGTTCGCCAACAAGGCTGGCGTTGAACTTGTGACTCTTCTGCCTCCTCCACCTTCTGTGGGCACAGTTTTTGATGCCAGTCCCGAGACAAGAGACTTTTATATTATTATGGTGGTGTTGTTGCTATACGTCTGTGTGTCTGTCTGTGTATGGCATGTGCATTCAATTGCAGATGTGGGATTCCCTGGAATTGGAGTTAAAGGCGTTGTAAACTGTCTCACATGGGTGCCAGGAACCGGGACTCCAGTTCTCTCCAAGAGCAGCAAACGCTCCTAACCCTGAGCCATCTCTCCTGCCCTTGTTTGTCACTATTTTTTTTGATTTGTTTTATAAGACAAAGTCTCACTATGTAGCCAGAGCTGGCCTCAAACTTGTAGCAATCCTCTGTCTCAGCCTCCCCAGTACGAAGACAGGTGTGCAGCACTATGCCTGGCTTGCAAGCTATTTTGTGAGCCTTCACTGGTATTGTTGGTAGGAGGCCTTTAAAGGTCCCTCCTTTGTACCTGTTTGGTCCTGGGAGCTGCAGGTACATCCCTCCTCCTTGGAACTTGTCTTCTTTTAGCTCTTCAACAAATATATAGACTATATCGTGACATTTTCTAAGTGTGGGGTCATGCAAGAGGACAGGAGATGGGTGGCCCTGGATCTCACCCTTCCTGGGGTGAGAGAAGTCAGGCAATCCTAAATAGTCCAGGATGATTCCTCCAAAATGAGAAGGCACAGACAGGGAGTAGGGACAGAGTTGGGAGGCACAGGCAGAGTCTGGGGTAGGAGTGAGGAGGTCAGGACTGGAGAAGACATTAGCATCTGAGGAAGCCCAGAGCTGGGACCAGGGAAGCCAAGGAAGGGTGTAAACAGCCAGTAATACGGGTTTTGTTTGCAGTTTGTTGTTGTTGCTTTTTGAGATGGGGTTTCTCTATGTAGCCCTGGTCATCTGGAACTCACTCTATAGACCAGGCTGGCCTCAAACTCACAGAGACCCCCCTGCCAGAGGACAAGTGGGAACTTATTCTCTCTTTGCACAATATGGGTTCTGGGACTGAATTCAGCTCCATCAGACTTGGTGGCAAGTGTCCTTACCCACTGAGCCATCTCCCCAGCCCAGAAAGGGCTGATTTAAAGGACTCTGATTTTTCAAAGATTCTTCAGGGCATGGCAGCACATGCCTGCAATCTCAGCACTGGAACGACTGAGGCTGGAGGATTATAAACTTGAGACCTGTGTAGGTTACATGGTAAAGGCCTACCTAAAAACAAAGATTCCCTTTGTTGAATGTCCTCAGTTTTAGCTTATTATTTCAACCTTGCTACCTAGGAACAGGGCCTGGTATATAGGGTGGCATACCACCAATGGAGTTACAGCTTGGTTTCTCACTGACAACATGGAGAGTGAATTAAAGAGCTTCCTGGCCTGGTGAAATGGCTCAGGGGGTAAGGGCACTTGCTACCAAGCCTGATGACCTGGGTTCAATCCCCAGAACCCATTTGATGGAAGGAGAGAACCAGCTCTCACACTTGCCCTCTGACCTCCAGGCATGTGTCATACAACCCTACACATAAACAAAGTGGGAGCAGATAACCCATCTTCTGTATGAGTGGCTAGCCCCCTAGCTGCTGCCCTTGTTTTTATGGTTCAAACCAGGTTGTGACACCTCTGTGTGATTTTGGGTATGGTAAAAAGGAATCGAAAAAGGCCAGATCCAGGACATGTTCACACAGTTATGTGAATATCGCACTTCTTGTCTGTTGTGAACCTGATCATAATATCTGGGGAGCGTGTTAGCAGGGGTGCTAGAACATTCTGGTGGGGCTGCGTGATGGTCATCTCCATGCTTCATGAAAAAGTGGTATGTGTGTATCTGTATGTGTCTTTGTGTTGTGTGTGCATGTGCATGTTACTAGGGATTAAACTCAGAATCTTTTACATGTTAGACAAGCATTCTGCCACTGAGCCACACCCCAACCCCTCACTGGGGGATTCTAGGCAGGTGTTCTACCTCTGAGCCACACCCACAGCCCCCTCACTGGGGGATTCTAGGCAGGGGCTCTACCTCTGAGCCACACCCACAGCCCCCTCACTGGGGGATTCTAGGCAGGGGCTCTACCACTGAGTCACATATATCCCAGCCCTCTTTTTACTTTCTTTGGTTTTGAGATAGGGTCTGCTTTAAGTTGCCAAGACTATCCTCAACTCCTGTATCCCAGACAGGCCTTGAACTTTCAATCGTCCTGGCACATTCTCCTGAATAGCTGGTTTGATAGGCTTGTCTTCTGTGCCCCAGCTCCAGCTGGGAAGAATGAATGTTTTTGGCTAGCTGGCTTCCCTGGGCACTTATCCTCAAATTCTCGTGGTAACCGAGTGTAGCTCATGAGAATGCTGTGAAGTTAATTAAGTAACTAAATGTGCCGTTTTGTTTGTTTTCTGTTTTTGAGACAGGATCACAGTATGTAACCCAGGCTGGCCAGCAACCAGAGATCCTCCTGCCTCAGCTTCCTGTCCCATAACATCTGTCTAAGACAGTTTCCAAGGGATTGTTTGACGATGCCACACAGCCTTGAAAAGAAAGACGTTTGTGTTTCTGAGAGTTAACACATCTGTAGACAAAAAGGTTCCATTCTGTGGGTCCCTATGTGGTGAGCACTGTGAAGTCTCTTTTCAAAGATGTGCTAACCAAGGCTCAGCAATAAGGTCCCCTGCCCACTCCCAGGCACCCCTGACTCTCTTGCTGCCTCTAGAATTGTCCTGGCTCCAGACTGTTGGGGAGTCGGCACTGAGCGTGGAGTCCTTCTCCTATCAGGGGGAACCTCACATGATCCTGGCACAGCCCTTTGCTGGTCGCTGCCTGATCCTGGTCTGGGACTACAGCGTGCACCGCTTCCGGACAGAGGAAGAGGTGCCTGGTGAGCTCCCCGCCTCTCCTGGCCCCTTCCCTTCTGTCCCCAGATTGCCACTGAGCCTGACTGTGTCCTACTCTCCCTACAGCGCCCTCCGTGGTGTCCTGCAAACCTCTGGTGCTGGGCCCACGCCTCTTCATACTGGCTGCCCGTTTGTGGGGAGGCTCATATCTGTGGTCTCGGCCCAGCGCCGACCTGCATCTGGCCCCAATACAGGTCCTAGCCCCTCAACGCCTACTGCGACCCAATGATGCCGAACTCCTGTGGTTGGATGGGCAGCCCTGCTTCGTGGTGGCTGATGCCTCCAAAGCTGGTAGTACCACCCTGCTGTGCCGAGATGGGTCCGGCTTCTACCCACGCCAGAGCCTGCACGCCTGGCACCGTGACACCGACGCTGAGGTCCTGGAGCTGGATGGCCGACCGCATCTGCTGCTTGCTTCAGCCTCCCAGAGGCCAGTGCTCTTCCATTGGTTTGGTGGCCGCTTCGAAAGGCGCACAGACATCCCAGAGGCCGAAGATGTCTATGCCACGAAACACTTTCAGGCCGGTGGAGAGGTGTTCCTGTGCCTGACACGATACATTGGGGACTCCATGGTGAGACTGGGGACAGGCAGTGGTGTCCAGGCCTCATCACAGCAGTTGACAGGGGGCTGGACCGCTATTTCAGCACAGCCCCTCATGGGTGAATTCCAGGCATGGGTTCTACAATTTAGCCCCACCCACAACCAATCCCTGATGAATTCTAGGCAAGCAAGCCACACCCCCAGCCCCTTTCTAGTGGATTCCAGGCATAAGATCCACAGCGGAGCTGCACTCCTGACCCTCAACTGATGAACTACAGCCCGAGGCAGAGACTCAGATAGGGTCTTAACAGAGTCCAGGCTGGCCTCAGTTTGGTGGTTCAGCCCTGTGCCAACATGATCTGCTCTGCTAAACTTACTCTATTCTGCTAAGCTTGGCTCTGTAACACTAGAACATTCCAGGATGACAGTTAACTGACTACACCCTTCCCATTGGGATACTACCCTCTCAAGATTGAGCTGGTGTTAAACCCCGCTCACCACCTCCAGGATTCTCTTTTCAGAATAAGGTACAGTCAGGGACAGACCCCCCCAATTATTTGAGGGGTCTCCAAGGAAAAACAGTGGAGATAAGAACAGGAGTCAGGAGAAGGTGGAAGCTGGGTCAGGATGCGGCCAGAACAGATTGGATAAATGTAACACATGACAGTAAGATCAGTAGACCCTTGCTGGGCACTCTGGGTAGCATGTGAGGGAGAGAGAAAGGTCTAGAACAATTATCTGCTCTGAGAAGGTAAATGTTATCTATACATTAAGAAAGCTGCTGGGCATAGTGTTGGTGTCCCAGACCTGTCTTCTCACTACCAGGAAGGTTTGAGACAGTCAGTCACTGCCAGCAAGTCTTAAAAAAAAAAAAAGCTACAGAGAAACTGAGGATCCACAGGCTCATGTTACAAGTCCTCCACATCCTTGAGGATGACAGGCAGGCCCAGTGCCTCTTGACCCAGGCTCTAACTAGCTTCCACACCTTGCAGGTCATGCGCTGGGATGGCTCCATGTTCCGCCTGGTACAGCAGCTTCCATCTCGAGGTTCCCATGTCTTCCAGCCAATGCTAATTGCCAGAGACCAGTTGGCCATCCTGGGCAGCGACTTTGCCTTCAGTCAGGTCTTTCGCCTTGAGCCTGATAAAGGGATCTTGGAGCCACTACAGGAGCTGGGACCCCCGGCCTTGGTGGCCCCCCGAGCCTTTGCCCAAGTCACCGTGGCGGGAAGACGCTTTCTATTCGCAGCGTGCTTCAAGGGCCCCACACAGATCTACCAGCACCACGAGTTGGATCTCAGTGCCTGAAGCTGGGCAGGACCCTGGAAGTGGTTGAGGGGCTGGCAAGGGCATCCTGCGACATCGGGGTACCCTCTCGGACCTGTCACCTGGCCATTACAGCTAGTCCTATATGATACAGACCACACTCACTATCTAAATGCGTCAGCCTGGGTCAGGCTTAGCCCACATTTTGGAGGATCTGCACCTTAGGGGCAAACGGGAAGAGGTCTCTCTCTACTCCCAACAGCATTTGGATCCCATGCAGTCTGAAGCCACATTTTGACTGAGGACAGATGCTCCCATAGGCAATGACTTGGGTGCTCAGCCTGAGACACAGCAGGGAGCTGGGATACAGAAACCAAAAGGGCAATCTGCTGAGCTCTAAGAGGTCTAGATGTCCTGCCCTCAATGATCCCTTGGTCCTGCTCCGTATAAAGTACCGGGAGAAAGCTTTCTTTTCCACTCAAACCCAATCTGACCATTGGCTTTAGTGGAGAAATACGTATCTCTGTGACGTTACAGTGACTTCACGGTTGCTGGGCAGTTTCCGGGCCTGGTACTTTGGTGCATGTAGGCATGTCTGCTTCCAAAGACTGACTGCTGGCGTTTTGTTGCTTTTACGTGTGTGCAGAAAAGGTGAAGTGCTAATGATGAGTCTGGAAGTATCAGAGAAAGCCCTGGGCACCCTGTTCCCAGAATGTGACAGGGGCAAGAACAGAAAGTGTATCAGTTCAATAAATGCTCTGTGCTCCCCACGACCTGTCCTGTCTGTGGGCTCACGGCAGGAGAGTCTTGTGAATGTTGTTGAGTGGCGGATGATAGCCCTAGATGGGATACTGGGCAAGAATTTTGCTTTGAAAGGTTTTAGGCATTTTCCAGAGTGTCACATGACATCTGTCCTTCTGGAGGCCCTGATATCAGGGTGCTGGGGAGTCTCAAAAAAGCCTGAGGTCAGTGGAGGGTCTCACTCTATATGACCACCATAAACTATTATGACTGTCCTGGGGAATTAAAGGGACACTTGGTATATGGGAAGGTCTCATGATAAAGTGAGGTCTCAGAACGAGCGAGAAGGTCACTGCAGGGGTGGGGGTAGGGCCCCAACATAGCAGGATGACCCTAGTTATTCTCAACATCAACAGAGTACCCACACTACTTGTGATTAGGGTTCTTTTTCACTCCCAGAAGCATCCCTAGTTGACTACTAAAACATCTTAAGTGAACAGGAGGCTGCTGGACAGAGAGGGAAGTCTCATGTCCACCATCATGTAGAATCAAGATTCAGCCACTTGCTGCACACAAGTGCCCACCTCATCAAGGTCCCCCAGACCCACTCCAACATCTGCCCACCTCCTCACCGCCCATAGCCACACTCCAGAACACATACAGTCTCTAGCTCACATGAGCATGATGTAAAATTATTTTAGATTAAAAACTGAACAACGAGCCTGCTACTATGAGAGAGGTAAGAATGAGGCCCGGGCAAGGCAGTGCCAGGAGAGGATGGGATGGTCATCTTAGAGTTCAGGCCACCTTCAAAGCCAGGACCTGGGCTCAGAGGCACTGTGTGCTCTTCAGCTGGTCCATCTTCAGCAGCTGTGAGCAGAGCCTGTGGAGGGATGGGATCACTTTGCAAGGATCTTCTCCCTAGCGCAGGCATAATTCCTCTCCAGCTACCCATTGTGACCCTAACCCCATCCCTTACCCCCTAAGTGTCTTACCTGGTGTGATGAGAGGCGGCCCATCCCCTGGGCGGTGACTAGGGAATAAAAATGATAACAGATAAATAAATCCCCTGTTTGTCCTCTGCCTCAGGGCTAAGGGATTCTCAGCTTGCCCAGACACTTTCTTGGCTGGTTCTCCCTGTAGCTTTGTACAAAGCTAGGGACCTAAGCCTTCTAAGGGATGATTTGTGTGAAACAAAGCCCAAGAGACCTCAGGGCAGAGTACACAGACCTGTCCTCTTTGCACAAGGCTTAGCCTTTGTGGGCATGCCCAGAACCCATCTCACCTGGGCTTCTGTCTGAACTTGCACTTGCACTTTCCACCTGTTGGAGAGGGATGTGGTCAGAGGAAGGACCATGCAGCCCCTTCCCTGTTCATTCTGCCCCCTCCCACAGCTCCTGTACTCACTCATAAGGACTATGATACCCACAGCACAGAGAATCCCTGCACAGATGAGCCCGCCAACTCTGAGTCGATACCAATCTGAGAAACAGACAAAATCTCAAAGCTAGCCCAGCTCTCCCACCCCCTCTACCCCCCGACATCTATTTCCCAACTTTTGACTGCAGTAAAAGGGAAAAAGCAAAACCCCAGCCCCGTTGTGTACACATTGTAGTTCATATCCAAGCAAGCAAGATGTTTCATGTGCATTCAGGGGCAGAGAAGCCATCTGAAGGGAAAACATCAGTGTGGAGGGGATAGATGATAGACAGTCAAGATGTGGGTATTTAGAGAGCACTGTCAAGCAAGGGCTCTCTGAGGAGGTCCCATTGGAACAGAGATCTGCCCTGAAGACACATGGAAGACAGTGGTCCAGGCAGAAGGACAAGCACGTGTATAGGTCGTGAGATTAGCAGATGCCTTCTATATCTGAGGACAATAGCTGGAGCAGGGGTGAAGGAGATGGCAGGGGGCAAGGGGCAGCTCCTGGTGACAGTTGGAAGTGGAGAAGAGTGGGGTAGAATTACCTACCTTCTTTGGGAAGATTTTCATGACCAACTTTCTGGAGGTTGATATGAACCTAACGCCACTTGCAGACTGGACTCAGTCCCGTGTCTGTCTTGCATTACCCCTCACAACTGATTCCTTTAATCTGCCTGAATACTCAATGACCCATTTCAAACCCTCTCCTATCCTGGCCCCTGGGGCACTGTGAACTGTCAGGCACCCTTGTGTGGAACCCTTGATACAAAATAATGTGTAGGATTGGGAAGAAGTGAAAAGGGACACCGTTCTTACCATAGTAGAAAGGACTATTTTTATCTGCAAAGAGAAAAAGGGCACACACATGAGTCTGAGACAATAGCAGGGGTCTGGGGTAAGTGGGCTGGAGGGTGGGCTCTGACTCACCCTCAGGGTCATTGGCATCCAGAGCAGGAAGGCCTGTGGGGACAAATGACAAGTGATGACTATGGTGGCCCTAGAAGTGCCATGGAGGTTTGTTGCCTGAAGAAAATGTTCTGGGGGTGGGGCAGCCCCACCTCCATAGTGCACAGGTTTCAGCTGCTGGCTTGTCCCACCTGGACGTGGAGATACGGGCTCGGGCTCACGGGCTCGGGCTCACCCTCCCACCCCCACTTGTGAGTCATCCCAGCATTTTGCCACTGGAAACAGATCCTATTCTGGGTACTTTTTGGCCTCTGTCTGAGTGAATGTTTCCAGACATGCGGCCGGGCCACGCCTCCTGCTGGAGAAGCTTTGTTCTTCAAGGTAGCAGATGGCTTCTGTTCCCAGGGCTGTTTCCTCCACAGTGATAGCCTGCAGTTATCAGGGTTGCTGACCATCCCCTTTGAAATGACTCGCAGTTGGCAGCTGCAATTAATTCTTACATCCTTATTCCAAATAATGCCACTTGTACCCAAAGAATAGTAAAGTAAAAAGTAGTTGGGGGGGGGGCTGCAGAGAGACGACTCTGTTCTTGCAGAAAGACCCAAGCTCGGTTCCCAGCATCCACATCATGATGGTTCCCAAATATCTGTAACTCCAGTGCCAGGGGATCCAGGGAATCTGGCACCCTCCTCTGTCCTCCGCAGTTGCCAAGCACTCAATGGCAAAAGCCGTACATAGAAAATAATTAAGAAAAAAAGAAAAGAAAAGGTGGTTAACTCCTAAGAAATGATGGTCAAAGTTGTTCTCTGGCTGTCACAGGCACAGTCACACCCGCACATACGCACAGCTGCACACACACGAACACACACAGTCATGAACACACAAAAGAGGCAGAGGGGGGACGGAAGGAGAAAACACAACACGAGCACAGGGTGAGGATTAAATTTTGGCAGAAAGCTTGCTTGGCTTCAGCCTGGGCCTGAGTTCTGCTAAAGGGAGAAAAACAATGCTTAATTATATTTGAGGCATGAATGCTTGAGACTACTCCACCCAGGCCCTGTCTCATGGCTGTTCAAACAGTAACACACTGAAGCCTCACAAAGCCCCTGTGACTGAGTGCTGTTCTTCTCTTGTTTTCAGAGATGGGGAAACGGAGGCACGAGGTACTCCAGTTATCCGCTACATCACTGCTAGACTCCTAGATGCATCTGGGAAGGCAATGTAGAGAGGCCATGACACACAAGATTACTGGGCCGGTCCTTCGGCTTGCTGTCACGGAAAATTTAATGTCATGGAAACACACCACATACACCACACATACACACACACACACACACGCATGCACATACACATATGTACACAGCTCATCACCACCCAGCTGAGAGGCCCAGGGAAAGGGCAGTTTGGTGGCCAGACACTCACCTGCTAGGAGGACCAACAGGCTCAGAACGACCTCTTGCATGTCTCAGCGTTGATCTAAAGGAGTCCAGAGAACAGGACTAATCTTAGCAAAGTAACCAGGACGCAAGGCCCTGCGCCTCTGGTTCCCTATCCCACCTGTTGCTCACCAGGAGCCAACCCAAGGTACACACAGGAAGGCTGGCAGTGAACCTGAAGCTGACTGGGCTAGGAGATAAGGAGCTCCAAAGTCAAGTGGGGGTTGGGTGAGCACTCAAGCTCCGTGAAGGAGCAGCCATTGCATTGCCTGAACAGTGACTTTAGGTTTTAGCATAATGAATCTTTTTTTTTTTCCTTTTGAGACAGGGTTTCTCTGTGTAACCCTGGTTGTCCTGAAACTCACTTTGTAGACCAGGCTGACCTCAAACTCACAGAGATCTGGCTGTCTCTGTCTCCAGAGTGCTGGGATTAAAGGCGTGCGCCACTATGGACCAGCATGAATCTTTTCTTGGAGAGAAGAGGTGGAGTGGTATTTTGCTATGTCCAGGCTGGCCTTAAACCTGTCATCCTCCTGCCTCAGCTCTCCAAGTGCTAGGATTACAGCACCACATTCAGCTTGTTATCCCTAACTATATGATGGGGAAACTGAAGTTCTGAGAGGTGAAAGTTGATGTCCAAGATCACTTGGTCCTGAAAACAAGATTTAAACAATGCTTTTTCCCCCCACTAGAGGTTTATAATGCAGAACAGTGAGGTCCTCGGGGTGTTTGGGGGAGTAGGGTGTCAGGAGCCAGGTGGCATGAGGCCCGGGTTCTGGGAGTGGCTCCCACAGACAGCTTGGAGCCTGCCCGGCTCTGCCCACACACTGCAGGCTTCTAGCTGGGGCCTGAGCTGACTCCCTGGGCTCCTGGGTGGGTGTATGGCAGAAAAAATGCCAGGTTGGTGGGACATGTGCAGAGGGGGATCCTAGTGGCAATCTTCCCTCCATCTTCTGCCCTACCCTTGGGTCTGTCCCTTCGGACCCCACTTAGCATTCTCCCTGTCCCAGCCCAAGTCCAGTCTTTGCCCCCTACCCGAGCCTTCACTCCTGACTCAGCCTCTGAGCTTGCTCCTCATCCCAGTCCCTGGCCCTTTGGGGCTTCACTTAGCAGTAAACATTCCCTAGCTCCCCAGTGAGGCTCGCTCAGCACAGAGCCCCTTTCCATACAGCTCCGGCCAGACTGTTAAGTCTGCCTTTCGTCACCCTGGAGGCCTGTAAAAAACTCCTGGTCTCTGTGCACCTCCCGCACTGCCCTGTTCAGCTATCACAAGCTCACGTGCATGTACACACACACACACACACACACACACACACACACACACACACAACAAGATAGTAAGTGCTAACACTTGTCCCCATTCCCCACATGCTGGACACTGTCCAGTGACCTTGCAGGTTCCTTTCTCAATCCCTAGCAGCCCTGATGTCACCCTTCAGAACTAACCTTTTTACCCACGAAAGCACACACTTAGAAGGAATGCAGCCAGCCACTGACAGTGGAGGGGTGTTCCATATGCTCACACAGACATCTCCATTTCCCTGGGTCCACCCCCAGAGGTCTGGGAAATCCTTCAGCTTCTCTATCAATCTAAATCAGCCCAGACCTGTGATGTAAACTACCAGGGAAGCTGAGGCAGGAGAAATGCTAACTCACGGTCCACCTGGAATACAGAGTGCAAGGCCAGACTGAACAACTTAGTGAGATGTCACAAAACAAAAAGTAAAAAGAGGATTGAGATGCAGCTCAATGAGAGAGCTCTTCCCTAGGATCTCCCAGCAAAGGGCGTGGTAGAGCCCTGCCTAGAATTTCCATGAGGGCTGGAGCGTGGCTCAGTGGCATAGCCCCTGCCTAGAATCCCCCAGTGAGGGGCTGGAGGTGTGGCTCAGTGGTAGAGCCCCTGC
>JAQHUG010000591.1:251135-265397 GCA_028555095.1 Dicrostonyx torquatus
CACACACACACACACACACACACCCCACATATGACTCATTATTTTAGATTGAGCATCTATTTTTTTCTTTATAGTAGATTTGGGGACTATGTCTCAGATGTCTAGGGACCCAGCAAGCACTTTAGGGAGCTGGAGTGGTGTTTAGGGGTACATGCTGCAGATGTCTGTGGTTGAAGGCTGCCTCCTGATACTTTGTTGCCTGTGTGTGTAAGACACTAGCTGTGGCAGCCAGCTCCACCTGAGCGCCCAGCCCACGCACTTTTCTCAGTTTGACCCTGACTCCCTCACATCATTCTCACAGCTGGATGAGGTCGGAGGGCAGCGCTGGCAGCACTGCCATCTCAGCCGTCACTTCTGAATCCATCTTAACACCGTACACTGTTGTCACGCTGCTGGGTTTCGCCTCTTTCCTCTCTCCCTACAGACCACTCTGAGGCCCCGAAAGGCCCACACTCTCACATCGCCACAAAACACCCAAAATCTGAGAGCCTGGACAGGGGTGGGGAAGACAGAGATTCCATCTGCAGCCCTGGCACCGCCACAGTCTCGATCCTGGTATTTGTAGGGCTGCAGGGAGCCGGAAACCACCATCTACCCTCACTGTTCTGTCCTGCTGGTGCTGGGTTCTGAAGAGAGCTGCTTGCTTGCCTGAGACACTACCCACCCTCATCTACTTCCTGGCTGTGCAAGTCGGAGGACAGCTGCAATCACTGCCTCCTGCGTCTCTCCTCCTCCACGACGGTGGAGGATGGCCACATCTGCTGGGGTATGCTGCATAAACCCTTGTCATCTGAGTCCCCCACATCTCCTACCCAAGTCCCACTCTACAGTCTCCACAGAGGAGAGCACCCCCTTTCCTGGCATTCATCATCCGTGTGCCCCAGTATCACATGCGTGTCCATCCAGACACAGCCCCCATCTGCGTCATCCCTCTGCACTTAAATTACTTCTTGTATACTCAGTTACCCCCAGATACCCCTCCCCACCTTACCCCCAAGAAAATCCCCGATCGTGATACCATGTTGTAATCACTTCCTGTCCACCCTGACACCCCCACAGGTTAAAACCAGACTTCCCATCCACTTAGACCCTCCCAGTCTTCCCTAATTCCCACTGTAATTGCCAGATGGGTTACCCCAGTTGTCTAATCTAGTCCCACGGAGTTGAGCCGTGAGGAGCAGTCAACTGAGGCAGGAGAGGGTAGTCTCCTGCCCCCAGAAAAGAAATCTTGAAACTGGATGACTGTTGGGATCTTTAACCCCAGTTTCTATGTAGCAGGGATAGTCAGAGGAGAGCCAGGGAGAGGAGGGAGACAGAGGGAAAGGGCTCCGAGAGGAAGGGGCCCCCAGGGCCGCTCACCTGAGTAGCTCAACAGACTAGAGGCAGTTCCTGGAGAAAGCAGAAAGTGGACTGCCAAGCCTGGGCAGCCCTTTATCCACAACTGCCACGCCCTGAGCAAACCTGGGCAGGCAGGCACAAGTCAGGTCTCCCTGAGGCCAGGGACGCCCCCACCCCATTCCTCCCTTAAAGGGACAGTCCTACCCATTCTCTAGCTATAGTAGCCTCTGGTGAAGTGGAAGGGGATCAAGGTGGGCTGGGTAGCATCTTAAAGGAGGGAAGATGTTTTATCCAGTCTCCTGAACTCCAAAGGAGACCCAGAATGGGGAAGGTTCCTAGGATCCTAGGGAAGGTCTCTTTGGTGTCAAGCCATCTTTTTGGAGGGACATGGTTAAACCAGAACGTCTATGCGAATCCTTCTCTGATTTAGCTTTGGGGGTACTTTTTCTTTGTTTGTTTGTTTGAGACAGGGTCTCACTATGTAGCCCTGGCTGGCCTGGAACTCACATTGCAAACCATGCTGGCCTTGGTGTCATCAGTATCCACCTGCCTCTGCCTCCCAAATGCTGGGATTAAAGGTGTGCAGCACCAGGTATAGTTTTGTTTGGGGGTGGGATTGCTGGCATTTTTAGGAGTTAAAACCCTCTGTCCATCCTGGATTCTTTGTTGGCAGAGCAGGGGGTTAATAGAAGATACTGACATGGCCGCAGTTGTCATATGAAGGAGACTCTTGCATGGTGGGCAGAGGTGGGGGTTGTGGTTCTTGGGGCTCATAGACCAGGCCCTAGAAGACTGAGAACGGAACTGGCATTTGGGCACCAGATTGTAGCCCCCGAGCCATGTTTCTCCCAGGAATGCACAGCTGATGGGAGGATGCTTTGGAGAGGGCATGGGTGTAGATGTCAGAACGGCCTTCCTCCACTGCAGATAAGCCCCCACCTTACCCTCCTCCCTCTCCTGCCCCCTCCTCCTTCTGCACTCCTTCCGCCATGTAGGGCCAAGCCCCTACATGGTCCCTGCTGGGGGTGCCCCCTCCCCCCAAATTCTGCCTTTTTACACAGAAGGACTTTTGTCTGGTGGCTGGATGGAGAACAAGGCACCATTGAGTGGCTGGCAGAGGATTGGGGTCACTGGGAGGGGCAGGACCAGGAAAGGGGTGGCTTCTATTCGGCTACAAGCTGGACTCCAGACGACCCCCAGCACTATGGTGGGGGCAGTGGGGTGGAGCCTCAGAGGCTAGGGAGAGGCTGTTGTTGTGTTGTGGGTGTGGATTGGAGAATTAAAGGGGACTTAGGGTCAAGGGTCTGGGGGGTAAGAAAAAAAATCCAGATCCTTCACCCCACTTCCCATCATGGCCTCCCTCCTTGATGTAGCTCGCTTAGCTACATTGACCAGTATTCCCTGGGGCAACTCCTGAGCCCCAAACCTAGGGCCAAGTTTTCTGCCTCTCATAAATGAGTGGACCTCTCCCTGAGGGTAGGAGGCATACACAGATATAGAAACAGAGGAAGGAGAGGCCTGGCAGAGGTCTGGCTGGGGATAGAATGCAGAGGATCCCAGATCCGTGTAGGGGTTCTTTGTACCTAGACACATCCTTCCCCAAGCCACTAGCTTGACCGCCCCATTGGTGGTCCCAAGAATAGGATGGTGTTTCCCTCTGCTGGTCACTGTAGGAACTACAAGCATTGGAGAGCCGGGGATGGGGTGGAAGGTGGGGGTCTTGGGTCTCTGCCCTTCTTGGGTACAAGCCCAGATGCTAGAGGAACCAGGTGAGAATCATGAGTAAATTGTGAGGCGGGAGACCGTGAGACCACGGAGCACGGTAAGAATGACTGTCTGGACTAAGGTGACTGGCGCCCTTTGGTCAGATGTAAGTGGATCTCCAGGCCCCTTGTAAAAGGACCAAAGCTAGGTGGGGGGAGGGGAAGCAGAGCAGGACGTGATGTCACTGTGGTGGAGATGTGTGTGTGTGTGTGTGTGTGTGTGTGTGTGTCTGTGTGTATACCTGTATAGGGACGAACTAGCTCTGGAGAGTCATATCCACAGATGTGGGGAGCGGCCTAGGAGAAGGTGGTGGAGAGACTAGTACTTTTACTTATACTTTGGAATTTTACATCCTAAAAATATACTATCTTTTTTAAAAAGCTTAATTGAGGGAGATGTAGAAATGGTTCAGCAGTTAAGAGTGCTAGAGGCTCTTGAAGAGGACTTGAATTCTGTTCCTGGAACCCACTGCTCACAACCCCCAGAGATCCAATGCCTCTGGCCTCCAACGATACTGCACATGCACACACATGTCCACCCACATAATTAAAAATAAACTAAGAAGCCGGGCAGTGGTGGCGCATGCCTTTAATCCCAGCACTTGGGAGGCAGAGGCAGGCGGATCTCTGTGAGTTCGAGACCAACCTGGTCTACAAGAGCTAGTTCCAGGACAGGCTCCAAAGCTACAGAGAATCCCTGTCTCGAAAAACAAACAAACAAACAAAAACACAAACAAAAAAATCACCGCCTGTAATACTCAGTGCAGTGGAAATGTCAGGTAAGTAGTTGTTACTCTGAATCCTGGCCATTGTGTCCGCCCCAGAGGGTGATGAATGCTGCCCAAGGCGGTGTAGAGGATGTCACGTGGCAAGGCCCAAGGTCAGACATCCTCAGGAAAACACAGTTCTGTTCTGTTTTTTCTCTTGAGTACTTCTCAGAAGTGAATAAACTCTCCCACAGAGAACTGGCAGGTGCAGAGGGATGATTGATATACAATATATTTTATAACAACATATATTAATATAGTTGATAAGGTTATTGAAGTATCTTTCCTTCCTGTTGCTTTATTTCATTTTTATTTATTCGTGTGTGTGTGTGTGACTGTGTGTGTAGTGTCTGTACGTATGTGGGTACATGCACCTGCAGTGTGCCCCCTCGGAGGCCAGAAGAGGGCATTGGATCCCCTGCAGCTGAAGTTTCAGGTGTTTGTGAGCTGACCACCATGGGTGATAGGAACGGAACTGGGGTCCTCTGCAGGAGCCAGAAGAGCTCTTAGCCTCTAAGCCAGCCCTCATGTTGCCTTTTGTGGATCATTTGGCCCAGAGCAACCTGTGGGCCCTGGGGCAGGCTGTGGTTTCTCAGCACTGTGGGTGTTCTTACTTAATGCGAAAAGTCAGCCTTCCGTGTGGTCTCTGAGCATCACAACATTTTCAGGAATGCAATGAGAGCAGAAGAAAAGCGTTAGCAAAATGGCCTCTGGGGCGTGGAGGATAGGTCAAAAGGCTCTGTCCCAGCCTTTTAAGAAAAAACTGTGTCCTCCAGGTCAAAAGGATGGAATTTACCTCTGGCCTTGGGTGGAGACAAGACATTCTGATCTGCTCCAAAGATTAGAACATTACACACCACTCTAGCTTGCTTGCTTTCACTGCAGTCACTCTGACCAAAAGCGACTTAGCAACATCGAGGAAGTCAAGGCAGGAAGCTGTGGCAGAAAGCATGGAGGAACACTGCTTGCTTGTCCTGTTCACACCCTCAAACCCAGCTAGTCTTCCTATACAACCAAGGCTCACCTGCCCAGGGAATGGCGTCCCCCACAATGGACTGAACTCTCCTGCATCATTAAACAGCCAGGACATGTCCACAGGTCAGTCTGACCTAGGCAATTCCTCCATTGGGATTCCATTCTCAGGTTCTAGGCTGCAGCTGATTGACAGTTAAAGTTAACTGGGACACTCGTCTTAAGAGTTAATCCAGCTAGGCCTGTCAATCACCTGGTCAGATCATCCCTCAAAAAGGTGATTCACTAAAGCCACGCTAAGGAGATGGGAGGAATAGTTATCCTCTTAATGAGATAATATATTTATCCTTCTCCAAAGCCCCTCCTGGTGCAGATGTTGTAACACTGTAGCTTAACAGTCTCTCCCTCCTGCAAGAGCATGTTTTTTCCTTTCTTTACTATCTTTTTCTTTCATGTACCTGTCAAAACTCCTAAGCATGCTTTTCCAGGCATTCTGAGTTTGTTTTATTTATATATATATATATATTTATATATATTTATATTATATATATTTATATATATATAAATAAAGACCTCCATTGCCAAAGAGATGACTTTCTCTCTTCCTCTTCTCCATCTCCTTCCTCCAGAAGCTGCTGAGATCAACAGTTTGCCTGGCCTGATGTTTGTTGCTTAACCTCTAATAAATCTGCCCTCAAGCTTCCCCTGGTAGTTTAAATACAATGGTGCCCATAGGCTCATTGGAAAAGACACTAATAGGAGACTTGGCCTTGTTGGAGTGGGTGTGGCTTTGCTGGAGGAAGTGTGTCGGTAGGGGGTGGGCTTTGAGCTCTTAGATGCTCAAGCCAGTTTACTTCCTGCTGCCTGCGGGTTCAGGAGTAGGATTCTCAGCCTCCTCTCCAGCTCCAACTATCAAGCTTCCCGCCATGGTGAGAATGGACTAAACCTATAAACTATTAGCCAGCCCCAGTTAAATGTTGTCTCTTCACAGCACAAAACAAACAAATACTAATACAACGCTTCCTTTTGAGTCTGTTTTAATTTTTTTTTTTATTTTTGAGTCTAAGAACACCAGGAAACGAGAGCTCAGGTCCTTGTGCTGTGTGAGCATGCTAACCATCTCAGCCATCTCTTCAGCCCCTAAAAGTGTGTTTTTAGCATGTATTTTTGAGTATGGATGTTCTGTCTGCATGTATGTGAGGTCTCGAATCCCTGGAACTGGAGTTACAGATGGTTGTGAGGCACCCTTATTTCTAGTAATCTGTGTGTTGCCACATGACTGTGGCTTACTGGCAAGATTCCAACCTGCATCTGTCTCTGGCTGGGGTACATGGCTTCTCTCTGACTCTGCCCTTCTTTCTCCCAGCATTCAGTTTAGTTCCTCCCCTCCCAGCTCTGTTCCACTCTATCAGGCCAAGCCAGTTTTCTTTATTCATTAACCAATCATATTGACAGCATACAAAGGGGAATCCCACATCACCCAATGGCTTTGGTGAGTTAACCAGAAAAATGCCTGGGGCAGGATATGACCTGTAGAGGCCTGTTATCCCAGCACTGGGAAGACTGAGACAGGAAGATGAGGAGTTCAAGGCCAGCCTGTACCTATGGATACCCTGTCTCAAAAACAAAACAAAACAAACAAATTAAACAGGTCAGACAAGATGGTTCTGTGAGTAAAGGGGCTTGCTGCCAAGCCTGATGACCTGAGCTCAATCCCTAGCCACCACATGATGAAAGATGAGACAAGATTCCTGCAGTTGGCCTCTGGCCTCTCGTGTGCATTGTGGCACATCCACACGATTACATAAACACAGGAACTATTAAATCTTCCTGTAAAGCCAACAAGGATAGACAAAGGGGAGAGTGACTTGACCACAGCAAAGAATTTATTGGTGGGCACCCTAAGAGGGGAGCTTGTGGTGTAAAACCAAAGCCTACCACCACTTACGTGCTGGGGATAGTTAAAGAGCAAAGAGGGAGAAGAGAACTAGAGATTTCTCTTTTTAGGCCTTCAGTTGGCTTTTGTTGGGTGAGGGCAGAGAAAAGAATTAAAGAACTCCATATAACCAGGCGATGGTGGTGCATGCTTTTAATCCCAACACTTGGGAGGCAGAGGCAAGTGAATCTCTAAGTTCAAGACCAGCCTGGTCTACAGAGTGATTTCCAGGACAGCCAGGGCTACACAGGAAACCCTGTCTTGAAACTAGCCGCCCTCAAAACAAAACAAAACAAAAACAAAAAAGAACAAAGGGCTTCATGTGACTGGTAAGCCCTCTCAAGATCAGCCACTCCCAGGACCCACAGTGCAGAATGAGCAGGTATGGTGATATACACCTTAAATCCCAACACTCAGGATGTGAAGGCTGGTGGATCTTTGTGAGTTTGAGGCTAGCCTGGACTACACAGCAAGTTCAGGATAGCTAGGCTACATAGTGAGAGCCTGTCTCAAGAAGAAAGGAAGGAAGGAAGGAAGGAAGGAAGGAAGGAAGGAAGGAAGGAAGGAAGGAAGGAAGGAAGGAAGGAAAAGAATTTATAAAAACAAGTTGCTTGCCGGGCGGTGGTGGCACATGCCTTTAATCCCAGCACTCGGGAGGCAGAGGCAGGCAGATCTTTGTGAGTTCGAGACCAGCCTGGTCTACAAGAGCTAGTTCCAGTGCAGGCTCCAAAGCCACAGAGAAATCCTGTCTTGAAAACCCAAAACAAAACAAAACAAGTTGCTTTAGTTTGGGGGGGATTATCATCATTTAAGCAACATGGGGGGCTTTCTGAAGTGACCTGGCCTGGCTGACTGTTTTAACTTATTTCTGTTGGGTAGGTGAAAAAGGAATGCAGCTGTTGCCCCAACTGTTTTCTGCTGAGCAGGGCAGTGTCTCCTCAGGAGAGTCTTTGTTATTGGTCTTTTTGAAGGGAGGAGGAGGAGGAGGATGCCCATCCTTAACACAAAACAATATTAATCACAAGACTAACGCACTGTGTGGAAAGAATGAAGACCTTTGGGCTGGAGTAACCCTGGGCCAGTGAGATGGCTCCTGAGGGGAAAGCGCTTGCTGCCAAATCTGGAAACCAGAGTTGAACCCTGGCCACCCATGGTAGAGAGAAGTGACTACTGAAAGTTGTCATCTGACCTCAGTAGGGCACATACGCGCGCGCGCACACACACACAAACACACACACACACACATGCTCACACACGCACTGAAGAAATGTAAATACATTTTTAAAATGAAGAATAGAGTAATCTAAAACTTAAAGAGTTTAGTTGAAGATAAGAAATTCTAGTTATGTGTGATCTATATATTAATATATTTCTCTATATTAAATACCTTACATATTGATTTCCCCCTGGATAAAAGCCTTTGTTCTCCTGCCTCATATTCTTTGTTCAGGGATCAGTTTCCAGCCAGTGACCCTTGGCTACCAACACCCTGTCCTGATTTAACCCCTTGCATATGTGGCCTGGCCCTGAGGCTGTAGGGACAGTGAGTGTGCAGATCTTGGGGTTTGGCTGGCACTTCTGCTGCCTCCTGGCAGCCTGGCTCCCATCTCAGCGTCCTCAGTCACTCCGAGCCTCCCTGCTCTGACCCCAGGGACCAATCCTGAGCTCTGAGCATGCCTGAGCCAAGCACACCCTGTTGTGACTGACTATCTTGGTATGTCCAAGGGACTGTCCCAGTGCCCGTGGCTCTTGAGCTTGCTGTGACTGGCTTAGTGACTTGTAACGGAGGGCCAAATCACACCATGAAAGGTCAGACCCAGGTCTTGTGTGTGTGCGGTGGGATGACAAAGGACAGCAGAGTTCCGTTGAGCCCACCCCCACCCTGCCAGGACAGAGAACATCTTCCCAGGAGAGTGTTCCAGAAGCAGGCTCCTGCCTCCAACTCCACTGTCCTCACTCAAACCCAGCTTCTTACCCCCCAGTCCCAGAGTTCCAACAGCCTCTGCTTGGTCTCCTGACCCTGTCTGCAGTCCCTGTCTTCTGTCCTCTACTGCAGCCAGAGGAAGCTTGCACCGCTGAGTCAGGTCCCACAACCGTGCCCCAGAACCATCCCCTTCCAACTAAAAGCTAAGGCATCAGTGTCCCTTTGTGTGTAAGCCCCCCATCTGAGCCCTTATCATCTCTGAACTCATGGTCTCCACTAGCTCACCAACTCGGCTCTGTACATCCGGGAAGTCTTTCCTAACTGTGCACTCATTCCATCTCTCCCTTGTCTTCATTCTCCAGGATTCTACACGGGTGCCACTTTCTCCATGAGTCCACTCAATTTAAAGTCACAGTGTGTGTGTGTGTGTGTGTGTGTGTGTGTAGCTCAGAGGTCAACACTGACTGTCTTCCCCAGTCACTTTACTTTGTATTATGAGCTCACAGATTCTGCTAGACTGACTGGCCAGTGAGCTCCAGGATCTCTCTTGTCTCTTCTCCCCCAGCTCAGATTGCAGTTACACATTGAGGGAATAGGAGATACACAGACTCCCTGGGAGGCAGGCAGACAGGGAGAGGGGCAACGGCTAGGTGATGAAGATGATCTGGGAGGTGATGATGAAGACGATGAACTTGAAAGATGGCTGACTTCTCCCTCTTCTCCTGACTGGACCAGAGACAAAAGCTGGCAGCTAAAACAAAGGTCTGAGGGGGTCCTTTTCTCCTGCCAATAGGGTCCCCTAGTGATGGACTGACTCACCAAGGTCAAGGCCAGAGCAGGACAGTTTGAACAACTGTGAGCCGATCAGCCAGCCTGTCTTTATTTAAATTCACTAACCCTAAATTAGGGAAGACCCTTCAGACTTAGAAAGCTCCAGACCTCAAAGAGAAGCACTGTGTGTGTGTGTATGTGTGTGTGTGTGCTTTTCTGTGTGCCTGCTGCAGCCATGTTTCCTCACCGCAATAAAAGCCTTTCTTCAACTGCTGAGCCTGTCTGCAGAATTCACAATTTCTCCACTGCTGACTATGGCGTTTGACATTTTTTTGTGCCTCTCAGTTCTTTAACTGGTGGAGAAAACAGATCCAGCTGAGCTTCCTAGACTGCAACACCATGTCTAGCTTTTTCTCTTTTGAAGATTCACTGTATTTTGTTTTGTTGCTGTCGCTGTCTTAACTTTTGTCCTTTGTTTGTGGATGAGTATTTTGCTTGCATACGTGTCTGTGCACCTTGAGTGTCCAGTGCCCAAGGAGACCAGAAGAGGGCAGATCCTTTAGAACTGGAGTCACAGATGGCTGTGGGTCACCATGTGGGAGCTGGAAATTGAACCTGGGTCCTTTGGACAGGCTAATATGAACAGGCAGTGTTCTTAACCACTGAGCCATCAGCTCTTGGGGTTTTTTGTTTTTTGTTTTTGTTGTTGTTGTTGTTGCTTGTCTTTTTGTTTGTTTTGTTTTTGAAGACAAGAGTCTCACTATGTAGACCTTGCTGGCCTGGAGTCACAGAGACCCTCCTGCCTCCAGACTACTAGGTTTAAAGGCATACACCATCATTCCAGGCTTTACTGATGTGTATGTGTGCCCCCTGCCCCCGTGTGTGTGTGTGTGTGTGAGTGAGTGTGTGTGTGTGAACGCAGGTGCCCATGGAGACCAGAGGTCCCAGATCCCAGGAGCTGGAGTCACAGCTATTGTGAGTCACCTGACATAGATGCTGGGTCCTTTGCAAGAGCAATCTCTGTTGTCAACCACTGAGTAATCTCTCCAGCCCCCATGCCTAGATTGAAAATCTGGTCCCCATAATTGAGTCATGTCCCCAGCCCTTAAAGTCCACTTTCTCTCTGATATCGCTTCCTAGCACAGTTTGGTATCTGGGTACTAACTGTGTCTCCCTCTCTTCTGGAACGGGCTGAGGAAGGGGCTTAGCTATCACACGAGCTACCACCTTCCCCAAATAGAGCAGCTCAGAAATGATTTCCTGGGCAGCCAAGTGAGAACCAACCACACTTGTGAATTAGTGTCCTGTACCCCACAGCCCACGATTCAGGCCTCCATCTTCCTGAAGGCAGGCACCATTGGAGAGAACATAGTAAATCTATACAGGTGGAGAGGGAAGGAACTCACAGCCAGGCACCTGGGATCCAATCCCGGCCACAGGTAGGCACAACTCTCACTTTGGTCCTCAGTTTCCCCTTGTGGCAACTGGGCTAATAATAGCCAGTCCCCTGCGGGGCTGCCCTTTTGGCTTCAATGGGGCTGTTGTGTGGAATACAGACAGCGTGACTAATTCTGGAAGCTGGTTCCCTTCCTGGAAGGGGGTGGAGTGGGAGGGGTGGGGCTGTGGGGTTTTGAACATTCAACAAAGGAACCCTTGTGGGCAGGGGCCCTTAGGGGGAGAAAAACATGTCCAGCCCCACGGTCCTGGACAAAAGTCCCAGGTCTCAGAGAGGTTTACCAGGGTGTTCACATTCTTTGAAGACTTCAGCAAGAAATACTGGTTTTTGGAAGAGGAAGACACTGCAGTGTCCTGGGCTTTACTATGTCCCTCTCCTTGTTAGGAGCAGCAGTGAAGCTGGGGAGAGGTTGCCCCTGAAAGGTTTCTGTACTATGAGACCTTATTGGTCTCTGCCAATGTAATAAATAAGATCAGGCCGAATTAATAAATCCAGGTTTAATCTGAGCAAAGCACTCCCAGGGGAAGAAGAGAAAATCTCCAGGGGAACCTTGAGGAGGGGTTTTTTAATGCCCTCTGGGGTTAGGGGTAGAATGCCCACAACACCAGGGTGGCTCACACGCTTTGCCAGAAGGTCTCTGGGCATGTGAACTTGTTCACATGGGGCAGGCATGCTGTACTGAGCCACTCATACAGTGCCACTGAGCACAAAACACAAGTCACACCCACAGCCCTCCTGATAGAGTTCCAGGCAGCTGTCAAAGGGCAGTGTGTGCACAGGAGCTGGGACATAAGTGACAGCAACAGTGGTTGTGGGAAGAGCAGGCTGGTGCTATAGGAAGACAGCTTGGGCCACATGACCCTGTGAACTTTGCTTGACTGGAGGCATTTTCTGCCACAGGAGAAGAGAGGAGCTGAAGGGGCTGGTATAAAGATGTGGTGACTGTGGTGATGGTGATAATGACAGTGAAGGTACTGGAGGTGATGGTGGTGGAGGTGATTATGGTGGTGGTGATGGTGGCGGTGATGGTGGTGGAGGTGATGATGATGGCAGTGATGGTGGAGGCAATGATGTTGGAGGGGATGATGGTGGCAGTGATGATAGTGGTGATGGTGGTGGAGATGATGATGTTGGAGGGGATGATAGTGGCAGTGGTGGTGGTGGCAATGATGGTGGTGGTGGTGATGATGTTGAAGGGGATGATGATGGTGGGGATGATGGTGGTGATGATAGTGGCAATGATGGTTATGATGATGGTGGAGGTGATGGTGGTGATGATGGTGGAGTGATGATGGTGGCGGTGATGGAGGCGGTGATGGAGGTGGTGATGGTGGTAGCGATGATGGTGATAATGGTGATAGTGGTGATGATGGTGATGGTGATGGTGGTGATGATGGTGATGGTGGTGGAGATGATGATAGGTATGTCAGTGATGGTGGTTGGTGGTGGTGATAGAGGTGGAGGTTGTGGTGATGGCAATGTGATGGTGGTGTTGGGGATGGTGGTGATGACACCCACAGGGTTCATGTGCCAGGGGCACTGCTGAGGGCTGAAGCTATTTGTCAGCTCTTCAGGGCTGGGCGCATGGATCCGCAGTAGCTTCCTTGCCTAGTGTGCAGGAGATCTGGTTTCTTTCCCCAGTGCTGAAAAAATAAATGAGCAAAGCTGCACCTATCGTCACAGTTAAGGAAAAGAAGAGAAACAAACAGGAACTCTGTGGCTGCTTCATGTGGGGCCAGTCCCTGGAAGACTTCACATGCCTGGTGTGCTGCCAGCAACTGGGAGATCACAAGGTCTCAGCAGGGCCACTTCCAGCCCTGCTTTCTTGCCCCTGTCCTGGCCAGCCCTCACTGCCAGCCACTGCAGCCATGTGCCATGCTGGAAACAGTTAAGAACCTCAGGCCAAAGTCCCAAAAGTTTTTATCCTGTCTCAGTGTGAGTAGCCATCTATTCGATCATAGGTTCTGCAGTCTGCCTGTTTGGCTTCAAATTTCAGTCCAGCCACCTGGGCAGGTCTCCCAGTGTATGACACCCAGCATAGTGGCCCCAAGCCCCCAGTAGACAGGCAGCCCTGTGGCTTCAGGGGCTGAGAAATCACACATTGCCTGAAGCTATTTCACAGTTTTGTTTGTTTCCTTGAGATAAGGCTTTGCTATGTATCCCAGAGTGGGCTGAACAGTCAGTCCTCCTGCCTCAGCCTTCTGAGTGCCAGGCTAATGGGCCTTCGCTGCCACCACAGGCATCCACTCTTTAAAGAGTTACTATGGCACCTGGCGCCTTTAATCCCAGCACTCGGGAGGCAGAGGCAGGAGTTTGAGACCAGCCTGGTCTACAAGAGCTAGTTCCAGGACAGGCTCCAAAGCCACAGAGAAACCCTGTCTTGAAAAACCAAAAAAAAAGTTACTAAGGCTATCGCCGCATGGATAGTGGCAGGATTAAACTGTGGACATGGTGTGTTTTCTGTTCCCGTTCTAGTGGTGATGCTTTCACCTGTGTCCTGGTGTCTGCTCTTCATCTGAGAGTGGCATTCACACTGATGGTGAGCCCCTTCGACATCTGTGTTGCCCAAAGCCTTCACTGTTTGGGTCTCAAAGCTGCACAGGTGGGTGTGACAGCCCCACTCTTAACATTTCTGTTATAAAGCAAAACAGGCACAGAGGTGTTAAGCAAACTTCCCTGAGGGCACACAGAAAGTGGTGGAGCTGGGTTCTCACCGAGGCAGCCAGGGTATGGGATCTGGGTTTTCCTCAATGCTGCACAGGCAAGTGGAGGCATTCCTTGCCTTGAAAGAGAATAGAATGAGCAGCAGCCCCAGGATGTGGGATAGGCAAGGCGGGAGGATATAAGATCAAGGCGAGCCTGGGCCACATAGTTCGGGACCCTGCCCCCGAGACAACGGCAGAGCTGATCCTGGCAATGTGTACATGCAGCCTTAGCTATACTAGAGGTTGAGGATAGAGTTCACGCCCAGCAGGGACAACTTAGCAAGTCTGGTCTCAAAATAGAAAACACAAAAAGGGTTAGGAATGAAGCTTAGTGGGAAGTGACTGCCTAGAATCAATCCTCAGTGAGGGGCTGGGGTGTAGTTCAGTGATAGAGCCCCTTCCTAGAATCCCCCAGTGAGGGACTGGGGTGTGGCTCAGTGGTAGAGCCCCTGCCTAGAATCCCCCAGTGAGGGGCTGGAGGTGTGGCTCAGTGATAGAGCCCCTTCCTAGAATCCCCCAGTGAGGGGCTGGGGTGTGGCTCAGTGGTAGAGCCCCTTCCTAGAATCCCCCAGTGAGGGGCTGAGGTGTAGTTCAGTGATAGAGCCCCTTCCTAGAATCCCCCAGTGAGGG
>JAQHUG010000591.1:293731-332553 GCA_028555095.1 Dicrostonyx torquatus
TCAGTAGTAGAGGTCTTGCCTATCACATATGAGAGCCTGCCTTTGATCTTCACTATTTCAGGGACAGAAAGAAAAACAGAAAGGTCTTGGGCCACCTCCAGCACTACGTTATGGAGAGACCCCTCTCTGCCAAGGACTATCCTGAGGTTGGTCAGCCACAGACACCAGCTCCAGCACATACCTGTACTGAGCACTCTGCCCCATTTTCCCCTGCCAGGCATGTCCTCCTCCCTCCACCCATCCCTCCTCCCTGATCATCCTTTGAGTCACATTTCACACATCGTCTCTTCTCATTCCAGGGCCCCAGCCACAGTGCTGGAACACACCCACAGCCACCAATGGTCTCATAAACGCCAGCAGCTGCCACTGCGGAGGCTCTTGGGGCCACACATCACTTACTTCACTGTCCTTCTAATCCCTTCAGTCCATGCCATCAACCCTTTACCTTTCCCAGTGTCGCCCTTCCAGAGCACAGCAGGCTGCTTGGGGATGCAGAGAGCATGCTCCACATCTTCGCCTTGCAGACAACCCCAGCAACCAGCCAGCTATTCTCTCCTTTTTCTTTCCCATAGCCCTAGCCCTGATACCTCTCTTCAATCATCTCTCGGAAAAAAAAAAAAGAGCTCCAAAGGGGCCAGGCTCTGTCACACACCTGGGACGTTGTACAAAGCAAAGGGAGCCTGCTTATCCCCAGGCCCACACGCTTACTGCTCCCCACCTAGCGTCAGTTAAGTCTTCATACCACACAGTGACCACTTCCATCTTACAGAGGCTTGAAACAGACGCCCAGAGAGGACATGGCATGTTCAGCGCCACACAGTTAGAAAGTGCCAGGGACTAAACTCAGCTAGCCTGGCGCCCCAAAAGACAGCCAGGGGTGAGGGCTGGGGGAGGGGGGGAAGGCCACCCTGATTGGAGTCTCCGTCTAGTCCCCAAGTACAGACAAAGTAACAGGAGAGGCTAGCCTCCAGTGTGAGCGTCTCAGTCACCCCTCAGGTGGCTTCTCTGCCTCTCTCCTCTCTCAAGTCCAAAGTCCCCCTTCTGCTCTTTTGCCCACAAAGCCAGGAGGGAGAAGGAATGCCTGGAACTGGGGGGGTCCTTGGGCTCCTGGGTCCCCACAGCGACTTGACCCCTTCAGAACATCTCGGGGTTATGACACATAGCTCATGCCCTGAATCCCAAGCCATTGCCTGTGTGTTCCATGATCCCAACAACCTCCTGGAGGGAATTATTATTACTGGTCCGTACTTGACTGCAGGGAAGGGTAGACTGAGGCCCAGAGACTACCTGCTACCTGCCCAAGATCACACAGCAAAAGCCAACAGAAGCACCCTGACTATATACCCTTAACGGAGATGGCAACAGCAGCAGCCCCCACCTCAGCTCCCAAAAGACGACACATGGTGTTGGTTAGCTGAGAAATCCCTAGGACATGAGGGGAAACTAAGGCACCAGGAAGGTCATATGGGGTGGTGGGGAGACAGACACACAGAAGGCTGGGTAATAGTTAATCAGATAGACAAGGACTGGGGTGGGGGGTGGTCTTGAGTCTGACAGGAAGACCCCAAGACAGGGTGCTGGGTACAGGTTGGGAGACAAACTAGGAGATGGGTGCTATGTAGGGCCGCTGAAGCTGGGTTTCGGGGACAGGGGGACTCACCCTCCTTCTTCGCCATGTCAGGGACTCTTGTTAATGATTCCCAGGTTGACCTGTTGGGCTGGGGCGGAACCTGGGGACAGGAACAAGGAGGCACGGCCTGGGGGAGCCTGGTTTGGCTCTGTCCTGGCGCCCCCAGTCCCAGGCTCTCATCCAGGGAGCAGCTGGCCCTGAGCTGGGCACAGAGCATGCAAGGGCAGAGGTTGGGCTGGGGTCAGTGGTGGCAATGTATGACCAGCCACCAGGGGGACACCTGGAGTGGCAAGGCAGAGCCTGGAGGACCAAGGCTGAACTTTCAGGGGACTTGAAGGTTGAAAAACTTTGGGGAGTCCTCGGATGTCTGAACTGTCAGGGAGAGAAGGGTGGAGGTGATTTGGGGTTCCTGGCATCCCATCTATGGGCTGGTGGGCATCAGATTGGTGGGGGACAAGGGACTCCGTATTCTGTGCCTTACCCTGGGGTCCGCCGGAGATGGTGCAGGTTTGGGGTTAGTCTCCGGGCCTGGGGAGGCGCATGGCGTCCCCACAGCCGCGGGCAGCGCGGGAGGCAGGGGTGGCAGCGGCGGCCAGCAGCTTGGGGCCTGCTGAGCCTGCCGCCTCACCTGAGGAGGAGGGGGCTGGGTGGAAGGCGGAGACGGGGCGGGGAAGGGCGGACCCCAGGACTGGCTGCCACAGAGGCCACCTGGCTAATGGGGCGGGGCCTGCAGGGGTTGAACCGGGTAGGCTCAACCACCAGCCTTGCCTCCCACTTGCAGGGGCATTCAGGTGTTCTCAGAGGCCCAGAGGATGGAATTCCTAACTGGAGGGATGGGCTGCAAAGTTCTGGCTTCGCCAGGTCCACCATGCTTGTGGCCATGTAGTCCTCCATTCGCATTTGCTGCCATGCCGATACCCAGCCCTCCTCTAATCCAGTCCATGCCGCCATGGGCCTCTAGTCCTTCCTGTCCCTAGCGGGGCCCAGCCCCTCCCCCAGTCACTTTCCTACAAGTCACGGGGGCTGGTTTGTTTTGGCAGCCGCTGTGCTGCCTGCCCAGTGACCTCTGGAGCCCGGAAAGTCCTGATAGGGGGATGGGGGGCTTGGCCCTGAAAAGGCAACACTGATTGCCCAGGCGCAGGCCAAGTGACCGGAAGTGGCTAGACGCAAGTGCATCCAGTCCCACCAGCCGCCAAGTGCTATGCAGGTCAGACCCCAGATCCAGATAAACACCAGACTGCCCATGAGGCCCTCTACACCTGCCCAATGGCCCGGGCTGGCATTTGAGTCACAACAGCTGTCCCCACACAGCAGGCCACCTACTTGCCCTCTCTTGCACCTCCTCCAGCCACAGACCTGAAACCTCTCTCAGGCAGGGGCCACACTGGTTCTGCCTGACGAATGGGCCTGACTCTTGTCTTTCTCGCCTCCTTCCCTATTCGACTCTGCAGCTACTGCAATCGTTCTGTCTACCTTTCATTCTTTTTCTTTCTTTCTGTCTCTCTGCCTCTGCCCATCCTTCTTGCTGTCTCACTGCGCTGCTCTCTTCCTCTCCCCAAAACTTTTACTCAGAATTCTCAGAGCAGGGCAAGCTCCACGAAACCCTAACGTCCAGTTGCCTGTCCCTGTAGATCACAGAGCCGCCTTCTGGACTCCGACCCTGACTCCTACCCACTGAAATAACGACTCCCAGAGTCACAAGGTTAACCAAGCTCTAAGCACTTCTTCAGTCCCTCCAATGTGGCCAGGGCCCTGCTGCTTGCTGGGAAGGAGGATTCCCAAAAAGACACTCCAAGGTCTTGGGGGACCGGGGTGGGAGGAGCTGAGGATGCTAATGAGAGACTGGAGACTCGAGTCCAAGAATCTTTATTTCATGAACAAAAACTACTTCTGTAAAGAGAGGAGGCCGAAGAGGCCCTTCCCGAGAGACCACATTTGAAGGCTGGTGAGAGAGGGCGGGTGGGCCAGGTCTAGGAGGTGTCACGGAGAGGGAACCCCAGGTCCAGCCGGAGGAAGCGGAAGGGAGATGAAACCCAGAACCCCCTGCCCACGACTGTCCCTGTCCCGGCCCCTCTTGACCCCATCAAGCAGGGCTGGAGCCGGCTGTCCTGGCAGTGCATGTGGGAAGTGGCCTATGTGCAAATCAGCAAAAAGAAGGGGGCGGGGCCTGCCCCCCCTCGCCTTACCGCCCCCTCCCCCAAACAGGCAGCAAAAGCAGGGTGGGGCGGCCATATTGCTTCACCCGTCATGCATGGCGGTGGGAGGGTGGGCGGGAGGCGGTGGGTGAGGTGGGATCAGTCCCTGCCCGCTCCACCCAGGTGGCTCCTCTGCAGGATTGAGAGGCTGGGGAGACCGATGGGCTGACTCCCATTGCTGGGGGAGGGTTCCCATCAGGGGCTGACCCCCCACTGGCGGGGGAGGGTCCCCATCAGGGGCTGATCCCCACTGCTGGGGGAGGATACCCGTCAGGGCTGGCTCTTCCTTGAGGTGAAGCCCAGGGCCTGCAGGGTAAGAAGTAGAGACTTGGAGACCCGACCCTGAACCTTCCTGGATGGTGGTGCCCAGAGCGGTTCATCAGCCTTACCAGCGCTATTCAGCCACCTGGACGCCCGTACAGTTCTCTTTGCTCTCGGATGTAATGGCCAAGTATTCCGAGCTGTTCAGGAAAAAGCAAGGCAGACAGTGACCCCTGGGCCCAACCCTGGACAGAATGGGGTCCCTGCCTCAGGCATGCAGGGCTACTGAGCTGGAGAGGACTAGGCGGGAACTCCCTGAGTCTGAGAGGCCTCTGTAACTACAGGGCACCTCTGTGACATTCAGGAATCTGTAGAGGCAACCAAAAGACTTGGGTTCAAATCCTGACTTTGGTGCCTGGCAGCGGTGCGATCCTCTTTTCCTTATCTGCAAGCAACTATGCTATTCATCTCTGACGCAGATGGCACCAGGGTGGCCTCAGCCTGCCTCGCCAGCCCCACTCACGCATTTTCTTGTGCGGCAGCTTCCGTGGCAGCGGCGATCTTCTTGTAGCAGTACACCATCTCCGCCACGAGCCATATGGTCAACACCACAATAAGCACGTACATCATGATCTCCGACACAATGGACGCCATGTCTCTGTTGGCTGCAGGGGCCGGACATGGTTTAAGGAGGGGGCAGAGGCTCCAGCTCAAGGAGACACAACAGCCCCAGAGTGTAATATGTTTGCTGTGTGAACTTAGGCAAGTGGTTCAACCTCTCTGAGCCTGGGCCGCAAACAAGGTAATTGTTCTGGTTTTCATAGGAATTACAGGTACTCTGATAGTGACAAGGTGCTTGGGATGGACCTAGGCTGTCAACCTGCCTCCCTGTGGCATTTGTGACATTTAGGAGGGTGCACCTGTCGTGCTGACAGACTAACTCTGCAAATCAAATGCCTAGGGTTCAAATCTCAACTCTGCCACCTGTGTGACCTTGAAAAAGTGACTAAGCCTCTCTGGGCCTCTGTTGCCTCCAACAGCAAAAACAAACAAACAAAAGACCAGTTTCTCAGGAGAAGTGTTCTAGCCACCTTGCCTAGCCACACCCCCACGGGACTCGGCAGTGATAAAAGTTAAGCAATAAACGAAAGTTTGACTAAGTCATGCCTCCATAAGGGTTGGTAAATTTCGTGCCAGCCACCACAATGACTCTCAAGAGGTGTTCTTATTACTGTTGTAATTGAGGCCACCCTGTGTCTACTGTTGGGGTTTGAACTGGCTTTGCTTCCCCACCCCCCAAAACAGGGTTTTTCTGTGTAGCCCTAGAAGTCCTGGAACTCGCTCTATAGATCAGGCTGGCTTTGAACTCATAGAGATCCCTGCCTCTGGAGTGCTAGGATTAAAGGTGTGTGTCACCAATTTTTTTTTTTTTTTTTTTTTTTGGTTTTTTGAGACAGGGTTTCTCTGTGCTTTGGAGCCTGCGCTGGAATTAGCTCTTGTAGATCAGGCTGGACTCAAACTCACAAAGATCTGCCTGCCTCTGCCTCCTGAGTGCTGGGATTAAAGGCGTGCGCCACCACCGCCCAGCTTTTATTTATTTATTTAATATACATTGGTGTTTTGCCTGCAAGAATATCTGTATGAGGAGTTACAGACAGCTGTGAGCTGTCCTGGGAATTGAACGCAGGTCCTTTGGAAGAACAGCCATGCTCTTAGCTGCTGAGCCATCTCTCCAGTCCCTGGCTTTGCTTTTTATTAGCTGTGCAATCTCAGGCATAAGACTCCTCCTCTCTGAGGCTCAGTGCCCCTCTGTCAGATGAGGACAAAAACACTCAGAGTTGCTGCAGAGAGGCAACAGAAGAACATGGGGCATGGCGGCCAGCGCTGCTCGGCATGGGCTGTTTTCGGGAAAGCCTCCCTGCTCTCCGCATTGCCGGCTTGCCTCTCCAGCTTCCTTTCATGGGACCTAAATTTAAACTGTAAAGGGAACGTGTGCAGCCAGGGGATTGGAGGGGAAGGACGCTCTGGCACAAGTCCTCATCCAGATTTGGCCAGTGTCCACCCTACATCCCTGGCCCCCTTGGTAGCCCCGATCTCATTCCCTCCACCCCCGCCCCATCCCTGCTGGCCAATGAGGTCTTCCTCTCCTGCGAGCCTTGTGCTTGCCACCCTGCCAGGACAATGCTGGTGTTTCTGGGTCAGAGGGAGGAGGGCAGGGTACAGGCCTGAATGTTCCCCCATTTGCTCTTCATCCATCTGGGATCACCCGTGCCATGGGCAACCCCTCTCTACTTGACTCTGTGCTAAGTTCTATTTGTTTGCCTGAGACAGGGACTCTCTATGTAGCCCAAGCTGGCCTTGAACTCACAACCCTCCTGCCTCTGCATTCCAAATGCTGAGAGTTAAGCCTGCTACAAGCACTTCCATTCGGTTGTCTTTTCTATCTACAGCCCATTTTCCAGACAAGGACTCCAAGGCCCAGAGACAGTTTGGTGCTGGGCCAATGATGCACAGCCAAGATGGGCTCAGAGCTAGGGCTCGACCCTGAGCATAACTATTCAGAGTGTATGGTCGCTGTCCTGTGGCCAAGGTTAACCTATAACAGCTGATTAATACCCAGGCCGTCTTTGCCAAGCCATTGTGCATCTCAGGAGGAGGAACTGCAGGGGTCCTCACTTTACAGAGGAGTTGAGACCAAGGGAGAGCCTACTGGGTCACATGGAGGGGCTCCCAGGGGGCTCTTTGAATACCCCGTCTTTCCTGAGGACTGGACCCAGACAGAGCACTACCAATGAGCCACAACCCTTTTTTCATTTTGTGATGGGGTCTTGCCATGTTCCCCAGGCTAGCCTTGAATTCTCTCTATAGCCCAGGCTTCTATCTCAGTCTCAGGAAGGACTTCCCATCAGGCCTTTGCCTTCTTAAGGCCCCTAGAATTCTCTGTGGGCCCACAGAGCATCCCTTCTGCGGGCCTGGTCCTCAGCAGCCTCAGACACTGTGAGGTTCAGATCCTCCCGAGTGTGTAACTGTGTCCCCCGTCGTGCCCAGCTGCATCCTGCCACCTTCCACACCTTCATCCATCACTCTGCTTTGGGATGTGACTGCACGCGTGTTTAGGGGGTACAATGGGTGATGCCAGGAACACAGCAAGACAGCGGGGGAGAACAACAACCAGACCTGGTAGGAACCAGGTGAGATGGCTCACACCTCCAGTCCCAGCACCTGGGAGGCTGAGGCAGGAGTCTCACACCAGCCTGGGCTACAGAGGGAGATGCTGCATCGAAAAGCCCAGAGAGTAGGTGCTCAGTTCGCAGAGTGCTTGCCTAGCATGCAGGAAGCTGGGCTTGTGTCCCAGCTCTCAATAGAACGGGCAGAGTGGCACATACCTTTAATCCTGGCATGTGGAAAGTACGGGAAGGAGAGTCAGGAGTTCAAGGTTATCGTTGGTTATATAGCAAGTTGAACATTAGTCTGGGTAACAGTAGATCTTGTCTTTTCTTTAAAGCCCCCAAAAGAACATAAATAAAAAAATAGAACATAGGAAAAAACCCAGCTACTGGACAGCTGGGGGGGGGTAGTGGTGCATGCCTCTAATCCCAGCACTGAGGAGGCAGAGGCAGGTGGAGCTCAGAGTTCGAGGCCAGCCTAGTCTACAGAGCGAGTTCCAGGACAGCCAGGGCTACAAGAGAAACCCTGTGTCTGGGAAAGTGAAACAACACACATTAGTTTTTCAGGTTTGGTGACTCACACCTATAATCCCAGCACTCAGGAAGTTGAGGCAGGAGAATTTGTTTGAGTAGGAATATGGATCTGATGTTAGCCTGGGCTACATAGTGGACAACATGTTTCAAAATAAACATGCAAGTAAGTAATTAAATACCAGAAAGTAATACAATAAACTATGGCCACTGAGATGGCCTAGCAGGTTGAGGCATTTACCGCCAAGTTTGATAACCTGAGTTTGATCCTCAGGGTCTGCGTGGTGGAGAGAGAACTGACTCCCACAAGTTGACCTCTGACCTCCACGTGTGCACCACAGCATGTGCGTGTCATACGCCTCGCACACCAAAGAAATAAAAATATAATCAAAAAGAAAATTAAAGCAGCAGTACTGTGGTATGGCAGGTAGAACATGCTATCTAGATTCTTCTGGAAACATGAGCTCAGCAGAAGGGGCTCTGTGCTCTGAACACAGTCACCAGTGCCGGACCGAGAGTTATGTATGGCTGGGCAGAGAATGTGGATGAAAGTCAAGCTTTACTGCTGGCGTGGCCTGAGCAAGGGCCCACAGGAAGCAAAGCGGAGACTGAGGGTGCTCTCCAGCTCCCCCCCCCCAGAAGCTGGGGTTTGTAAGGCCTGGTTCGCTCCACTGAACCTGGATTTCGCAGGCAAAACTCCACTTTTTGTGCCCACTGCCCACCGCAGCCAGCGTGGTGATGTCCCCGCACCTCCCTCGGATGCGCCTCTCACTTGCCTTCTGTACCATTTTGATGAGAAACATAAAAAAGCTAATTATAACAAAGATCCTGCAGACTCTGGCTGAGGGAACACGGATGCACGCGAGAAACCGCCTGGGACTGGGGGCTGTTAACCCAGCCAAGGCTTAATCCAGAACCCAGTCAGGTGACTTGGTTGCAGGATCTCATCTCCCTGAGCCTGGACCTTTGGATCAACAGTACGGGGGTGGTGAAGCCCCTCCCTCAGATGCTGGTGGGAGGGTCCAACAGGGATTTTTTAAGAAGTCAGAAGGTCAGGGGACCAGGTCGGGAAGCTGCGAAGTGCTACTGGCCCCCAGGGATTCACCTCCCAGAATCCTTCACCTCCCAGGCTTGGAATAGCTCCCTGACTTTCTAAGACAAGAGGACACACGAACTCTGGAAAATTCCGATTGATGCTGATCAGATGAAGGACTGTCTCCGAGTGGTGGCACACGCCTTTAGTCCCAGCACTCGGGAGACAGAGACTGGTGGATCTCTGTGAGTTCGAAGCCAGCCTGGTCTACAGAGCAAGTTCCAGGACAGCCAGGGCTACACTGAGAAACCCGGCCTTGAAAAACAAACAAAAGGGAGTTGGAGAATAGCCTGGGCTCCAAAGAAAAACCCTGCCTCAAAACTAAAAACTATGACGGTCTGAGGAAGAGGTCCAAGGAAGCTAAAAGCAAAATGCTGGCTCCACTCAGAAACACCACAGGCCTCTGCTATTCCCATTGTGGTCCCAGTAAGGCCTCAGCTCACCACTGTGAGAGACACCTAAGAGACACTCCAAACTGCATACAATATTCTCTCTGGTCCCTGGGGACAATCCTGGGGCTCAGAGAAAGGAAGACACCTGTCAGAGGTCACACAGCGTGAATGCAGCTTAGTGCACACTATTTGTGGAGGAAAGGCCTACTCTGACCTCCCATGGGCTGACGCGCCAAAGACTCCAGAACCAGAAAGGGGTGTGTGGTACCAGCCTGTCCCCTTCTTTCCATCTGTCTCTCCATCTGGCTTGCCGGAGGGTGACAAGGCTTGACTCACCCTTGTCCACCACCTCCAGGTGGATCTTCTTGACGACGCTGGTGTTGTGCTCGTAATTATCAAAGAAGAGGAGACGGTAGACGTGGCACTCATAGTCGCCAGAATGGTTGTAGGTGACGTTGGTGATGAAGATGGACAGGTCCTGCAGGTCCTTAGTGCCCCGGCTCCCGTTCCACACCACACGGCCCTCAAAGCGCTCATCTTCCTCCAGCTGCAGCACCTCATTCTCATAGCGTAGGATCTTGGGGTGGTTAGTGATGAGTGGGGTATGTAAGTCACTGTCTGGGTCTGTCTTTCACAGGCGTGGCCCCCATGTTGTCCCTCATCCTGACCCTTCCAAGGACAGACGATGCATATATGGTAGCAGCATCTTTTGTTTTGTTCTTCCTGTGGTTCTGGCACTGTAACCTTTGCGTATGCTAGTCAGGGGCTCTACCACTGAGTCACAGTCCAGCCCTTCATCGGGGGATTCTAGGCAGGGGCTCTACCACTGAGTCACACCCCAGCCCCTCACTGGGGGATTCTAGGCAGGGGCTATGCCACTGAATCACATCCCAGCCCCTCACTTGTAGATTTTAGGTAGGGGTTCTACCTCTAAACCACACTCCTAGTCCCTCACTGTTGAAATTCTGGCAAGGGTTCTATTGCCAAGCCCTGTCCTCAGTTCCTTACTGGTGGATTTCAGGCAAGTGCTCTCTCACTGAGCTATGTCCCTAGCCCAAGCTCTGGCATCTTGACATGGGCAGTGAGAGATCAAGGAAGTTGAGGTCTCAGCTGGGACCATGGCAGCCCCCGACTGTCCTAGCCCCAAGACACATATACACACACAATCCCACAGTCTGAAACTCTGCCTGGCTTCTGCATTCCCCTTCTTCACACTTCTTTCCCAGCCACTGGTCGCCCTCGGGCACAACCTCCCTCTCCTACCACATGCACATTTAAAAATACACACAGAGTAAAACTTTGCTATTTGATTTTGCTCTATGACCACCCAAGACATTTTTGCTGGTGCCATCTAATTCCAGTGACCCACCATATGCCAGCTGCATCACCTCATTCAACCCTCATGCACACCTAAGGGGCTGAAGCCAGTGAGATGGTTTAGCAGGTTAAGGTACTTGGCACCACACTGATAGCCTGAGTTCTAGCCTTAGGACCCATGTGGTGGAATGAGAAAACGGAGTCCTGCAAGTTAGGCTCTGACCTCCACACACATGCTATGGTGTGTGCATACACACATACAAATAAATGCAATTTTTAAAAAATATGGGGCAGTGACCACAACCCCCCACGGTTACAGGACCCACGCTCAGTGGCTTGCCTAAGGTGTCAGTACTCTGTGGTGAGTGGGGATTTAAATCCAGGTCACTCAACACATCCACATCTTCATCACTAGCAAAGCACTCACACAAGCCAAATGCCTGCCTGTAATCCCAGTACTCGAAAAACCGAGGCAGGAGACTGTCAAGAGTTAGAGCCCAGACTGAGCTACTTAGCAACACCCTGTCTCCACAGCACTAAAAGCGACACTGAAAAGCAAGCAAGCAAGCAGCCTTGAGATCCAGCACTGCCGGCTCCATCCCCTGGATGCCAACCCAGCCCAGGCACCCACACATACCTTGACAAATTCCTCTGTCCCCTTCTGGCGGAAGGTCCACTCTGTGAAAGTCTCAGCACTGGTCTCACTGCGTCGCTTACAGGAGATGCACAGGATTTTGAAGGTCATCCCGTAGACGGCTTCAGTCTCGGAGTCCACCTCCACGCAGCCCCCCCAAGCTGAGGACACTGCGGACACAGTGGGCTCAACTCAGTGAGGCACCTGCCAAGCTAGGCAGCACCGGGCTTGCTGCCCCACAAAAACCATCTGTTTCCTTTTCACCATTTCTGCACACAGTGGATGCCAAACCTATCCATGATTCTCACTCGCTGTGTGACCTTGACAAGCCACCCATCTTCTGGGAGCCTCAGTTTCCCACCCCCTACCCACTCTTCCCTTCCCCTGCCTGTTAGGTAGAAGAAATTATCATCTTTGCTCCTGGTAGTCGCTAGGTAGAATATGCACTCTGGAAGGCCCCCGGGAAACAGGATATCTATCCTTGGTGTGAGTAACTCCACTGAAGCACCCTGGTCCTCAAAAGACCAACAGCCTTCTAGGCAGGGGTTCTAGCCGTTCATGTCACTCCCCCCAAACTGCAGAACCAGCCACGGGTTGAGAGATGGGAAGGTCGGCTGAGGGGGGCTCACTCCAGCCCCACTCCTTCTCCCTCTAGCCTCTTTGTAACTCACCCCCTCCCCAACTTCACCACCCTGCCCTGTCCCCTTTTTCACGGACTCCCTCACTTCAAGACAATCACCCTAAGTTAAAAGTTTTTCCTGCCTCGGGGTCTTTGCTCAGCCTCAGGTCCCTCCTTTACCCTCTTACCTGTCACCTCTTGCCTCCACCATCACTAACTGATGAAGTCCTGTCTCCGATTGGAGCTCTGGGTCTCTTCCTTGTCCCCCAGCCTCCTGATCTCTTAGTCTTAAGGGCTTCTGGTTCACCTTTCCTGTTGCCTCAGTGTCCCCTAAATTTATTCCTCCTAGGAGTGTCTGAGGTCCCAGCACCGCTGTGTCCCTCACTCTGTCTTCCCATCCTTGTATGTCTCACCATTACTATTACTGTTATTGTTTTAAATTCCCATCTGGCAGGCATTCTCCATCCCCTCTCGGTCTCTCCAGATCTTTCCACCTTTCTCAAGTTTCTCTGTCCCTGGCTCCGGCTCGTAACTCTCTCGCTCCAATAGCCCTGTCTGCCTCAGTCTCTTGGTTTATTCCCACTCTCAGGGCATACTTAGTGTCTTCCCTCGGTATCCATCCCTCCGGGGTTGTCTCTCCGGGCCCCAGTCCCCGGGCGACGCCTTCCCCCCACCTCTCACGCGGTTGTGGGTGTCACATTGCAGCCTGCGGGGCTCTGCAAGCAGCTGACTCCGCGTCTCCTCGCCCCCGGCCCGGCGCCCGCAGATCAACCTCCGTGCCAAGTGCTCTCCCCACCCCCGAGAATCTCCTTTATCTCCAGGATCTTCTTCCCGTGTCGTCTGGGGTCCCGCGACCCCAGCGACCTCGCACCACGCACAACTTCCCAGGCAGGGACTTGGCGAGCTCGAGCCACGCGGGCAGGGGGCGTCCCGAGCGCCAATGGCGCGTGTCCCCAGCAACACTCACCCAGCGCCGCGCCCACCACTAGGGCCAGCAGCGTCCCCATGGCCGCGCAGGGCAGCGGGTGCGCAGAGCGCGGCGACAGGCGATGGGGCCCGGAGGCGACTGGCCCGGGCGCCGGGCGCGGGCGCGGCAGCTGCGGCTGGGGGGGCGCGCCCCCCCGCTCCGGTTACCGCCGGGGGCCCAGCCCCGGAGCCGGGAGAGCGGGCATCCCCGCCGCGCGGCGGAAGGCTCGGGATGCTGCGTGCGCTCGCGCCACAGGGCGCATCCAGGCTGCGGCGACCCCTGCCTGGCTCCGGACGCAGCTTGGGAGCTCGCTGTCGGGCTCCAGGCGCTGGGGCGCGGACCAAGGGCTCCTGCGCACTGCAGCGTCGGCCCGGGAGGGAGGAGGGAGCCAAAAGAGGGAGGAGGGAACGGGAGGGGGCGGGATGAATCACCGCGGGGGGAGGGCGCGGCCACCCAGCCTTTGCCGCAGCGGCCCGGGAGACGCCGGGGCACCGGCCTCTGTGGTGGCTCCCCGGCTTCTGTGAACCCGAGGAGTGGCCTGGTTCACTCCGACTTCGCCAGACTCTTTGGGATGGAGGGACCCTTTCCTCTTCTTCTTCTTCCGAGAAAGGTCATCTCCAGACACCCAAGAGGACTTGGAAGACAGTTCGGGGAACCAGTTTCTGTTTTCCTTAATTATGGAGGTCAACCTTACCGAGTTCACGAGGAGATGGGGCTGGAACATCCGAGGGATCTACTTTTGACATCTGAGATCCCTCGGACTGGAGGTCACTGAGCCAGAACTTAAGAGGGCTCGAAAGGGTGAAGGGGTCAGGCGAGGGCTATACAGAAAACTCCAAACCATATACAAGCCGAAAGGGTACCTTGACATCCCACCACTCTGGGGTCGGAGGTGCCAGGTTTCAAAAGGGCCATTCCCGCGATCTCCCCGCCCCCCCCGCCCCGCGACTCTGACGTCATCTTCCCAGCTCTCCTCCCACTCTACCGTCCACCGATTCTCCCCACCCCCAGCACACCAGCTCATCACTGCTTCAGGGCCTTTGCCCTACTTCCTGCCTGGACACCCCTCACCCCATCTCCGCCTACTGTCCCCAGGTGTTGGAAGGACTGACTCTCTGTTCTAAAACTCAGGACTCCAATGTCACCTTCACAGTATTTTCTGTGCGCATTTCGAATAATCTGCCTCCCTCTGTACTTACTGGGCCATCTTGGTTCTTATTTACTTTGTCGGAATAGTTAGTTGTTGGTTAGGTACCAACATGGGATTGTTCCAGTGTTTACTATATTTTATTTACTCTGTGCGTGCAAGACCACACATCCATACCAAGGCATGCATATGAAGATCAGAGGACAACTTCACTATATGGGTCTTGTGTGTTGAACTTAGGTCATTAGGCATGGAGGCCAGCACCCTTAACTTCTAAGCCATATCTTTCCAGGCCCTTTTGCTTTTATAAAGACAGGGTCTCATTATGTAGCCCAGGCTAGCTTCTACCTGGTGATCCTCCTCTTTCAGTGTGCACCACCACACCATGCTTGTATTCTTTTATATGATTGTTCTGTTTGCTGCTTCTGCCTTCCCCAGGGTGAGAATACTGTCCTGTGTCCCAACAGGTCCCCAGCACCTTGACCTCTTCTTGACCCATTATAGGGTTCTAGGTCACCAGGGCCAAGGTGGGAGACTATTAGCAAGGGTTGGCTGGCCCCATCCTAGCTTCCAGTTCTGCTTGGAATAAGGTTCTGGAGAAGCCAGTGTGGGGCAGGTCCAGGACATAGTGGCAAACAGCCAGGGACACCAGACACCTTTGTGGTCTGGGCTTTTGAGCCAGCACCTCCTGAGCCGTGAAATTCCTTGTGCAGAAAATAACCCTTTCACAGTTCCAGTGGCCCCTGGTGGGGGCTGGGAGGGAGGCTCGGGGAGGACAGGCCCTACCGGTGGACAGGAGACTCGTCCTTAAAGCCCTACAAGACTGGTGTCCAAGGAGGCCCTCTGGTGGAGGCAAAGCAGCCTTTTACTCTAATGAACTTAATTCTTACTCCAAGGAGTTGTCCTTCCACCGCCCGGTTTGCAGGTGTGAGAAGAGAGCCTTGGCATGGGGAACAGGCAGATGGCACATGACAGCAGAGGCAGTGGTGTGTGTGTGTTTGTGTGTGTGCGCGCACGTCTTTGCCCTATGCTTGCTTCTGCTTTCATCCAATCCTACCCCACAACTTGGCATGTGACCTTCCAAAAGTCCTGCTAGACTGACAGACTCTTCCTTCCCTTTGGCCTCAGCCCAGGGTTTGGAGGGCACAGCTGGGTTCTACCTGCACCACTGATGGCTTTTGGGGAGCCGGTTGGTTTGAGGAGGGATAGAATATTGTGTATAAACTTGAAGATCTGGGGCTGGAAAGGTGGCTCAGTGCTTAAGAGTATTTGTTGCTCTTGCAGAGGACCCAGGTTCGGTTCCCAGCACCCACGTGATGGCTCACAACCACTCAGAGTTCTAGGGGATCTGGTGCCCCAATGTGATCTCTGAGGACACAGTGCACATCCATGCAGGCAGGCAAGACACTCATTCATACAGAAAACAAACAATAAGTCTAAAAAATTAACATGTGGAGATGTCATGGGGGATGCCTACAATCTGCCTCAATGGTGGCCTTGGGGACTAAGAGTTTGTCATAGGATGAAAGAAATAGCAAAGCCTGGTCCCCACTTAATGCTTGCGACATGAATTTCATCTTTCCTTTCAATTCTTCTGTGGTAATTAGAATGAGTTTTGGCTTACTCTGCCAAGTCCCGTTAGGAGGCATATTCTGAGGCTGGTGGCACAGGCCTGGCATCCTAGTTCCTTGGGGGACTGAGAGGTGAACACAAGTTCTAGGTCCTACAAGGACTTTCCTGGGTGAGTTCAAGGCCAGCAGGAGATTTAGTGAGACATTATCTCACAGGAGAAATGAAACTAGAGATCTAAGTATTAAATCTGATTAGAGGGGGCCACCCCTTTACTCCTAGCCCTGGAGAGGTAAAGATAGGCAGATCTCTGTGAGTTCAAGGCCTGCCTAGTCTATATAGCAAGTTCCAGGATAGCCAAAACTTCATAGTGGAACCCCATCTCAAAATAAATAAAGATAAAATTTAATAAAAAAAATGGAAAAAGGCTGGAGATAGAGTTCTGTGGTAGAGTGCTTGCCTAGAAATGCAGGGGCCTAGTTTAATCCCCAACCCCCAAAAGGCCACACGTATTGACTTCAAATCTCCTTGATGGCAGATCTCAACTTTGGTCCTCCATGTTGATGTGCCCCCCATTAAGTGGCTGCTAATATGTAGGCCACCTGGGGCAGCTGCTTTGTTCTTGAATAAGGCAGATCTGGCATCAGATGACAGGGCCAGATCTCCAGTACCTGTACCATGGACAGCGAGTGGGACGTCGCTTCACAGACACAGCCATAGTCATTTCCAACCCTTTATTGAGGTTGCCATCCCCAAATAAATATAATACATTATTAAACCCAGAGATGAGGGTCTCGTGCACCCCAAAAGGTGCCCCCCACAACCCCAGCTGGGCAAAATAAGTTAGTTGGGGGGAAGAGCCTGCTAAAGGCCGGGCCAGCTCCCTGGCTGAGCAGGCAGTGGCAGCTGGACTTGCGCGCGCGCACACACACACAGATCTAAAGTGCATCTTGGTTCTATGGTCCCCAGGTCTGTGTGACTCTTGGTGGGGCCATTGGGAGGGGCAGGCGGGAACCTCCCGGCGGTGTTCGCACCGTGCCAGCAGTGGCTGCCAGGGTTCCGTATGTCCTTCTGTCCACTTGCGGGGGGGGGGAGGTACTGCTTTTCGATCAGGAGTCCTCAGGGGAAGCTGTCATCAGGCTGTGGCTGAGTGTCCAGTGGAGGATCCGGGAGGGTGATTCCTTGATGTAACTTCTCCAAGGAGAACTTCATCTGCCGAAGAGAGGAGATGGGATGAGCACATGATCTATGCTGTCTTGCACAGCCCCGCCGCCCCGCCCCCTGATAACTCCTCAAAGTGAAATCCTGGGACCCAAGTGGTCTGGGTTCAAATCCTGACTCTGCTAGTCCTAACAATGGGTCAATCTGTTCACTGCTGTAGGACTATTCTTGAGGAATGAGTGATTAACGTCCCAGCTTTATAGGATTCTATCAAAGATTTAAGGGTGCTAGAGTCTGACCCACAGGAAGTCTTCCAGGTGACTTTGACCAAGTCCTAATCTTGAACCAAAGGATGCCACACCCCTACATCTTGTCCCCTGGACAAGATCTTACTACTTACATCTGAACCGGCTTCCACAGGCTGGTGTGCTGGAGGGTCTCCACCAGATGGCGCTGTTGCAAAAGGCTGTGGAGCCTTCAGCAGTAGGGCCTAACTAGTTACTTAGGGGAGGTCTTGGACAGGCAAACCCGACCCCTAATTCCACTTCCTGGTCTATGGTTCTCAAGTTCCCAGGACATGCACTATGACTGACAGCACATCTTGAGCCTAATAAACATTTCCTCCTCTTATGGTTTGACTGTGAAATGTCCCCCGCCCTGGGCTCAAGTCCCTGAACACTTAATCCTCAGCAGTCTGGAGGCTAGTTGGTGGACCTAGGCCACTAGGGAGGGGCATTGTGGATTACAGCCTGGTCTTTCTTCCGGTCTCCGGATCCCAATCTAACCTGAGCAAGAACCAAGCCACTAACAACATGGTCAGAACCTCCCCAGGCACGGTGACAGACCACATCTATAAGCCATGGGGCAAAATAAGCCTTCCCTCAGTTGCTAAGTGTTGCCACGACAGGGGGAGAAAAATCGACCAGTTCCCCTCATATCTGCCACATACATTGGTCACAGAGAGTAACTTCCTGCTGCAAGGGTGGCTAGAAGACAGGTCACTTCAGGTTAGTGACAGGACAGCGCAAATATGCTAAGGGCTCTTAATCTCATTAAGGTGTGACAGCGACTTGGTCTCGGTACCCTTGGGAATTTAGGGAAAGGAAAGTAATCAAGCTTGAACTCAGGACTGGGGAGTCCTGCTGGCTTTCCGTGAGTGAGGAGCCCCACTCTCAGTTCCCTCCCTACCCAGTGCTGCATGCCCTTTCCACCAAAGCATCTCTCTGGGAGCTTGGTTTTGGGGTACAACAGTGTCCCTGAAAATTGGGAGTTGTTTTTTTTTAACGTGTGCTGGGGGATAGAATATTTTTTAGTTTCATTTTGGGGTTTCTGCTCTACCCTACCCCATACTAAGGTTCTTACCCATGTGCTGTGCATGGTAGCCAAGTGCTCTACCACTGACCCACACCCCAGCCCCTCACTGAGGATTCTAGGCAGGGGCTCTACCACTGAGCCACACCCCAGCCCCTCACTGGGGGATTCTAGGCAGGGGCTCTACCACTGAGCCACACCCCCAGCCCCTCACTGGGGGATTCTAGACAGGTGTTCTACCACTGAACAACTACACCTCCAGCCCCACTAAACAGTATTTCTATCAATCCTTCAGTTCAGCCATGAAGCCCTCAGAGACCAAAGCCAGTCTTCTCATTTTTTCATCTTCCCCCCTATCAAGGGTACCCACCTCAGTACCTTACATTTTCCTTAGTCTTCCGCAGCTGCTGGCTGCAGTTTTCTTGGGCCTAAGGGCAGCGCTATATGGTGACAGTATATTCACTGAGCACTTACTGTATGCCTGGGTGAGGCTCACCAATAGCAAGTCCGTGAAGTGTTTATATAGTGTGCTTGGCACTACTCCAAATGCCAGTGCATTCCCAGCTCATCAAGGATGGCCTTACTCTCTGACGTTCAGAAGATGCAGACAAGGCTCAAATGACAGTCACTTACATAAAGTCACACAACAGAGTCTAACCTTGGCTGTTCCCTGAACTACACAGGGTGGCTTCATCAACCCGTTTTGGAGATGGGACCCAAATGCCCTTGGGAGAGTCACTCCCCTATAAGCAGACCTAAGCCAAAGGCAGGCAGAAGACCAACCCAGTCCTACCTGGCTGAGGGAAGGATGCACATGTGTCCCCAGCAGCTAATGACATAGAGTGTTATCCTCTGCATGTCCCCCACACCCACCCAGCCTGCCACCAGCAGAATAGAAAGATGGGATTCCTACTACAGCCAAGTGGTTGGATCCAGCCAAGCCTGAAGGATATTGTTTCAGGATATGATAGGTTTTTTTTTCTTCTGCTCCATGGACCTCCCTAGCAAGCTAAGAGGTCTGTACCAGGACATGAGAAGAGAAACAAAGGCCCTGAGAGGGGGCCATCTTGACCCAAGGCCCCACCGCCCCACGTGACCACCTTGCACCTCATCCAGGAGCTCCACCGATGCTCTGAGGATCTGCCTCCACTTGTGCACCTCAACACTGTGGAAGTGCTTCTGCAGAGCCAAGATCTCGGCCCACTCCGTGGAGGTCTGGGGGAATTTACTGTGGAGATGCAGAATCCGAATGAAGGGTCCTGGATGCTCCCGTCGGCATGAGCTCCACCCCCACCTTGCCCTCAGCCTCTCCACTTACCCCTTGGCCAGTGCCAGGCTGTGCCAAGACTCAAAGGTGTGGGCTGTTCTCTCCAGAGCCCAGAGACGGTAAAAGAGGAGGGCATTGAGGGCGATGAGGATGATAAGGCTGCAGATAGAGGCAGAGATCAGGGATCCTGGGATTGGAAGGCTCCCTCTAGTCTGGCTTGGAGCTCTTCCCTACCCACAACATACCAGCATAGCCATACCTTAAAGGGTACCATGATTACCCACCCTTTTCAGAGGAGGAAAGAGGCTCAGAGGGGCGACCGATAGGCCTAGGGTCACACAACCCATAAGCAGAAAACACAGGGTTGACACCCTGACCTATGTCATGCCTACATGCTTGCCGGCCACACTAAGCCATCCTCCCTAGAGCCAAGGACATTGAACAGGAAGAGAATGCTGCAGGAGGATGAACTGCGATAGGGGGGTGGGATGGGTAGCAGGGGGAGAATTCAGGGCCCTACCTCACACAGATCCTGCGGAGGCAGCGAGGGGAAGACAGAGATGTGAGAACTGACCAGGGCAGTACTGGTACCTAGCCCTCCTCCACCCAGGGTAGCTAGCTCTGAGCCCGGCAGCCCACAGGGTTCCTCCTGGGTGACCTGAGGAAACTGGGGCCTCAAGAGGCTGAGCGTGCAACCTGGGTCAGCTTGAAGCTGAGGGGATCTTTCTTGCTTTTCCTCAGAGTGTTCTGTCCTTCCATACCTGATATCCTCCAAACGCCTGGCATCCCTGAGTCTCAGCTACCCTGAATCTGATGTCTTCCCATCTTTTGCTGCCATGGACCTCCCATATCAGCCCACTCCTTCCTTCTGGTCTGATGACAGCTCTCCAACTTCTCCACCACTCCCATGGGATTCTGGGTCACTGCTGTGTCTCCAGCCTCACCCAGCTCAGGACTGGGTACAGGAAAACCAGACAGCGTATTCATGACCTGACTTCTTTTGAGTGGCTAACTCCACATATTTTGTCTCTTCTAAAAATGTCTTCCCTTTCATCTCCCAGGATCCCCAGGGTGGCTATTGTCCCACAAGAAAGACGTCTCTAAGATAAACTGAGCGGCCCATGGTGACCCTGCTGGCCACATCCTAAACACCATCCCATGCAATCCTTCTGAGTTGAGCCCACACCCCAACAAAAGCAGAGGCCCGGAGAGGCTAAGCACTGGGTCCCCATCATACAGTCAGGCTGCAGATCCACACCCGCCCCTTACTCACACGATGCTGATGAGAACCAAGGCGCTGGGGATGCCTGCCCAGGGGCCCTGATCTATGGATGGTTCTGAGAAGCGAGAGCTGAGGGAACCTGTGAAACAGCAGCTTGGGGTGAGCCAGGCACACCTCAGGGACCACCTCCTCCAGTTGCCCGCCTCAAGGCAACGCACCTGAGGTGTGCATGCTGGCCCGGGTGCAGGGGTCTGGGTCTGGGTGCTGAGGCCCATCTCCGTGCCCCCTCCAGCTCAGGGGCCGCTTCCGCCTCCTCAGGCCTGACAGTAGTCCACGAGTATCCTTCCCTCCTTCCTCCAGGGACAGCTTCTCTGCCTTGGTGAGTTCTCGCTCTGAGGGACAAGAGCTGACTCAGGACATCTGTACCCAGCTAAGCCACAGCCCACACCTCACCAGCCTTCAGTCCCCTACCCAGATGGTGGAAGTAATCTTCAATGCCACTCCAAGAGTTCTTCTCAATGAGAGACTTCACAAGGCTCCACGGCTGCTTTCGGTAGCGGATCTCTGAGGACACACTAGGATGGGGACAAGAGGACAACCTAGATCAGGTCTTGGAGAGGGCAATCTGTGTGCCCCAAACTTCTAATTCAGAAGAAGGGCTTTGTCACCAACAAACAGTCCCTATTGTGGCTCAGGCTAAACACCTCAGACCTAGACCTCGGCCTCTTCAGCCTTTTCCATTCACACTTAAATCTAAATCACACAGCCTTTAGTTTTGGGTTGTTCTGGGGATTAAGCCTCCTACCTGCTAAGCAGGAGCTCAATGGTTGAGCCATACCCCCAGCCCAGGACAGCTTTAAACTCACTCTGCAGCCTTGATCTTGGCAATCTCTGGTGCCAGCCTTCTCAGTGTTGAGATTATAGGCCCTGCTGTCCACCTACAAAACCTATTCAGAATCCCCCTACTGTCCTTCATGCTACTCCTAACTAGCTCTGGCCCTTACCTCTACAGCTGCACAACAGAGTAGGAGGCCTCTTCCTGGTCTCTCTACCCACATCTGGAGCCTATGTGTGGACTTTATTCAGGGTCCTTTGGGCTCAGAGCCCTGCTCCAGGTGCATCTCGCTTCAGCTGATGGTCAAGCCCACCATGAAACCTTGCAAAGCTTCATGAATGATCATGGACTTGGCTCTCCCCTCCTTCTTCTCCACTCTAACTACTCCCAAGCTTCTACCTCAGGGCCTCTGTACCGGCCCTTCCAAATGGAAAGCCTCCTCCCATAATTGTGAACTACTTTCCAAGAGGCCCTCTCCGATCATCAGAGTCAGGAAACAATCCCCGCCCCTCACTCCAGCCTCCTGTGAGGAGGTGAACTGAAGATCCTTCTGCAATACTTCATTCACTGGAATTTCTCCGGTAGAGTCTAGGGTCCCTAGCAGGAGGATTTTTGTCCCTCAGGCCTAGCATAGATGTTCAATAAGCGATTGAGCACATCAATTATTTCCCTTCACTTATGTACACTTCTCAGTGCTCCAATGACCTCTGTGGTCCCTGGGGTTCCCCTCTGACTTCCACCAGGGTAGGAGGCAGTCCTGAGATGGAGCAGGGATAAGGCACACTCAGGCTCACCGAAGCCGGGCCTTGTTCCGGGCCAGACCCAGGATGCAGTAGCGGTGGGCAGTGTAGAAGTAATCCTGGTAAGGGATGCCCTGGGTGAGCACCTCGGAGTCCACCACGCATCCGCCCGCCTGCGGGCCACGCCGGAACAGCGTCTGTGGGGAGCAGGGGCAGGAGGGAGGTCAGGCCTGCCTCCCACATCCACCCAACCCACCTGGCCACCTCACCCAGCCCACCTGTGTCTCCACCACAGAGGCACTCTTGGGGCCCAGCGGGTTGCTGATGGGGATAGTGTAGGTCAGGACTCTACGCTGGTGGCACTTGCTGTCGCTACTCCAGGGGCTCAAGGTCACATCTAGGGGAGGAAGGAGGAGAGTAAGGACAGTGCTTTCCCTTCTTGACTACCAGGCTATAGGAGATGCAGACTTGCCAGAGGTTTTCCATTCTCTGGGGATTTGTCCCCAACTGCACCACCTGACCCGTGTCACTTTGAGTTTAGAAACTGAAAAGTTTAAACTACGGTGATAGTGACAGCTAGGACACTTCTGGCCCAGTGTTCTGACCCTTTTGGAACCGCCTCATCCATTGCTGGACCCTCAGTTCCTTTTTGTGCCATGTGTGGTTTCTCCAAAGCATCAAATGAGAAAACCACAACCTCAGGGACACCATGTTCTGGAGGTCTCCTGAACCCTCACACCTACCAGGCCCCACACTGAACTTAGTTCCTCTCCAAATCCTTCCAACTGGGTCCCTGTTCCACCATCCTCCATGCTTCCAGTGCAGTCCCAGGCCTTGGTTTCCTTAATATGTTACCTCTGTTGTCGGGGAAGAGGGACATGACACGTGTCTGCATGTGTGTGCATGCCTGTGCGTGTTCATGAGTGCAGCTCCACATGTGTGTGGGTGCACAAGGGAGCCAGAGAACAACCTGGAGTGTCATTTCTCTCCGGCCACACCCACCTTGTTTTCCCGAGACAGGGTCTGTCAATGGCCTGATGCTCACCAACTGCGACTAGTGGGATCAAGCCTACTAGTGACGGGGCCGGAAGTGTGTGCCACAGTGCCCAACTTCTAGAGCTAGTTTATTTGTAGTGTTTGCTGCTGGTGTGTGTGTGTGCGCCCATGTGAGCATGGTGCCTAGGTATTGGATCCTACTGGAGCTGATACAGGCAGTTGTGAGCAGACCCACAGGGGTGTTGCAAACTGAACTTGGGTCCTCTGTAAAGTAGTACACATTGTGGAATTCTGAGTCATCTCTCTAGCCCTTTTAAAACATTTTAAACTTTATTTATTTGTTTATGGGGCGAGCATGTGTACCAGGGCACATATGTGTCAGAGGACAATACCTGACTTTTTATGTGGCTTCTGGGAATCAAACTTGGGTCCTCATGTTTGCACAGAAAGCACGTTAGGAACTGAGTCAACTCCCCAGCCCAACTCTACTGTCTTCTAGATGCCCAAGGATTGTGTCTGGTTCTACTTACCTCTGCCTGCTCAGGGTTCTACCCAAGAGTAAGAGCTGATTAAAACCAAGCCTAAACATATGCTATCCACCTCAGACGTTCCACGGCTCCCCAGTCCTCTAGGAGTCTGAGAGAGCGGGCATCACACACTCGATCACTAGCTTGCACTGGTTAGACTTAGTGTGGCTACTGCTGGAGAGCCTTTCCTTGCAGCGACTCGTTGACTTCTCTCAGTGACGCAGGTACTACGAGCACACCCACTGTGTGGAAGAAACTGAGGCGTGGAGAGGCTGGAAAGCCTCTCGAAGGCCACTCAACTAGCACGAGGCATACGCGGTCTGCTCCCGCAGATGCTACCCAGGGAAGCCTCTGCTTCCCTCGCCCCTGACCTGTGAACTTGCACTGCTGCAGGAAACCCTGGAGGAAGGACGAGTCGGAGAAGAGCATCTGCTGCAGACGCTCAGCACCCACGTGGAAGACAGAGTTGATGAGGAGACGGCCAGAGAGGTCGGGAAGTAGGGCGGCCAGGTCACCTGGGAGACAAAAGGGTCCTCATCACATGGATATGCCCTTCCCTTCCCCTGGGCCAACTGTTCCTCCTCACTCCCAGGCCTCCAGGGTGGAAGGGCAACCCATCTTCCTGAACAAGAGATACTTCAGAACCTAGAAGAGTACTCAGCCCTTCCTAACCTCATAGAATTGGCTCAAGGTGGGCACACACCCCAGCCCAGCCAACAAGTCACCACAACGGCACCCATGGGCACACACCCCTACGGTCAATTTGAGTCATTTGTCATGTCAAACCAATTGAAGCCAAGCCTGGGATTTCTGCTATGGTTACTGTGCCATACATTGTCATGTAGCCAGGACCAGGGCTCTGTCTCTGTGCTCACAAGAGTAAAGTCTACCTGAAATTCAGTACAGAGAAAATGAATGTGACCAACTTTACAGCCTATGTTTTCTGGTCACATGACCTTTAATGCAGGACTCAGGGCATACTGCTTGAACGAAATCCCTGGCCACATGCATGGCTTACCCTGTGTACCAATGCCTCCCGTCTCACTGACTCCCACTTGGGTATAACCAAAGGGAATGAATTGGGGCCATTGGTCTCACCTTCCTCCCCAGTGGATGAAGATGAGTTACTCGTGTCTGTCAATAGTTCCTCTCTGGACAGCAGATCCAAGGGGCCCAGGGACGTGGGTCCATCTGGTGGGGCTGGCTCAGTACTCGGAGGTTCCGTTACTGGGGTTGCTGTCTGGCTGGAGGAAGCATCCAGCTGGCTGGCTGTCGGCTCCTCCTTGTCCTCCTCGGCCTGCAGAGAAGGGCTCCATCCAGCCTTCTCACACCTCGACTCCAGCCCAAGGATTCCCACGGGTCAATGAGTTTGATAGACTGCTGTAGTTGTAGTGACCAACTCTGGGGATATGATGCCTGTACCTGGGGGCTCCTGGCTAGTTTTACAGAGGCCTCAGGGCCATCCAGTGATGAGGGCTCATGCCGATGCTTGGCCTACGGGCCTTACTGCCTACCCGTCTGCTGTCCATCTATCTTCCTCCCTTTCCTTCTACTCTGTTGTATTCCCCCCTACTTATATTGTCTATTTCCACCCATTCCCACCCCATTCCTCCACCAAATGTCTGCCCCTCTATTGATCTTCCATGCTCCCTCCTCCATTCCCAACCTCTCCATCTCTCTCCATAAGCACCCACTTGCTCACCCCATGGTCTGCATCACTGCTGGCTCGAGAGAGGTTCGGGGTGACCCGGCCACGCCTGGAGCCCACAGGGCTTGGCTCCTGGCTGCGGTCAGCCACCCCTGAGGGGGTGATGTCACTGAGAGCAATCACATCTCCTACCTCTTTAGGACTCCTGCAAGGGAAAGGAGGAAGTGGGAGACGGCTGGATTCTCAAGCCTCCACATGCTACCCACCCCACCCCTGGCTTTACACAGTAACCTCTAGCCACCCAGCACTTAGGAGAGCTAGAAAAAGGTATGCTACTCATGTCTGTCAACAGCCCACCTCTGGACAGCAGATCCAAGGGACCCAGAGAGGTCCCTCGGAGACTCCCAACATCCCTTGGCGCCACCTTCCACCTCCAACTCACCCAAGACCATTCAGTTGTAAGGGGCAGACATAGTCTTCATCTTCACTGGTAAGGCCCAGTTCCGAGCCATAGCACTGATGAACCAGGTGCCAAAGCTCGCGGGGACTCAGTGTCTAGACATAAGGGATGTAAGGTTGGCATCTTGTTCTCATAGCCAGGTCCCAGTAGTTCCCTTGGCTTCCACAAGGGAGCAGCATGGCTACCCACCCCAGAGCCCACTCCATCTTACATCCATCACCAATCAACCTGCTTCTGCAAAGCCTGGGGGCACTACAAGCCACACCTTAGACCTCCTAAGTCCGTGATGTGCTGGCCAGGGAAGCTCCCCAATTTTTATTGAGAGGGATCTGGAGGTTCCAGAAGGGGAAGTCACGTGCTCAAGGTCACACAAGTGACCCATGAAGATTGAAATGCAGGCAGATCCCAGAAGAGCCAAGCTCTCGACCCCTATGCTGCCCTGTCTCCATTCTCCTCTATACATCCTCGGCAGCCATGGCCTTCCCGCTGCCCATGGATCGGCTGGGCCACAATGACAATGAAATAATAGCAACTAATGATAACAGCCAGGGCCAAGGCAGCTGCTGGCATTCTTACAGGCTCTGAGTAAGTGCTAACTCAAGGAGATATTAGTACAACACTATCAGGATTTCAGGACAAGTTGTGCCCAGTAGCCCCTTCAAGGTCACCCAGCTGATACGTAATAGCACAAAGATCAGATTCCCAACAATGCCTAATCCACCCAGCCTGAGCCCAGCCCGCACCCATGGTCCCCCTTTGAGACCAGCCCCAGGCCACATACAGCTGCTTGGTGATGAGGCTAGAATTGCAGGACCTGAATTTTAGGCTTCCTCTGCCCTTGTCCTCTTTGGGGGCTCCTGAGTGGAGACTTCTGGTAGTCTTGTTTATAAGGATGTTCAGTTTGGAGCTGCCCTGGGGGATGAGTATCTGGGAGACAGCAAGGCACACCGCCAAGCAGGGATGGGAGACTGAGGGGTGTGGGCAGTTTTGGTGGACAGGTGTGATGGCCGCTCACCTTCTATGTCCCTCCCTCTCTGCTAACAGAACCTCACACGGAGGCTTCCCTGGGCACCGGTATAGCCCAGTCTATACCAATTCCTTCCTCCTTCATCAGGGACTTGGCTTCAACACTAGAGGTGGGAACTCTTGGCCCACCCCCGACAAGGCCTGGTGTCCACGAAAGAACCGGAAGTTTCCCACGGTTTTGGGGTCCTTTCTGGTTAACCCCATCCTCCACCCTGAGCATCACTCATGCCCACCTTTTCAAGTAGTGCATTCTGCCAGAGGCGGAAGATGAGGAGGAAGCAGCGATCACGGGCCCCAAAGGAGGTGAAGAAATGCTGCAAGGAGAGAGAGGCCGGAGGGAGCAGGGACACCCCATGGTCACCGCAGTGGGCAGGAGGCTTCCGGAAGGTCCCTCCTGACATCTCACTGAGCCACCTTCCCCCATGCCTGGAGCTGAGAGAGCCAAGCCCAGTGCTCTCCTAGCCCTCTTGGCGGTCAAGGATATATAATTCCTCCAGTCCTGGGCCAACAAAACACAGAGGGATGTCTGCTGCAGAGTCTTTCCCTGGTCCTTTCTGTCTCCTGTTAGGACCCCAGAATGACATAGCTACCTTTCAACCAAATGGACAAATGCCAGGTGTGCTGCTGTCCCAGTACCAGGGAGGTAGGGGCAAGATTTGGAATTTGAGGTCGGCCTGAGCAACACAACTAGATGCCATCTCAAAAGCAAGCAAACAAACAAGGTCTGCGGGTGAAGAGATGGCTCAGTGGTTAAGAGTGCTTTCTGTTCTTGCAAAGCCCTAGGCTGGGTTCCCAGCATCCACTTCAGGGAGCTCACAAGCATCTCTGACTCTAGTCCCAGGAGATCTGATGCCCTCTTTCGGCTTCCATGGGCACTGCAGGCATGTGGTACACATATATGCACGACAAACACCCATTCGCACAAAATAAAAATAAATATTTTCAAACAAACAAGCCTTTAATCCCAGCACTTGGGAGGCAGAGGCAGGTGGCTCTCTGTGAGTTCAAGGCCAGCCTGACTACTGAGCATGTTCCAGGATGGCCAGGGCTATGTAGAGAGACCCTGCCCCCCAAAAGAAAAAGCCAACAAACAAGTTCTAGGGAGATGGCTCAGTGGTGGAGTGTTCGTCTGGCAGGCCTGGGTTCCAATCCCAGTTTTGGCTGGGTGGGGGCATCTGAATTGCAGGATTCATGGGAAACTGCAGGATCACTGTATTGCAGGACATCTATGTGAGGAGACATCACATAGGAAGGAGAAACCCTGGAACGGGGCTTTGCTCTGACAGGCATGTCTGGGTGAGCTTGGGGATCCCTGCGGTGATCCTAGTGCACGGCTCCCCATATCAGGTCCACCACTCACCTTCTCACTCTCCGTGCAGATCTGAATGGCATTGGGAATGAGCTTAGCAGTCTTTTCCTTCTTCAGACAGGTCACTTCCTTCAACTGGATGGAAATCTAAAGACAGCACGGGACTGTGAGAACCAGCCGGAAGCCCCGCCCATCTGGACGCCCCTCTGCATTCACCTGTGGCTCAACTCACTGTGGTCTCCCAGCGGAAGATGTTGCTGTAGAAACATATCCAGTTCTCGGAGAGGTAGAGGCGGCCCTGGAGGAGGATCTCCCGCTGCAGGGCGCAGGAGTAATCTGAGAGTAGCCAAGGGAGAGACAGGCAGACATCTGAGTCACACATGCTGTGGCCCGGCAGTCCATGGACCAGCAGGGAGGCCCGAAGGAGGACAAAGGAAGAGATCCAGGTCAGAGACTGGGGCTGGGGGCACGGAGACTCACCTACGATGAGGCGCTCTGCCTCAGGGAGCTTGTTGAACAGTTTTCGGAAATCCTCATTGCGTTGTTTATACGTCGGACTCAGCATCTGCCGAGAGGTTTAGGACATGGGAACCAGAATGAAGATTCCAAGCCCCTATTTGGGCCCCAAAAGCTTTCAATCCCTCTCCATCTTCTCGGCCCTTGGGGCCTCTTTTGTTTCTAATACACATGCCACCATAAGGTCACCTGCCATTTACTGACTTAAAAGGTTATTTATTTATGAGTGTTTTTCCTACATGTATGTGTGCCCAGTGCAGGTGGCGGTCAGAAAAGGGCATTTGATTCCCTCGAACTGGAGTTACAGACAATTGTGAGCTGCCATACATGGGTGCTGGGAATCAAACCTGGGTCCTCTACAAGAGCAGCCAGTACTCTAAACCGCTGAACCATCTCTCCAGCCCTTACTTACTGACATATACAAGCCAGGTTCTGTGCAAGGTACCACCACCGGCATCAGTGAATCCTACTCAATTCCAAAATCCCTCTGGCCTTGCAAGATTGGGCTGCTATTTCTTAAGGAAGGGAAAGGAAGGCTCAGCTAGGTTAAGTGACACTCGCCCAAGGCCACTTAAGAGAGCATAATAGCAGCAGGTGATCCAGTGTGTTAAACAGCAGCATCTCATGTGTGGGTCTGTACGTATCATCCACACCCTGATGGCTCCCAGCAGACAGTCCCTCCCATACCTTTATCAAGCCCCCTGTGCAGATACTTACGCTGTACCAGCTCTGCATCTTCTGCAAGAGAAAGAGATGAGTCAGGAGCCTGGAGTCGGGTTTTTAAAATCTTTTACTCTTTGGGGGGTCACCACCCGGATCCCAAATAAACACATGGAGTCTTATTCTTTCTTATGAATACTCAGCCTTAGCTTGGCTTGTTTCTAGTCAGCTTTTCGTAACTAATCATCCCATCTACCTTTTGCCTCTGGACTTTACCTTTTTTTTTTTTCTTCTTTCTTAGTGTCTGTGTGTGTGGCTGACTCCTGGCTTCCTCCTCTCCTCCTTTTTTCACTCCTTCCCTCTTCTCTTTTTCTCCTATTTATTCTCTCTGCCTGGCAGCCCCCCCCCCCGCTTACCCCTCTCCTGCCTCGTCATTGGTCATTCAGCTCTTTATTGGACCAATCAAGAGTTTTAGGCAGGCAAAGTAACAACTTTACAGAGTTAAACAAACAAATAAACACAGAAGAATGCAACACATCCTTGTATCATTAAAGCCATTCCACAGCATAAAGGAATGCAACCTATCTTCAACTAACATTCCACAACAGAACCCTGTGTTCTCTGCCCTGGCCGCCCTCTCCCAAACCCACCTGAGCTCACACCCACCTTACTGTTTCGGATGAAGTTCCGGCTGCCCAGGCTCTGGGTGCTGGGGGTCCCAGGCACACCGCTCTTCTCTGAGGAGCTATCAGACCCCTTTTCCACCATGGTGCCTGGTTCTGGCTCAGGAGCAGGAGGAGGTCGGCTTGGGGGCAAGAGCTGCAGCCGTTTCCGAAGAGACGGGGAGCTGCTTGGTGAGCTCCGGCCAGAATGGGGTGTGGTGCTAGGAAGAGAGAGGAAGAGGACTGGGTGGGTGAAAACAGGCCAGGGGCACAGATGAACCTGATTTTGAAAGTCTGTCCATTATCTAGTGCTCTGCCTGCCCATCTATCCATCCATCTAACTATATTTATCCATCCATTCATCTGCCAACCTAGCCATCTATCTATCATTTCTTCCATCCTCTCATCCATTTGCCAAACCAGCCATCCACTAATTTACGCATCCTCTACCCAGCTTACTCATCTACCAACCTATCTCTATCCATCAATCCATCCATCCGTCTCCCCTCCACTTCACTCACCCATTCACCTGCTTCCTGTCTCTCCGACCATAGAGCCTGTCCCTGAACATTCCTGTGTCTCTATTGCTTCATTGTAACCCAGGGAATGGTGATGTCACACCTAGTTGTTTTGGGGTGTAAAGGAATCAAACTGTGAAGTCTCTTTAATGAAGCCAGGCACAGTGAACTCTCAATGACACCTGCTATTTTGTGACCACAAGTGGAGGTCAGAGGACAGCTTCTGGACTGAACCCAGGACATCCGGCTTGCATGGCAAATGTGTTTACCTGATAAAGCCATTTCACTGGCCCAACACCTGGTAATTTTTTAACATTATCTTACTAATTCATTCATAAAGCAAACCTTTATAAACGGTGACACTCGCAATGCAAACCTAAGTACCTTTCTTTTTAAAAAGTGTTATTTTTATGTATTTGTGCATGTAGTGTGTATATGCATGTTTATATGCACCACAGGTGTGCAATGCCCATGGAGACCAGAAGAGGGTGTCAGATCTCCTGGAACTGGAGTTACAGGAAGTGGTGAGTCTCCATATGGGTGCAGAGACCTGAACCCAGGTTCTCTGAAGGAGCAATACAGGCTTTTAGCCACTCTCCAGCCCCCGTAGCATCTCTCTTAATGTCTACCCTTGCCTTGCCCTCATCTTTAATTTGTTCCCAGTCTCACCACCTCTGATACCTGCTTCCCTTTTTCCTTTCATGGCCACTTCTCTTCATTCCAGCCTCTGTTCCTTTCCACACATCTACCACGGAAGTTTTCTTTTTCATTTCTGCTCCTGTCTCTGCCCCACAGTCTCTTCTCACCTCCAGCCCGGGAAGCTGGTGACCAGCTGAGTCATCTCAGGGTTCTCTAAGCCCTGACTCTGATGTGACCAGGTCCTGTCACTTCCCTGGCTCCATGTCCCCCCTGGTTATCCCAGTCATTCCTCTTGTTCTTTAAGCTCCCAGGGTCATTCCCAAATTGGGTTTCCAGATCTGTGGTTCCCTGCCTTGGAAAAGCCCCACCCCCAGCTTCAGTATAATCTAGTCCATCTCATTCATTCTTAGCGCTCTTCCGAGGTCCCTCCGCTCTCCCTCTTCACTCACCCCGCTATCTGCACTCACTCTGCTCATTTGTTTATTCAGTGTGTTTATTGCCTGCCCTACACTGTGAACTGGAGGAAGTCTTCGTTGTTATCTCTACCCCTGGCACCTGAACTAGAGACAAGGCATATAATTAATGCTTAATAAACACTGTGGGGCTGAATGAACTGCCCCGAGCTGGCTGGAACCAGTACTGACAGGAGACCTGAAATATGGCTTGGTTCTGGTGAGTTTACCTCCTGCGGCAGGCGGACGTTAAGCAAACAGAACATTCTGGTAACTGTGCAAACACTAACTGCAATAAGGGCAGTGGGGGGTGAGTGGCAGGGACTTTAAAAGAACACCATTGTTGATTTCTTATCGGGATTATGTCAAGTGAGTGATAAACTTTTTTTTTGTTTTCTTCTTTTTCTGAGACAGGGTTTCTCTGTGTAGCTTTGGAGCTAATCCTGGAACTCACTCTGTAGACCAGGCTAGTCTCAAACTCACAGATATCTGTCTGTTTCAGCCTCCTGAGTGCTGGGACCATTGCTCAAAAACACTGTGTTTGGCCCCATGACCGTCCAGCTTTCCAGTGGAAACTGAGGCTATGAGCAGAGGGAGGCACAGCTGGCTTCTGGGAAGGATTCTAACTTGGGTGACACAGATCTATTTTGGAGTACAAGAGGGATGTCCTCTTTCAAGAAGTTTTTCAGAATTTGGTTCCCTCCTTCTACCATGTGGACCCCAGGAATCAAACCTGGCTGGTTGGGTTTAGCAGCAAGTACCTTTGCCCACTAAGCTATCTCGCCACCCCCCAGGATATTTCTTCAAATGTCTCTCTGTCTATAATCTTTAGTACATGCCACTTCCTCTGTTCACACTGCCCTTGCTCTTCTTCGTCCTGAAATTGTTTGGGGTTTGTGTGTGTGTGTGTGTGTGTGTGTGTGTGTGTGTGTGTATGTGTATGTTTTTCTTTTTTGCTGAGTTGGGATTTGAACCTAGAACCTTGTATGCTTAGTGGACATTTTACCACTAAGCCAAGCCCTGCCCCCAGCCTCTCACTGGGGGATTCTAAGTAGGGGCTCTACCATTGAGCCACACCCCCAGACCTCCTTTACTTTTCATTTTGAGGCAGTGTCTCTCGTTAGGTTGTACAGGTTGGCTTTGAACTCACTCAGTACTCTAGGCTGGGATTGAATTTTAATTCTGATTTTTTTTTTTTAAGCTAAGGTCTGGTTGGCGTTGCTTTTGTAGTCATATCAAGAAATCAGTGAAAAGTTAGTGCTCAATTGGCTTACAGACTACACCACCATTTGCACCCCCTCCCTTCTGCAGGTTCCTATACCCTGCTGGGGCCGCAGTCACCCAGCTGTGACTTTTCTGTGATGACAGGTTCCATGGGCTTCCAGGGACAAGTTCCCACTCTGCCCTAGTCCTGCTCTGATGGGCTGCAAAAGAAGTCACAGGACTCTTATAAACTATTCATTTAACAAATTCTGTGACTAAATAAAAGGACATAAACAGTGGCCAGGGCCATTACCTGTCCCCCTGGGCCAGCCCAGTACCTGTGATCACCATGCTCTGGTGTCTGAACTCAGTCCACCCCAATGTTCAGGTCAAGAAAGCTTATGCCCACCCAACATCGGGCACTCCCACCCCGCTCACCCCAGAAAGCCTACAGCTCTTCCCTGGCCCTCATCATCTGAACTACCACTCCTCTGGCTCCTGTCTCCGGTTTTCCCCCACATGTGAGGCAGCCCTGGGCTCGACAGACATATCTCCATGCTCTATGCCGACCCCCTCAGCTGCTCTGTTCTCAGAGCATCTGCCAGTGACATGCTGTCCCCCGGTCTCCATCCTTCTCCACACTGCCTAGCAGGTGTCCATAAGTAGGCACCGCCATGACCTGAGCGAAGCGATCACGCTTGCTTGTTCCCTTCCAGAGTTGGGTTCCACCACTCTTGAACTCAAAGGACTCAAAGGTTTCCTTCCAGTCTCAGAGCCATCAGCCAGCACCTCCGTGTGGGGCCTTGGGCCAGCATCTGCACCTTCCCCAGCCTTGCTTTCACCTGGTGTTCTGCCTCCTAGGGCTACTTGGAGGCGACATGATGTGTAAGACAAGGGGACAAAGAAGCCATGTGTGACAGCTTTCCCTTCGCATGGCTGTAGAAATGGGGCGACAGCTCTGCCATCAATCTTCCTGGAACTGTCCAAGAAGCTATGCTGACCCTGGAGGGACCTCAGCTGGTGTCATAGGCCTTCCTATTGCTGTCTAAACATATAGGGCTAAATATACAGCGTACCCTGAAGCTAGCAGTGGAGACACAGTGCAAGCAACAGATTCGAACTCTCTGCTGCTGGGACTGGCTGAACTAACCAGGGGGCCAGAACATCAGGAATCAGAGCAATTGTCTGCCATTGCTATAAAGCTCAGCAAAGCCCACAGGACACCAGTACCAGGGAACACAGATTCTAGCCAGAGGCGGTAGGAATGCACGCCTGTTAATGCAGTACTCCAGGGCTGAGTCAGGAGGATCACAAGTTTGAGACCAGTTTAGACTAAATGCCAAGATTCAGCTTTAAGAACCCCAGAGTTGGGGGTGTGTAGCTCAAAGGCCGGGGGCATGGCTCAGCAGTAGACTGTCTAGAAGTCACCCGTGAGAGGCTGGGGGTGTGAGTCAGTATATCTACCCAGCAGGAGCTGCGGGGTACAGCTCAGGGTTAAGAGTGCTTGCCTAGCATGTACAAAGCCCTGAACTCCATCACCAGGACTACCACAAAAAAAAAAAAAAAGAAACTTCTAAGTCTTTCTTTTGCCCTGCCCCACCGGAAACCTCAACTTACAATTTGATACGCATTGAATTTTGACCGAATCATTTGGAGCAGCCAGGGTTACTTAAGTGAGCCAGACTGCAAAGGCTTAGCCGGGCAAGGCTCCCTGAGGCCAAGGGCTGAAGACAAAGAACAGAGCTGGCAAAGGGTGGGAGAAGACAGTGCTAGACTCACTCAGGACAACAGGTTCAGAGCCAGGACTGAGGCTGGCAGATCTGAGGATAGTGGACCACCAGCAGAGCTGAGGAGAACACACGGGCTCACAATACACGCCTGAAGACCCTGGGCCACTGTCCTGATTCTAGGGAGAAAGTGACCACTCCCCGTGGCCCCTTCTCACCTCTGGCCTTTAAGGCAGGCCTGGCCTATTTTGAAGCCCCAGGTCTACTGAGCAGGCTGGAGGTACAGACAAGTCAAGCTCATCCCCCAGTTTCTGCTCCTGGATGGGACCAAGAGGAAGTTCTCAAGGGCCAGCAGAAGAGCCCTAGGGCAGCCCAAGCCAGTCAGCCAGTCCTGGCAGAGTGAAGGGAGGGGTCAGAAGTGGCGAGAGGAGGACCGTTATGGGGCGGGGACTCGGAAGAGAATGGTTTTCTCTTGTGCAAGATGCTCAGGCTTCCTGGGCCTCAGAAACTACCTCTGGACAGAGGGGGCAAGAACACACAGACGCGCAGGAAAGGGAACACAGGCTGGAGATACCGTTCCATAGGCAAACTTGCCTGCAGGTATGATAAACTTATCTTTCCTATCTGTCTGTCAAAAGCACAGTAGTGTCACAAACATAAACAACCACAGCACAGTATGTCATAGTCACACACAAGTGCCAGGAAATGTATACATTACACACCCACACACCCACACACCACAAATACGCTATAGTTACAAAGAGCCCCAGAATTAGTGCCAAATTCAGAGAAACACAGTAAGTTCAAGATAAATTAGCTTCACATATAAAACCAAAGGAAAGTTTTAGAGAAACACTGAAGACAAGAACAGCAGCAAAAGCCACAAACCTACTCACAGGTCACCTAGTCGCAGCACCCAGTGACCCAGACATACATCCCGAAGGTAAGTTATTAGGTCAACCTACTCATCCTGACTCTCCCTCTGACTTCAGGGTGTTGTCAGGCAGAGAAAACAAGGCAAAGGCCAGTTCTCAAGGAATGTAATTATCAGCTGTCACAGTGACAGCACCCTGACATTCCATAGCCTTGGGCGACTCAGGAATAACACAGCAGCACACGGTGCGGTGAGGCCTGGGGCTGGCTTTCCAGAGCAGTTAAGGTTACACACAAGGTCCGAGGAGGAGGGACCTCAGTCAAGAAAGCCACAAGGGGTCTCTCTGTCTCTCTTCACAGACAAAGCCACAAAGGGTCTGAGAGGCACACAGAATCTCCCCCACACCCAGGGGCATCCAACAATGTCACAAATGGATACACAGGAACCTTCCTGTGGATGGAACCTGAGGTAAATTACAGCCACCCACAGAACACAACATCACTGGTGGACACTTACAATCTCTTCTTGTCCACTGAGTCAAAAGACTTTCAAAGGTGGATGACAGACACACAGCAGCAGAGCCCAGCCTTCCATGTACACATACTAAAATCACAATGGGGGCTCACCCAGCGGCAACTCACAGAGTCCCTTCAAAGCGCAGGTGTCATTCATGGTAAATTACAGGCACAGCCAGCCATGGAATTCTGTGTCCGCTGTACACCTGGAACCCCAAAACTGCCCCAAGACACTCCAAAGTCACAATGAGGCACAAGCTCAGAATGTCTAATTGCACATTGGCACCACAAAGAAAATGAGTCGTGCTTCACATACTACCACGGTGGGTCCAAGAGGCCCAGATGCACTCAACCCGATGGCCATCACACACAAGATGATAGATAACAGGCAGAGAGCCACACAAACACTGCCCCAAAGGATCCCAGCTGTTTTACACACACACACACACACACACACACACACACACACACACACACACACACACACACACACACAAACACACACCACTCAGAGCTCAGGCATTTCCAAGACAATCACAAACGGAAACCCGCGGGCACAGGGAACCAAGCAGGAATGGGGGTTCAGGTAGGAACACACACGACCCCCACCCCGCCTAGATCTCAGTTTCAAAGAAGCTCCTTCTCCCAGCCGCCACGACAAACGGGGACCACGAACCCGAGGGGCTGTGGGGCCTGCCTGGAATTGAAGGGCGTGGGGCTGCTCGAGGTGGTTCCTTCATCTGGGAGCCAGGTTAGGGCTCATCAAGAGGCACGATCCAGGCCTGGGGGAGCGCCCGCTGCCCGTGTGTGTCCCAGGCCGGCAGGGACGCCCCAAGCTCGGGCCTTGCCTCCTGGCTGCAAGACCCCACGCACCCCGATACACGTGTCCCCGCTCCGGGTCCCTATCGGGGTCGCTCCTACATGCACGAGCTCTGGGAACCCGCTCCTGCCCCCTGCCCCGGCCCGATCCCGCCGCCGTGCCCGCTCCCCACCCCGAGATCCGCCGCTTACTCGAACATGGATGCGGCGCCCCGGCTGCAGGGCACGACCCGCCCGGCTGAGCTGAGCTGGGCCTCCCGGGCCTCGCCTGCTTCGGCCGCCGCCCCCAACGGACCCCGCGGTCCGCACAAAAGGCCGGAGCCGCCGGAGGCCGCCGTGGCGTCAGCGACACCCCCTTCCTGCTCCCGCCCCGCGCGTCACGGCGCCGCCCCCACCGGGAGGGGGACCGAGACACAGAGCGCCGGCCTCGGCCTAGATGGCTGGGGAGAGTCCGGTTGGGAGACCTGCACCGACCGATGGACAGAAGAAATTTTTATTAAAACTAAGCAGCCTGGGCGGGGAGTGAGGGCGCACTCCTGACATCCCAGCACCGAGAGGCTGGGGCAGGAGGACTGTCGTGAGTTCGAGGCCAGCTTGGGTCGCATAATGAAGTGCAGGCCAGACTGGAATACAGAATGAGAACTTGTCTTCGAAACAAACAAGCAAACGAACAAAACGAGTCTCAACACCCTGGCTTCTCCCTAAGACTTAGAAGAGGACCAGGGAGGAACCGGAGAGGTGGGGTGGAGATAGTGTCAGGTTGATGCCAGGAAGAACAGGTCTGGGGCGGAAGTTTGGGGGGGAACCGCAGCTGAGGGGCGGAAGACTTCTTCCTCCTCTCCCTACCCAGTGTCTGAGGAGCCTCAGTTCCTGCCTTAGAAGCTCCCACATGTGTGGGGACTTCCCCAGCCTAGTACTGCACTCCAGGTCAGACTCCAGCCCACCCGGCTCTCAGCAGTGCTGTGTGAGCCTGTGCAAGTCCCGCAGGGCTGGGGAGCCCAGTGCTCGGAAGCCAGGGGTTTCCCCCAGAACAGTGCAGGGGCAGGGCTCATCAGCGCTTTTGAGACTGGGAAGCCTGCCTAGCCTCAAGACGGGAAATGACCATACATTGCAGTGTAGGACGAGTACTGGTGCCAAGCCAACCCTGCACCCACTCTGCAAGCCAAGGGTGGTTGTCATCCTTGCTGGAGAACACAGTGTGAAGCCTAGCTAGCTTGGAGACCCAGATGGCCAGCCCAGGGATTTCTCCCTATCACTCCCCAGCCACTTGTCCAACTTCAGCAGACCCGGTCCTGCCTTGGTCTGCTTTCATTCCTGCCCCACTCTTTTGCCGCTAGCAGTCAGAGAGCCTGTGAACAGCCAAGTCAGGCTCTTGACTTCAAGCCCTACCCTGGCTCCACCTTGTTCCTTGTAATGACAAAGTGCTCACCTTGGTGACCCAAGCCCTCCTGATTTCACCTGTCTGACTCCTTGGCCTCCCGGTGGCTCATTCCAGGAGTCGCCTGCCTCCTGCTCTTTGCATTTGCCTTAGGCAGCAGGACCTCTGTGCTGCTGTCCCTTCTGCACTAGGACACTCTTACTTCCTTGCATGGCTGCCTTCCATCTTTCTGCATCTGTTGCTCTTTTTATACTTCCGTCGCTTGTTTCCTCTTTGAAAGACATTTATTTTGGTGGTGAGAATGTAGGGGTAGGGTGGAGGGAGGGTCAGGATTTCATTATATAGCCCAGGCTGGCCTCAAACTTACTATGTAGCTGAGGCTGACCTCGAACTTTTTTTGGTTTGGTTTTCTTGAGACAGAGTTTTTCTGTGTAGCCCTGGCTGTCCTGGAACTCTGTAGACCAGACTGGTCTCAGCCCACAGAGATCTGCCTGGCTCTGCCTCCCTGGCTCTGCCTCCCTCTCACATGCTGGGATTAAAGGCATGTGCCACCAAACCCAGAAACTTTTGTATTTTTAAGCAGAGAATATTTTATTACTTCAAATAGAAAATGTATAATGGCCATCTGTGTCCCTACTACAGTTTGCATTAAGTATGCATAAAAAGTTCCATTCATTTGTTTAAAGATTCTGAATTATATGTAAGGAGATTGGAAAGTCATAAAGGGTTTGTGTGGGAGACCACTGTACTCTGCTTTGCATATCAAAAAGATCACTCCAGACTTCTCCTTTTGGTTTTGATGGTTGGTGATTGCCCATTTTTGTTGGATTTTTTT
>JAQHUG010000592.1:77879-93934 GCA_028555095.1 Dicrostonyx torquatus
ACCATGATGGTATTACCCACAGAAATAGATGACGTGAGCTATTAATAGCTCATTGACTCTGAACTGATAATGTGTGAACCTGCATAGGGTCAACTTAGAGCCACTGAATGTTCAGGACAGTTGTGAGTCTTGGGGAGTCTGTGGGGCCACTGGCAGTGGGACCATGATTTATCATTAGTGTTTAAACTGGTGCTTTGGAGCACATTATCTTTGGAGGGATCTTGCTCAGCCTAGATATAGGGAGCAGAGTCTTAGTCCTGCTTTAAAGTGATGTGTCAGATGTGTCAGACTTTCTTGACTCCCCATGGAAGTCTTACCCTTTTGGAGGAGTGAAGGGGAGAGTGGGGTAAGAGGAGGGGAGAGAGCGGGAATGGGGAAAGCTACGTAAAATGAGGAAAGATTGTATTTTTAAAAAAAATCTTACATAAAAAAGTAAGAAAGAAAAGGCAAAAACAAAACAAAAACAAACAAAAAAGTCTGGAATTCAGTACTAATGGTTTATTTACTGAGGAACACTCACTCACACCACTAACCCATCATGCTAGTGTGAATGTAAAGTGTCAATTTCCAACCAGGGAGCCAGCACTCATGGAGTACTGTACTGGGGACTCAGTGTAATTACTGTGGAGTCATACACACACACACACACACACACACACACACATAGATACACACACATGCTGTATTCGGGACTTCTACTTTCATACCAGTACTAATAGGGCATGTACTGTAAGAGACCTGTAACCCAGCACTTTTAGTGACTGAATCTACTATGTTAATGTACTCCTGTTATGCAGCATTCATGTTTGTTTACTTTGGGAGGCTCATACCTGTAGCCCAGCATGTATTGTGATTGTATTGTGCAAGAGTCCAGTAGATTAAGCTAGTACTTATGTTACATGTATTTTAAAACTGCATTCCTATAATCCAGAACTCACGGCTTATGTCCTGCCATGCTACTAACTGTTCTGCACTTATGGTACATGAACCGGACTATTCTCCAAACAGTACACCAGCATTCGTGGTCCACATACTGTGGAAGTCTGTAGCCTGAAACTCAGCATTCACAGTGCAATTACCATGGGAGTCTCACATACATAAATCTTCATTCATGGTGCATGAACTGTGGGAAGGTAACATGTTTATGACAGTGCTCATATTGCATGCAGCAGTCTCATGACTGTAACCAAGCACTAATTGTTCATGTAGTTTAGAGGCATAAACCTGTAACACTGAACTCTTGGTTCATTTATTTTGGGAGGCTCACATTTGTACCCATCAATCACTGTGAATGTACTGTGCAAGATGTAAATAAGTAACCCAACACTCAAAATTTATATACTGTTGGATGTTTATCTGTATACACAGCACTCGTTGTGATTTATTGTGCATGACTCAAAATCATAAGCCAGCATTTACTGTGGAAATCTAACGCCTTTAACCCAGCACTCATGGCACAATTACTGTGGGAGGCTCTGGCATATCAGAGAGCACTCATGGTGCATGGCACATATTTATGAACCAGGACTCATTGAGAATGCACTCAGGACATCCTATCCCATAACAGAGCACTTATGTGCTTGTACTTACTGTGTGAGGCTCGTGCCTAAAACCCAGCATTTATTGTGACTGCACAGTTTAAGATTCCAAAAAGTAGCTAAAAGTAAGAGTTCATGTACAGTGGGAGGCTCACACCTATAATGCATCTCTCATGGTGTGTGTACTCTGGAGAAACATGCCTGGAATTCCGGACTCATTGTTTGTGGACCGTGGGAGACTAACACCACTAAACCAGCATGCTTATGTGAATGTACTGTGATTGATTCAGAACAGTAAGACAGAACTCACGGTGCCTGTACTGTGTGTGTCTCAGGTCTATAATCTTGTTTTCACCATGACTGTACAGTGCTAGATTACAAACAGTAAAAAATTTATAGTTCATTTAAGTGGCAGGCTTATGCATTTAACACATCACTCATGGTTCACACTTCTAGAGATGCATGCTTTTAGCCGAGGACTCATTGTTTACATACTATGGTAAACTCACACTACTAAGCCAGCATTCCTGGTACATGTGCTTGGGAAGCCTCATCTTTATAACCCAGCATTCTTTATGAATGTACTTGGGAGACACAAGCCTGTAATAGAGCACTCATATGATTGCATTTACCACGTAAGGCTCATGCCTAAAACCCAGTAGACACTGTGAATGTAGAATGCTGTATTCTTAAGAGGAAGCCAGCACTCATAGTGCATGGAATGTGGAACAGCTTGTGCTTATAAACCAGCACTCATTACAAATGTACTGTGGGTGATAGTAAATTAGCACTCATGGTGCATGGATTGCGAGGGACTCACATATAACTTCATCCTTATAGTAAGTGTATTCTGTAAATGCATGCTTTTAACCCAGAACTCAAAGTTTATATACTGCAGGAAATACAAAACAATCGTGGTGTGTGTGTGTGGAGTGTGGTGTGTAGAGGTTCATGTTTATAAACAAACACTCACTGGAAAAGTACCGTGTAACACTTAAAATAGTAATCAAGCACCAAGCGTGCATTTTATTTGGGATATTAAAGCATAAATCTCAGAAGTATTGGAGCATACATTGTGTGAAGTAAAGCTTGCAATCTATCATTCTCTGTGAATTTATTCAGGAGGGACAATCCTGTAAAATCTGTGTGTATTCACTGCACCTATAATCCAGGACCTATTGTGAATGTATCTGGAAGATGTAATCCTGACATGGAAAACTGATCTGTTTTTACATACTGTGTGATGTTAGTGCCTATACTCCACAACTCACTGTTGAGTTTGTTTGTGATACACACTCCCATATTGGAGCACAAATATATTTGTACTCATTGGGAAAGGCTAGTATCTATAAATTAGCACTCAATCTGAATATACAAAGCTAGATTCCAAACAGTAATCCAGCACTCCTGGTGTGTGTATTGTGGAGATTCTCACTATAAGGCCTCCCTCATTGTGGATTTGCAGTGCAAAATTCACAACAGTAAACCAATATTCATAGTTTATATACTGTCAAGAATTCATATGACAGAAAAAACAGCTACCCTGGTACATGTGCTGTGCTAGGCTCATATTTATATTCCAGCACTAAAAATGAAAGTACTGTTCAAGACTTGAAATGCAAGTCAGCATGCCTGGTGCTTTTCATGTGGGAAGCTCACAGGTATAAACAAGCACTTATGGAGCATGTATTGTATGGTGCTCCTGTGTAGAACTCTGATCTCACCGTGAATGTACTCTGGAATTGCACACTTTTCAAGGGGCACTAATGTTTTTGGGAGCATTCCTGAGTGTATGGTGCTACATACCAAACAGTAAGGTAACACTAATTGTGCATGTATTGCAGGAGTCTCATGACTACAACACATAACTCATTGTGTATGTACTCTAAAGATAGATGCTTGGAACACAGCACTCATGATCTGTATACTATGTGAGACTCACACAGTTAACACCTGACTCCTGGTGCATATCCTGTTCAAGCTTCATGTTTAAAAGTCATTATTCATTGTGAATGTGCTGTGTAAGACTCAAAACAGTAAGCCAGAGCTCATAGTGCATTTTGTTTGGGAGGATCACATGTATATCCCAGAGCTATTGAATCATGTGCTGTGTGATATAAACCATTATTATAAACCATCCTCATTAGAAGTCATCATGCATTATGAATGTATTCTGGAGATGCAATCTTCTATCTTCATCTGCTTGTATGTACCATACAAAGTTTATGCATATAAACCAGCCTATGCTGTGAATATATTTAGAAACACATGCAAGGTAAGAGCATATATGTTCATGTACTTAAACTGCCAAGCTCGTGCCTATTACCCAGAACTCCTTGTGCTTTTACTGTCTTCAAACAGCATGAGAGCACTGCTGATGCATGTTCTTGAGAGATGCAAGCCTGTAACATGTTACTCCCCCATTGTGCACATCTTTTGAGATATGTGCCTGTATCCCAGCACTCATAGTTCATGTGTTGTATACATTTCATGTTTACAACCCAGCGATCTTTCTGAATGTACAGTGTTACAATAAAAATTGTAATCGTACTTTCAGGTGCATTTAATTTAGAGGGTCAGCCATATATCCCAGCACTTTTGGAGCATGCATTGTGTGAGACTGTTTTGCCTTTAGGTAGCAGTAGCATGCTTTTAAGTGTTGTGCTGAGTTAATGACTCATTGTAAATGAACTTGGGAAAAGGCTTACCTTTTATGGAGTTCTAATATGCTTGTATTTAAACTGTTAGGTTCATGCCAATAGACATAAGCACTCCTTAATGTACAGTGTTAGATACAAAAGTGTAAGCTAACACAAAATTCACGTGTACTGTGGGAGGCTCATGCCTATAGCACCACTCATTGTACATGTATTCTGATGACAAAGACTTGTAACACCGAATCTCTGGTTTATGGATTGTTTATATCTTCACACTGCTAACACATTACTGCTGGTTCATGTACTGGAAAAGCCTCATGTTTGAAACCAGCACTGATTGTAAATGTGCCATGTATACTCAAAACTCTAAGCTACCTCTCCTGGAGCATTTCATGTGGGAAGGTCAGTTGTATAAAGAAGCAGTTATGTATATTGTGTGAGGTTCCTTCCCAGACGCAGCATTTATTTTGAATGAAGTTAGGAAACATTCTCAGTAAAGGGGAACTCATCCATTTGAACTAACTGTACAAGGTTTCTACCCATGACCCAAAACTCATTATAAATGTACAGTGTGAGACTAAAAACAATCAGCTAGCAATCATGGTGCATTCCATTTTGGAGGATTACTTGTATATCCTAGAACATTTCTGATTTGGTGTTGTGTGAGGTTATGACTGTAAGCCAGGACTCACTCTAAAAGTACTTGGGAAAAATAGGTTTGCAACAGGACATTCCTCTGCTTGTTTTTACAGTGTATATGCTCTTGCCTATAAACCAGTAACAACTGTGTATGTTCCCTGTGTGTGCCTTTTACTGGGAACTCTTGGGCTGGTACATAATGTGCTAGGCAACACAGCAAGTTTTTGTTCATGTGCAGTGCTAGAGTCCAAAGAATAAACAAATACTCCTGGTGAATGTACTGTGGGAGATGTATGCCTATAATACTTTAACTCAGTGTGCACATATTTGAAGACATATGTTTGTAACCCAGAACCCATGGTTTTTGTACTGGGAGAACTCACAGCAAAAACACAATATTCTCCATGCATGTACTGTTGTTCACAACCCAGAACTCATTGTAAATGTACTGATGGCACTCAAAACTGTAATCTAGCATTTGTAGTTGGTGAATTTTATTTGGGAGTGTCAACCAACCATACATCCCAGCACTTTTGGAGCATGCACTGTGGGAGGCTCATGCATATAATTCAACATTCATCAGGAACAGCAATCCTTTCACAGAGAACTTACCTTGTATGTACTGGGCAATGCTGGTATCTGTGATGCAGGACTCATTTTGAATGTATCAGAAGACTCAAGCCTGTAACAGAGAACTCAACTTCTTGAGGATACTGTGTAATGCTTCTGCCAATAACCTGAATTTACTGTGAATGCATGCTTCTAACAGTGCAATAATTTCCTTTTATATTTTACTATGTGGCACTTTTGCCTATAATCAAAGAATCTTGTGAATGTATATAGGAGGACATGAGCCTGTAATGAAGAACTAGTCTGTTTGAACAGTCAGTACAGGTTCCTGCCTTTAACCCAGAACCCATTGTAAATTTACATGGAGACACAAACCTAGAACATAGAATTCACCTGCTTGAACATACTGTGCATAGGTGCTGCCTATAGCCCAGAACTCATTGTGACTGAATGAGAGAGACCTATGCCTTTTAAGGAGCACTTCTGTACTTGTAGTATTATTCTAGACTTGTACCTATATTCCTATGACTCATTTTGAATGCACTCAGAAGACACAACCCTATTATATAGAACTCATTTGCTTAATCATCCTTTAAAAGGGTCATGCCTATAACCTGATCTCATTGTGAATGCTTTGGGGGGATGCAAACCTGTAATATAAAACTTGTCAGCTTTCATGTATTGTGCAAGGCTCCTGCTTGTAACTCAGAACTTACAGTGAATGCACATGAGAGACTTAGGCTTTTTAAGTAGTGGTAAAGTGTTTGTACCTGCTAGGCTAGGTTAGTGAGCACAACCCAAGACCGAGTCATTGTTAAAGAAAAAAACTTGGCTATAAGCAAACAATTCCAAACAATGAGCTAGCACAATATTTGCATGTATTCTGAGAAGTTCGTGCCTATAATAACATTCATTATGCATGTATTCTGGAGACAGATGTTTGTTAACACAAAAATCATGATTTATGTACCTTTGCAGAATCACTACTAACACATCACTGCTGATGTTCGTACTGTGCAAGGCTCATGCTTATGATCCAGTCCTGATTGTGAATGTTCTGTGTGAACTCAAAACAGTAAGCTGTCTCTCTCGGCACATTTCATGTGGGAGGCTCATATGTCTAAACCAGCATTCCTGTAACATGTATAATGTACGGCTCGTGCATATAACCAACACATATTGTGAATGTACTCAGAAAACGCAATCCTTTCGTGAAGAAATTTTGTGCTTTTGGATGCTTATATGTTGCTGGTTCCGTAAAGCCAGCATTCAGTTTGAATGTACTCAGGAGATGCAAGTATATAATAGATAACTCATCTGCTTGAACATACTGTGTAAGGCTCCTGCCAGTAACCCAACGTTAGTGTGAATGTACTGGTGAGTTGTAAGCCTGTTAATGACTACAAATGTGTTTCTATGTACTGAGCAAAGTTCCAACTCAATGCAGCACTGAATCATTGTAAATGTGCTTAGAAAAGGGAAACTTGTAATCATTGTGAGGGGCTTCTGCCTGTAAACCATTGCTGAGTCATCATGAATGTATTCAGGAATGCAAACCTTTAAAGGGCAAATCACCTGGAACATGCATGCTTACGTACTGTTTTATATGTTGCACAGCCCATTCACAATGAGTGCTGAATTACAGGTATGAACCTTGCATAGAACACACAAGCAAATGAGTTAGCAGCTATATAGGGTTATAACAAGAACATTCACAATGAATTGAGTTCTGGGTTGTAGGCAGAAATCTTACACAGTATACCCAAGCAATGAGTACTCTGCAATGTACAATGTTCAGGCTGATAAGACTGCACTCAAGACACATGGACTTGGGAGGCTCATGCCTGTAACCCAGCAACTCTTTTCATTACACTGTAAGAGACTCAAAACAGCAAGCAAGAAAACATGGTGCATGTACTTTATGAGGCACATGCCTGAATCTCAGCAATCATTTTGTGATACTCAAACCAGTAACCAAGAACATATTGTGTGTATACTATGGTGGGATCTTGTTTATAACCCAACATTCACTGGGCGTGGATAGTAGTTGGCTCAATGATGTCTCCTAAGACTCATAGTGATGGGGTGTGTTAGGTTCATGCCTATGATGCAACACTTATTGTGAATATACTGTGTGAGACTCAAAACAGCAAGTTAGTACTCCTGAAAAATGAACAAATGAGGGTAAAATATAAGTCAGCACTCGTGGTGCATATACACTGAGAGGCTCATACATATAACTCAGATTCATGCATGGATTCTGGTGAGTTCTTGCCTATACTCCAGTATTCCTAGGGAATATTCCTAGGGACTATTCTTGTCTCCTTGCTATGTCCTAGGACTCATGCTCCATTTACTGTCTCTGGCTCATATTTATAAACAAGTACTAATTGTAAATGTATTGTACAAGACCAGAAACTGTAAGCCAGCACTTATGGTGCATGTAATGCGTGATGCTCATGTCAATAATCCAGCATTCACCATGACTCAAACTTTATGTTGCATGTATTTATGTGAAATTGAAGCCCATTATTCATCACTCATTATACAAGAACTCTGGAGACACATGTCTGTAGTACAGTATTAATGGTAAACTTTCTTTGAGATGTTCATCCCTGTAACACAACCAAAATGAATAAATAAATAAAATAAAATAAAAAATATGCCAGTACTCATGCTGCATGTATTGTGTTAGGTTCAAGCCTGTTACCTATCAGATTTTGTTAGTATCCAGGCATCTTTACTGGCCTGACCTTGGGGTATATATCCTCAGCTGTAGCCACTAAGAGCATCTCCAGTAAATATTCATTATGTGTCCCTTTAAAAGCACCCTGCACACGTTTCATCTCTGTCTCTTTCCCTATCTATCTTCTCCTTTCTCCCCTCTCTCTCTCTCTCTCTCTCTCTCTCTCTCTCTCTCTCTCTTCAACTGCCTCTCTCTCTCTCTCCTCTCTCTTCAACTGCCTCTCTCTCTCTCTCTTTCCCTCTGCTTCTTCTGTCCCCAGAGGTCAGTCTCCCCTCTCCACATACCTCTTCTTATGTTCCCTTTCCCTTAACAAATCTCCACCACCTGAACTCTGTTGCATGGCATCTTTCTCTCATGCACTGCCTTTATTTAAATTGCAACACTCTTGGTGTTTATACTCTAGAGACACAAGGCCCTAATGTAGCACTTATTGTACACATAGTATGGAAGACTAAGGTCTTTAACTCAGCATTCATTGAGAATATACTGTGCAGTACTAAAAAGTGTAAGCTAGCACTTTGGGGACACATACTGTGTGGGGATGACACTATTAGTCCTAGGAATTACAGTGTTTTTACTATGGTAAACTGATTCCTATTACCGATGATTCATTTTCAATGTCCTCTGTTAGAACAAAAACAGCAAGCCTGCATCATAATGCATATACTATGTGAGATTCATGCCTGCAACCCAGCACTCTTTGTGTATGTACTCTGGAAACACACTTGTAACAGGGTGTATGTATTGTGAGGGGATAATGCCTATAACCCAGGACTCATTGTGATTATATTGTTCATAGATCAAAAGGTTATTCATTACTCATGATGCACATGCTGAGGGACGCTCATACATATCACCCAGGATTCATAGTGCTTGATCTATGGTGGGCTAATGTCTGTAAGCCAACACACATCGGTCATGTACTGTGGGAAGATGATACCTGCAATCTGGATACTTATGGTGCATGCACTCTGATAAATTTATGACTATTATCCAGAACTTATTGTGAACGTATTATGTGGGACTTACAACCCTAGGTCAGCATTCATGGTTCATGCCTGTGGGAGGTCTATGTTTCACACCCAGAATGTATGGAATAATGTCATATGGTGCATGTATTGTTTCCATTATATATTACTCATAGTGAATGCAATTTGAAAGACTCAAAACAGTAAGTCAAACCTCATGGTAAATGTACTTTGTGACGTTCAAGCCTGTTAACCAGCACTCATTGTGCATGTATTCTGGAGCTCTTCAGTAATGTAGCTCTCATAGTTTGTATTCTTCGGGAGGTACATCCCATAATCTAACACTCATTATAAATGTACTTTTAGGCTCTCAAAGCCTTTAGCCAGATCTCTTGGTATGCGTTCTGAGGGAGTCTTATGATCATATCCCAGGACTCACTGGTTATGTTTTATGTTGGACTCAAGGCTTGAACCAGCAGGCATGGAGCATAGAATGTGGGAGGATGACACCTCTAATGCTAGCACTCATGGTGCAAGTACTATGATAAGTGCAAGCATAAGAACCAAATCTTATTGTAAAAGCACTGTGTAAGAAACAAAACAGTAAGCTAGTACTCAAGATGCATGTACTGCAGTGGCTCATGAGCCCACCACAATAACATGAGTGTAACCCAGCACTCATGATAAATGTACTCAAGACTCAAACAGTGAGCCAGCACTCATGGTGTATGTGCTTTGTGAGAATCAACACTATAACTCAGCGCTCATTACACATGTACCTGGAAGCTCATGCCTATTGTCCTTGACTCAGTGTGGAAACAAGAAGCCAGAGCTTGTTGTACATGTACTCTGAAAGGCTCATGCATATAATCCCAGACTCATGCTGTATGTTCTATTGTGGCCCGATGGCTGTAAGCCAGCACTCATAGTGTATGTGAGTAATATTCTTTAAAATATATTGCTTCATTTTTTCAATTTAAATAAATATTATTTTATTAGATGTGTGTGTGTGTGTGTGTGTGTGTGTGTGTGTGTGTGTGTGTGTTGAAAGAGGTGTTCTGCACACACGATGAAGCCAAAGGAGTATGTCTGGCATTTTTTTTTATCTACCTTACCACTCTCCTCAACTTATTTTCTAAACCAAGATCTTCCACAGTCAGCTCATAGAAATTACTATCTCATTTTGGCTCCACAGATGTGCCTGTCTCTGTGATTCTGTGTTGGAGTTACAGTAATACACGTCCATACCAATATTTGATGTAAGTGTTAAGCATTTGAATTTATGTCCGCTTGTTTACAGGGCAGGTATTTATTCATTGCACTCCCAACCTTATGTAATTCATATTTAAAATGGCTATAGGATATTAGCTTTCAGTGTGTTAATTCTCTACAATAAAAAAGATTTGTGTCATATTAACGAAAATCTTTATTTTGTAAAGAAGAATTCAGTTTGTGCTTCACTGAGTCCTTGTGTTGGGACTTGACCTATGAATGAAGATGTATGAAGAGATGCCTGAGAGCTTGTGACAAAATTCCATATAAACAAGATAAGTATATGGAAGAATAGAAAGTCCAGGATAGCCAAAACAATCCTATACAACAAAGGAACTTCCGGAGGCATTACCATCCCTGATTTCAAACTCTATTACAAAGCTACAGTATTGAAAACAGCTTGGTATTGGCTCATGAAAAGTCCTAAATTCTTAAAACATTTTAAATACCATATTCCTTAGTCTTTGAAAGGTTTAAGAAATGCCTATCCATCTGAAATACATATCTGTTTATCTAGAAAATCTAACTAACATGACTACAAGCCTAACTATTATAGATTATTATCTGTTAGTCTATATTTCTTAATTATGCATTACATTTTTAAATGAGCTTAACAAACACAATACCTTAATTAAGATAAGAAATACACATGTAACAGAATTGACCTTAAATTTGTATCAATAACCCAAGATTCATGCAAATGCAAATCTCTATAGCATATCCCTCTTTAAATGTAAAGAAACATTTACAGACAATATTTGGGAATATGGGTGGAATTCTGTCCAAACTTCTTCCTGTTGTTTATTGGAAAAAGTAATTTTTGAGGGTGTTCAAGGTGACATTTCAGGGTGTCTTTTTCCATCAAACCCTATCAGTCTGGAATGATTGCAGAGGTTCTCATCCTCTATGAAAACAAAAAAAAATATCTCTTTTCCAAAGCAGCATATCCTTAGACCTGAATTCTGAAGTTAAGATACCTTTAAAATATATATGCTGGTTTAGCTTAGCAGACCATAAAATGAAATTTCTCTCTGTATTTAACTCCTTCTCAGTCAAATACTTCATAGAAAACACAGTAATATGCAAAATCTGGACTCTCTATGTATTTCCCATCTTTACGTGGCTTATTATTCTATTACTTTTAGATATTTATTTTATTATCCTTACTTTTTAAATCTATGACTGTCTGTACTCTGTCTTGTTAAAGACTTTACCTTTTTTCCGCCATTTACTTCTTTTTATAACTGTCTATATTCTTTTTCTTCTCTCTCCCAAGACTACATACATTTATCCAACACTGTGACTTGTTTAGAGTTCTTTTCTATCTAGATTTGTCTTTATTGAATATTGGTAATTCTTTACTCTCCCGGAGCTCTTTTTGAAATGCTAAGAGATTCTTAAAATTTAAGCTGCTCCATTACCAGTTATACAATACTTTCTGTTTGCCCTGCCCAGTTCAGAATGTGGGATCTGCTTACAACTCTGAGCAAAACACAATGCCCTTGTAACAGGCACATAGCCTGTCCAAGTTGCTACCAATCAAGCATCAGTATGCTGCTCACAAACACCATCAAAACATTTGGTCTCCTGGAAGAACCAGAGGTCCCGCTGGCAGCACGACCCAGAAAGCCAGCAATTTTCTTTTTCTTTTTTCTATTCTTTTTTTTTTTTTTTGGTTTTTCAAGACAGGGTTTCTATGTAGTTTTGAAGCCTGTCCTGAAACTAGCTCTTGTAGCCCAGACTGGTCTTGAACTCATAGAGATCCGCCTACCTCTGCCTCCTGAGTGCTGTGATTAAAGTGTGCACCAGCCCAGCCTGGTTGAAAGCCAGCATTTCAAAATGGAGCAGCATTTTTCCTGCTATGGCTGAATCAGGAAAACATTTTTTTTTTTAGCCACATTGACACCACTTTGTAAGAAGGAGGCCAATTGCTGGTTTCTGGCTGTCCAGCTAGCTTAGACCCAAAAATAATCACACAGAAACTATATTATTTAAATCACTGCTTGACCCATTAGCTCTAGATTCTTATTGGCTCACTCATACATATTAATTAAACCCATTTTTGTTAATCTGTGTATCTCCTCATCGCTGTGGTTTACTGGCTAGAGTTCTGGTGTCTATCTCCGGCAAGGCTCAATGGCTTCTATCTAACTCTGCCCTTCTTTCTCCCAGCACACAGCCTAGCTTTTCCTGCCTAGTTCTGTTCTTTCCTGCTACAGGCTCAAAGCAATTCCTTATTCATTTACCAAGAAAAGCAACACACAGACCGAAGGACTTTCCACAGATCCATGCTCTCTGGAATCATCTGACTCAGGAACTCAATCCATCCTAGGCTAGTAGTCTACCATTGAAGTACAAAAAAAAAAATTGAGAGTTTAAAAAGTGTCAACAACTAGGCTATACTCCAGACTAATGAAATGAAAATCTTTCATATTGGGACTAAGACCTCCTAAGGCATGAGTATTCTGTAAAATTTCCTATGTGATTTCTATGTAGTAGGAATTTCTAGAGATTGATATCTTCAGATTTAGAAAAACACTTCTCTCTGCTTGTGAACATAATTTACGGGTTATTTCCTATACATCTGGGCCATGTTATTCACATCAGTGCTCACACAATAACTAAGGAAATAATGTCAGCCTCAGAGCACTCTATGTTAGCTTATGCTTTAAAGTAGAGAAGTCTAACTCACTCAGTTATTCTTATAATAAATAAAATAAAATAAAGATGAGAAGAAAGAAAAGAAAGGACAGAAGATAAAAAGACAAATCTATTTGTTTTTTCCTCCTTTTTTAGTAAAACATAATAGAATGTACACCATAGCATATAATCAACATTTTAAACTTTAATTAATCTTAGCTTTACTATACAATCTAGATGATAGCATTTTTTTCACGGAAAAAATATTAATAAGAGATACTTGTACTGACTTCTGGATTGTATGAACTGCACCTGTGGTCCCACTTCAGTTCAGAAAAAGGTAAGAGTGAACCCTTGCACATTTTTGCAAGTTTAATAAGAAATTAATAGTCCATATATGCACTGTTGAGAATCCACCCTGCCTCTCACTTTCCCTAATACTCTTTATTAGGATTATTTCACTCCAGGGTCTTTCCATAATGGCTCTACATCACAACCTTACTAAGCCATCACTCAATATATAATTTCATCTTAGTTTTTCTCCAGAAATATTCAACACAGCTAACCAGCTGGCCATGCTGTTTTCAGGGAAACCTTTTGTTTCATAAGTACTAGATTCTTTGGTCTTTGCTCTTATCTAAGTAGCCATGTCTCTTTGCCTGGCTCTTCCTCATCTAACAAACCTGTAGATAGTGGAACTCACCAGATTTTACTACTCTGCTTTCTTCATTATTCTACCTGGACTTTCTCTTCTAATCCTCTTATGAGTGAAAGAACTTCTAAATTCAATTTAGAGATATTTAGATAGTTCAGGCCTCTTCACAGAACTTCCTGAACAAAATGTCAAGCTCCTGCCTACCACAAGGCAACTATGACCATGGGAACACAAGGAAGTTTTAGAAATCTCTGTTTCTACTTCCACATCTTTGTAATCCATTATCCATAAAAAAAAAAAACAAAGGAAATTATTTTGAATTTTTTGTTGCTTTTGGTTGTTTTGTTGCTGTTGTTGTTTGATAGTATTTTAGTTTGTATCTGGTCCTAATATGCCATATAGCATAGGATAACTTCAGACACATAAGCCTTCTGCCTCGGTGTCTCATGTGCAGGAATTTAGGTTCAGAAAGAGGAATATTTTGAAAGAAAATGGTGTAGATCACATTGTTACTTTACATTTTTATAACCTAACAGCTTCTTATGCCTTTGTTAAAAGCTACAACCCATGAACAATCTACATTTGTCTTTTACTTTCATTCATTTTTTCACTCCAAAATGTAGGTTGTTCACCTTTCCTGTGTGTTTAAGCATCCTTAGCTTATTTGCTCATGTGGTACATATACTGGTCAGAGGGAAAGCAGCCAACGAAAATATAGGCAAGGGTTTTGTGTGTGTGTGTGTGTGTGTGTGTCTGTGTGTGTGTGTGTCTCTGTGTGTGTCTGTATGAGTGTGCCTGTGTGGTGTGCATAATGATGAAGTGACATTTAACAAATGCCTAAAAGAGGTAAGAGAGGATTTGACTCTGTCTAGAGGAAAATAGTGCTGACACCCTAGATCATTGACATGTGGTCCATAACTTTCTATATTAATAGCATTTCTTCTCTACTGTTAACCCTCAAGAGTTTCCTTAGGATTTTCACTTGGAGATCTCCACCCATAGACAACTTGGAGAGCTCCACCCATGGACACTGACATACTAAGTTTAGCACCATCATTTGGATTTGAACCTAAAGTTACTTACTCAAGCAGCTCCCTCCAATCTTGCTGTTATTCTACTCTACCTATTGGGTTGTACAGATATTCCCTAGTTTCCTTTAATTCTCAGATTTGCTTTTTAAATCTCTAGAATTATCATTCTTTTTTGTTACCATTTTGATTTTATTTTTTAAAAAATATCAACCCAAGTTCCCACTCCCTCCCCTTCTCCCATTCCCTCCACACACCTTGCAATCTCACCCCTGTCCAATCTCAGAGAGGGTAAGGCACAGAGGGCACAATTTTACTTACTTTGGGTTTTTTCTTTTTTGTGATGTCATTTCCACAAGATTAGGAACCCAAGTATATCTAACCATTGCCATATACTGGGGCATAGAGTAGTGAGCTGTTGCAACAATCTTCTGTTGTTTTATGTGTGTGAATATGTGCTTATGTATGGACATCATTGTTAATTAAAAGCTAGAACTGAATTCTAAATGATTTTTTCTCTGTGTAAGTCAGCTGGTATAATTATGTATATTATTTATATATGTATGTTTTAACTATTATTTTAAGTTATTTAATAAATAATATCTTTATTTATAAACAATTATAATTTGTTAAATATATTATTATTTGAATATTATGTTTTAATTCTTAGTATAATTATAAAAAATTCTCCAGTGTTCTGTATCTTGTACTTGATTTATTTATTGTTATTTGCATGTTTTCATGAAATTCTTATCACTAGATTCTACATTGGCAAATAATTAGCTACACAACTCAGAAAGTATTCTCTGGTATATTATGTTTTAGTACCTTTTTTATTAATACATTTATTCACTACAGTATTGTGGAAAAAGAAATACTATATAATACTATATCACTTCATTTTGTAAGTGACATTAAGCTGTTCATCAGCACTATTTGATCCTCAGGAGCTTATGGTTGGCAAAAAAGAACTATTATTTGTTGGGTGTAAATATATCCTCTAGAATTATCATTCTTTTTGTCACCATTTTGATTTTATTTTTTAAAATTATCAATCCAAGTTCCCACTCCCTCCCCTTCTCTCATTCCCTCCACACACCTTGCAATCTCACCCCTGTCCAATCTCAGAGAGGGTAAGGTACATTGCTTTGGGGAAGGTTGAAGGCCCTCCCTACTATATATAGGCTGAACAAGATATCCATCCAAAAGAATAGGACTACAAGAAGTGAGGACATGCAGTAGGGATAAATCCTGGTGTCACTGCCAGTGGTCCCTCATTCTGCCCCAGGCATGCAACTGTCAACCACATTCAGAGGGACTAGTTTGGTCTTATGCTTGTTTC
>JAQHUG010000592.1:93984-105028 GCA_028555095.1 Dicrostonyx torquatus
CACTATGCTCCCAATTTTATCAGGAGATCTCATCTGTTTCCAATTTCCAGGTAGATCTATATATGTTTTTCTTTGGGTTGACCTTATTACTTAGCTTCTCTAGGATCATGAACTATTGGCTCAATGTCTTTTGTTTATAGTTAGTACCCATTTATGAGTGAGTATATACTATATTCATATTTTTGGGTCTGGGTTACCTCACTCAGAATAGTGTTTTCCAATTCTACCAAAGGCAATCTATAGATTCAATGCAATCCCCATCAAAATTCCAACACAAGTTTTCACAGACCTTGAAAGAACAATAATCAACTTCATATGGGAAAACAAAAAAGCCAGATAGCCAAAATAATCCTGTACAATAAAGTAACTTCTAGAGGCATTACCATCCCTAAGATCAAGCTCTATTACAGAGCTACAATAATGAAAACAGCTTGGTATTGGCATAAAAACAGAGAGATTGACAAATAGAATCGAATTGAAGACCCAGATATTAATCCACACACCTATGAACACCGGAATTTTGACAAAGAAGCTAAAATTATACAATGGAAAAAGAAAGTCTCTTCAACAAATGGTGCTGGAATAACTGAACGTAAACATGTGGAGGAATTAAAATAGATCCACATCTATCGCCATGTACAAAACTCAAGTCCAAATGGATTAAATATAAAGATTTAATTTAATATAAATCTGACCACACTGAACTTGATAGAAGAGAAAGTGGGAAGTAGTCTTCAGTACATGGGCACAGGAGACTACTTTCTAAATATAACCCCAGTAGCACAGACACTGAAAGCAACAATAAATAAATGGGAATACCTGAAATTGAGAACCTTCTGTAAAGCAAAGGACACAGTCAATAAGACAAAAAGGCAGCCTACTGAATGGAGTTATCGTTTTGATCATTCATATCTTTCAGTGCTGATGTTTTACCACTCTGATGTCATTTTTAAAGAGTTCCATATTTGAGGTAGTCATTACCACTTCATTTTGGACTGGCACCTCCACACATGCTTTCTCCCAGTTCTGTGTTAGATTCAGATGGTCTGCTCTGCGCAGTCGTCTGCCAGCCTACGTAAAAATAAGAAATTCTCAAAGAACAGAGAGTTTATGACTTTATTCTCCTCTAGAAACTTCTGAAGAACTTTAAAATTTGTCAATGTGTGCTCCTCTTTACAACTGGGAGATAGCATGTTTGGAGGAATCTTGGTGAAGACTAAATCTCATATCAGTGATTTTAGTGTGTAACCAAGACTGAGAATCAGAGCATTTGGGTAAAATGAAGGGATACAGTCTAAAAAAAGGTTACTTAACTAATGTTTTTTTTCAGGTATTGCTATAAAATGTGCTATGAGGATTACATAAAACTGTTCTTAAGTTATTTTGATAAAAATCACCATGGTGTATGAAATGTATGGGCACATCAAAGGTAAGCATATGAGTAGCATTATCTGAAAACAGGTTTATATTCCCTAATAGGAAGAGAGAGATTCCAAGCTATTTCTCTACAGGAAAGTAATGCTTTATTCTCCCTGTACCTTTTCTTTATGGCCATGACTTATGGCATAGAAAAATAAAATGGAGCTCTGGAGAAAATTCACATGAGAAAAGTGCCATGTTTTATTAGCTCATGCTGGGCTTGTAAAATCAGCAGATTCATTTCTGGGCCTATTTTTTCTGTATTTTGAACATTTTTGATCGAGACCATGATTGTTTAGTACAACAAAATATTGCTAAATAACTTTTGTAATACAATAAATATGTATTTAGTCACCAATGGGGTCATGCGTCATATACATTAGTATACTTTATCTTCAAAAACTACTTTCAAGTTGGTAAATTTAATCCTCATTTTTTACATGAACAAATTGGATGAGAAAACATATAACAATATGTCTAAGGCCACCCAGATAATAAGTGGTTAAATATACTGTTGGTCTACAGATCTACATTGTTGGTAACAGTACTCCAAAGTCTGACTAGGATGGTTCCAACACTGTGCAGATTCTGTGAAAGATCTACAACCAATCAAATGCTCCAAGTAACTTTCTAAATTAAGAAACATTCTTTTTTCTTTTTTGGTTTTTCGAGACAGGGTTTCTCTGTAGCCTAGGAGCCTGGCCTTTAAGTAGCTCTTATAGTTCTTATGCCGGTTGGTGGTGCATGCTTTTAATTCCAGCACTGGGGAGGCAGAGTTGAAGGCCAGCCTGATCTGCAGAGCATGTTCCAATACAGGCGCCAAAGCTATACAGAGAAACTCTGTCTCAAAAAAACCAAAAGGGAAGGAAGGAAGAAAGAAAGGAAGGATGGGAGGGAGAGAGAGAGGAAAGAAAGAAAGGAAGAAGAAGAAGAAGAAGAAGAAGAAGAAGAAGAAGAAGAAGAAGAAGAAGAAGAAGAAGAAGAAGGAGAAGAAGAAGAAATTTTTTATGATGTCCAGATTTCTATGTTCTTTTCAAACAGATCATCAGGATACCCAGGACTCTGCTTTCTCGACAGTTAGGACAGAAGAGTAAGCTGGCTTACTCTTAGGGAATAAATCATTCATCTCAGTGTTAGAGATTAAAATGTATTTAATCCATGTACTTTAATCCATGAAGCTGATTCAAGAAGCACAGAAGGGTGAGAAGTTGAATTGATCAGCTGAGCCATACCAAGCCAATTGCCTGAAGGATGGCATCCTCAACAACTAGAACCCAAACCATTAAAGTAGAGTGTAATATCTGTAATGTCAGGTCTCTTTTGCAGTTTCAAATTTAAACTGAAGAAGCCTGAAACTTCCTCTCTAAACATAATGCCAACAAAACATTTAGGAAGGGTTATCGTGATTTCCACAGGGTTAGGTAATACTTCATCCTCATTCTTTCCTAGCTCTAACTGAAGTGCCACTCCAGCAATTTTGTTCATTTAAATTGTAATGATCCTTTGAGGAAGACCTACTAGCACACTGTAAACAATAGAGAAGTTTATAACAGAAACTGTACTAAAGGCTTTGAGAAAACCCCATATGTATTGAACACTGTTCTAACCAGATTTTATGCTTTTTACATGTTCAATCAAGTATGAAACTGTATTATAAATGTTATTCTTTTCAGGCTTGACAGATGTTCATCTCAGGATGGAATTCTGGACACAGACAAAATGAGCTTTAAGAAGTTCTTTGCAGAGGATAAGTGAGTGGTTTTGGACTCCATGGGGAAACTCACTGTACTATATACACTTTATACTCAGATTTATTTTGTAAAGCCTTCCTTTCACCATTTCCAAATCCTATTGGCAATTTTCATTGTTCCTGTGTTATTACTTGGTATGAAGCAAAAATCATGTTTTAAAGCACTATGTGAAATTCCATTGAGAATTAAATTCCTTTCCTTTCTTCCTCATCACTGTGAATTTGATTCAGAAGAAGATAGATTCACAGCCAGGGAGTTGGCTGCCCTGTGTTATCTGTGAGAGATATACAGGATCCAATAAGAAACAGCTGAACTCCATCTTTGCAACAGCCATATGCCAGCTTCCAAACCTTTTGGGAAAAAAAGCTCTGTGGGACTGTCTGTCATTTGTATGAGACGAAATTTCAAGGTAGATTTTTTTTTTTGTGAGGAGGAGTTGAGACGTACAAAGCTGTCAAAATGGATGAACAATGTGAACTGAGGGGAAAGCTTCACAAAGATTCTGAGTTCCAGCGAAGCTTGAGAAAAATGTGAGCTCCCACCTACCTTTTATTTTGCTCTTTAATGTCATCTGAGTATTTGTTTGTCCCCCTGGAATTCTCTGCCCAAGCTCACTTTCTATAAAAAAAACTCCCTTATCAGCCCTAGTAAAGTCCTGAGGTTCACTATAAAAAGATATAATCTGAGGCTCAAGACTACTGCAGAATGAATGTCTCAACATGCCACTTCCACATCTCATCTTCCCATCTGTCTGCTCTCTGCCTGCTCTTTCCTAGGTGATTTAGCTTCCTTGTTGCATTGCAGCTGTCTCTGCCTTGCATGATTCTTGCTTTATTCCTGGACAAATATTTTAACTGTCATCTTAGAGCTTGGCCTCCAGGTCTGTGCTGCTCTCTACCATACTTAGATTGTGCCAGGCTCAGGAAGCACGGACAGAAGCACAGCCCCATTTGTCATGTTTCTTTTCATCTTGCTACCACCAATCCTGCACTGATTTAAAAAGCGTCTACACTGCCCTGGGCTTCACTATGAAGGTGTTTACCAAATTCTATAAACCTGTCATGCTTCTCCCCAGGCACTTTTTCTGCTATGCTTCAAGCTGAGATGTTTTTCTTTCTTTATCCCAGTCTGGTGGACAGATATGTTTAGCTTACTTTGTTAAGCATGCACTTTATGTCATGATGCAGGATATTTATGATGATGACAAGTGTGTTGTTCAAATGCAAACACTTGGGTGATTTAATTTTTCACATTACAAATGAAAAATTGTTTACCCTCATTGGAACCAATAGTTTTGTTAATGGTACCAAAATTGTTCCAGACCCTTAAAAATGGAGATGATTTTTATCCCCTTATTGCTAACAAACTATATCACTTTTAAAATAATATTGATTCTCAGCTACCTTTTATTTTCTTTTCCCATCATCTTTATGCAATTTGCTTGGATAGGCTGTTTGAAAACTCTGTCTTCAGCGAGGAATTCTACCAACTTCAAATTCTGGATACTTTTTGCTTTCTGCTCTTTGCTTACTTTCTAGGTGACCTCAGGAAAGGTAATAAGTTTTTATCTTTTAAGTTTTAATCTTATAAATTTTATCATTTAATCTATAAAATTATGTCAGTAATAATCACTGTCTTTGATATTATTTTGATATTACACTGTAGCAAATATTATTTTTTTTGCTTCACCAGGATCCTGAAACTTCTTACATGCCTCTATATACAACTACTTGAAAAAACAGGTTTTAGGAAGAATCTTGTATTCCTACTGATTGCTCATAACATGAAATTTCACTAGTTATACTTTCAATGTAAAAAGTTTCTTATAGACTCATGTGTCTCAATACCTGATACCCAGCAATGTTGCCTTAGAAACTTGTGAAAACTTATTGATAAAGGAAATGTTGTGTCTTTGAGAGTAATGGGACCTATCTTAGTTCCAGTGCCATGATGAATCACATGATCATGGCAACTTTTAAAAAGAATCATTTAACTAGGAGCTTACCTACAGCTTTAGACAATTCATCCATGATCACTACAGTAGGGAGAAAGAGACTGGATCTGGCATGGACTTGTGAAATCTCAAAGCCAATTCCTGGGGATATACTTTCTGCAACAGAGCCATGCCTACTCCAACAATGCCATATCTCTTAATCCTTCCCCAAAGTTCCACTAACTGGCAATCAAAAGTTCAAATATATAAGTGTGTTGGGGGGCATTCTCATTCAAACTTCCTAAGAGAATTTTTTCTCTTAATGAGTTTAGCACTTGAAATTAATAGTCATGAAATTTTTAACAGCCATCAAATTGTCTAGCCCAGTAGCTTTTTCTTTTATAGAAGATTTGAAGAATAAAATTCATCTTGTGAGTTTTAGCAAAAAGCTTATTTATTAGATGCAGCACTAGATAGAAAGAGAGAGGAGCAGGGTCAAAGTCCCTGCACAACCAGGTCACTAAAGAGAGGTTTTTATTTTTATCATTAATTACTTTTTAAATTTATTTTACACTAAGACCACAATTTCCCTTCCCTCCTCTCCTCACATTCTCTTCCCTCACCTCTCTCTGCTCCCCGCAATCCACTCTTCCTCTGTTTCTGCTCAGAAAGGGGCAGGCCTACCATGGGTGTCAATAAAACATCACATATCAAGTTGAGGTAGGACTAAGCTCCTTCTCTTGTATTAAAGCTGGGCAAGGTAAACCCATGTAGGGACAGGAGATTTTGTAAAGGATGATGGTAGAAAAGGGTGGCACATAGGGATATGGCTTGGCAAATCCACTTAAGCTTAGCATGTGGTGTCTATGTGTCTTAGTTCACATCCCAGCTTCATATATAGCTCCCAGGCAAGAGTGGGTGATAAGGAAAATGAAATCTCATCTAACATTGATGACCCTCAAAGGGAAAATGAATGTAATATTACCTCTGTGTTGGAGACATAATATTGTCTCTTCCCTTAAAGATAATCAAATGGCAGAAGTTAAACACTTTTCTGAGGAACTAACCACCCTCACTCAGTAAAGGAGAGTCACTATAAACCATGCTACAGAAATGGTACAAATATTATCTCTTTAATCAACTGATATACTTTTTTTCCCAAAGTGCATATTTCCTGATAAAATCACAATAGAGCTTCCAAGATAGCTCTGTTTGGTCTTCCCACCTTTCTGAGTGTAAAGGTATAACTCTTCTTTCTTTTTTCTCTTTTGTCTTCTTTCAGATGTCAGCCAGAGACTAGGTCTGGTTTTGTTTTTTTATGTTTTTTTTTTTTTTTTGGTTTTTTCAAGACAGGGTTTCTCTGTGGCTTTGGAGCCTGTCCTGGAACTAGCTCTTGTAGACCAGGCTGGTCTCGAACTCACAGAGATCTGCCTGCCTCTGCCTCTTGAGTGCTGGGATTAAAGGTGTGTGCCACCACCGCCCAGCACTAGGTCTGTCTTTTTATGGGACTCTTCTTCCTCACTATTTCTCTGAAGCTCCCCTTCCTTCTATGTGGATGACCTCCATACCAGATTCGTAGAGATGCCATGGATTTTTCCCTTTCTCTTCTTCACCTTCCTCCTCCTGGCAACTTCTGAGATTTACAGCTTGCCTGCTTTGGCTCTTTTACTTTTAAATTCTAGTAAAGTTATCAATAAACTTTTTAAAAAGACCACTCTATTATTAGATTCACTTTATCAACAGGAATAACAATCCAAGAATGGACTCCAATTTTCTCAGCAATTTTTTATGTGCTATCCTTGACAGGAACCCCAAATTCCCAGTACTGTAATTATTAGGATGTTGAGCTTTCTTGTAAAAAGGATATTGGATTAGACATTAACATTTATAGACTGACCCATTTCTTTCTATGTTTTTTGTAAAACTTTCACACATCATATTTTTATCATGTTTGTCCCCGAATCCAATACTTGCCAGATTCTTTTCCACCTCCCTACCTACCCAACTTTGTATTTTCTCTCTCTCAAGCAAAAAAAAAAGAATAGAAAAGAAAGTGAAAACAAACACACCAATTATAACAAAAATATGCCAAAATGAAGCAAAAGCATACACACAACAAAACTAAAAAAAAAAAACAACTAAAACTTTGAGCAAAGAATTCATTTTGTATTTGCTAACTCTCTTAACTCTGCCAACACCATTTCCTGTCAACTTATTGCTTCGTAATCTGTCAAGATATGAGGAATCTCAGTCACATGTTCCCATCATATGGAGTCAGCATTTATATTCTTTTTCTACTGTGAGCCAAAATAAAGCTTTTCTTTCTTAATTTTCTTCTTTACTAACAGCAATAGTAATTAATAAAGAAAGTTGGCAGTAGAAAGTTGGTACTTTGTTGTGATGAACCTGGATTGAAGGAGTAACGTGTAAGAATGGACAGCTGCACAATGGGTAAGCCCTAGATTACTTAATCAGTCATTCTTTTGTCAATTCAGAAAAGCAGAATACCAGTGGAAATGTGGAAAGCAAAGGAGAGACTCCTGTAGTGTCAGAGGGAATCAGCGATCTGTCAGGAACTGGAAATTAATGCTGTATTCCGTCAAAGAAGTGCAGTACTTTCTGCATGTATACAGTGAAAAAGAGTAATGTGAGTTCTAAAGTTATGTTGTAAGTTTACGTTACTATGCTTAAGAGATCTATAAAACAATAATGCCTCTTTCCTGTCTGTCTAAAGACAGAAAACTTCCTAGAATGCTGGGGATTGCTCATATAAAATAATGAGCCATGTGTTTTCACTTCTGTAAACAAGGTTGATTGTCCAAACTACTCAGGATGTGCATGCTCACACGTAGGAAAGATGTAGGCAGGAGGTATGTCAGGAGGCATGCTTGCCTCTGATTGGACAAAGTTGGAAAGTAGGTGGCTTTTCCCTTTATAAGCCCCTTTCTAATGTAATTTCTGTCCATTCTCTGGGAAACCAGTGTATGGACTTGGGCAGTGTCCATCTTCATGACCAGAGTTTAATAAAATTTCCTTCAAATTTCACTCAAAAATTTGTGGTTTCCCACAAGAGAAAATAGAAAAGATAGACCTTAAAATGTATAGTTTGTTGAGAAAAGAATCTTGATTCTCATTAAAACTGCAGCAAATGCTCAAGACAATAAATCAGCTATAATTTGATAATATGTTATCAAATATATTAAGCCATTAGTCACAAATCTTATAATTTGAAAAGGTCAATAGGAAATGTTCCTGAGGGCAAGATCTCACCCATTCACTGAGGAATACAGCAGGTAACAGTTCAAATTTCTTTGAAATGCTTTCATTTGAAAAGAGTATTCAAGAAAAAAAGAATCTTCAGGACATCTTGCTCTAAAAGGGCTACCTGTGAAGCACTGTTTAGTTGAGGCAGAAGGTATCCAGACTATATTTTCAGGTGACAGTAAAACTTAGAGGCAGTTTTCCACACATGTGAGATGTAAGAGGTAGAGGCCATAGAGGCAAATCCTCAAGTGCCATCACCTCTCAATCATCACCATCAGTTTTCCTATTAATAACATGTTCTGACAGTATGAAAATTTCATTAGATATCAGTTTTATCATTAATATATTGTTACTTAAATAGACTTCACAGTTTGCATATGTGTTCATTGTATTGTTGTCTTTGAATTTCCATAAATATATAATTTTATCTATATATTATAATATTAACTGTAATAATTTTCTCATAATAAAAATCAAATCCACTAAGTTTAATCTACTAATAAGTTGATTTACCTCCTTCCTTTGAAGCAAAATTTTTGATTTTCATCTAATTTGCGCTAAATGATTTTCACGTGAGAGTAACAATAAAGATGGGACTCCTTAGGAGAGGTCTTACTGGGAGGAGAGGTTAGTGCTTGGTTGTCATGAGGACAGGAAATGAGTGAAATATTAAATTAGTTATTGGTAATCATCCCAAGATAATTATCTCAAGAAAATTTCATATCTACTTTCTTGACAGAAGGAGAATAGAAGTTTACTTTGATCTTACCATAAGAAATAAAGAGGTAAGGGGACTCAAGGAACTTTGGCGGGTAACAAAGAAATTAAATTCTCAAGCTTATTCACACCCAGAAACCTGCAATTCACCATTACTGTTTATATCTTACTTGGTAGTGTCCACTGCATCAGCCTCTCTGGGAACAATGCTATTCTTCATATGTGACAGATCCTCTTATTTGGGAGAAGCCAAGCAGCATAGATATTCAGATGTAACAATCTGTTTTGTAAAAAATAATTGCAGTTTTTAGTTTACTCAACCTCTTGTTATTTTAAGGATTATGATCATAATTTCTATATTGGTTGAATATTAACTAGAAACAGAAATTCAAAAGAATAACCAGTAATAAATTATTCTTTTCCAACTCCAGTTCTTCAGTCTGAATCTGACCTGAGAGACTATTTTAAGATATTTTGGATAGAGGATGACTGCTCACACAAGTGAATATGTGAGCCTTCCCAAGTATGGATATTCAGTGATTTTATGTGCAATTTCACATAAAACCTGTACAGCATACATTGATAAGTGATTTATTTGTGGAAAAAAAGGTGCTACCTTGTACATTTTTAGGTGATTTTAGACTAAGAGAAGGGTCTTATTTTTGTTACTTTTCTTTTTCTGTGATAAATAACACAACAAAGACAAATTATAAGATAAAATATTTAATATGGTTTAAAGTTATTTATTTTTATTGTTTACAGTTTACTTAAAAGGTTAGAGTCCATAATGGCAGAGCAAGGGAAAAGCTGAGAATTCTTGATACACAAAAAAGAGGCTGTAGAGATAGCACTGGGAATAACATAAGTTTTTTGACATGTCAAAGCCCACTCAAGTGACACACCTCCTCCAACAAGGACACACATAATCCTTTTGAAAGAGTTCCAGCAACTGGGGACAAACTATGGGGAACATTCTGATTCAAACTACAACGGGCACACTAAAATTATATTAGGAAAATAAAACCCAAGAACTTAGTGGACACATCAGATAAAGGAAATCGACTCAGATACCACCACAAAGCGGTGAAGAACTGGTGAGGGTCTTCACTGACCTATCACATAACAGTCATATCACACACTACCTGATATGTGTGTCAAAGACAAGCAAAGAATTCCAAAATATCCCAGAACTTCAGTTCTGTTTAGCCTTACCTGTTGATCCAGTCCAATTAAATCAGCTGTTAGTCATCTTTATTTGTTTCAACTTGCCATTCACCCATCTGTTCATTATTTCAACAAGATAAAACCTGCCTGTGTCTTAACAGCTCAGCTCAACTCAGCTGCTTCACTTTCAAGCCTGTGATGCACAGTGACCAAATCAGCAGTTTCTCAGCACAGTTTAGGGGCCTGCTTAGTTATAAGTAAAGAATTCTTGCAACTTTATTGATTTCTAAACTTTGGTAGCTCAGGCTTTTTTGAAACTCTTTTCTTCTTTAATCTTTTATAGTTATGATTTTACCAACATATCTATCTGCTTATTGTATTCTATTCCACTACCTATATCAATCTATATCTAATATCTGTACCTTACACAATCTACCCCATATCTATCTATATCTTTCTATCTTCTGTCTATCTATCTATCTATCTATCTATCTATCTATCTATCTATCTATCCATCTATCATCTATCTCTCGGCCTGTCGGCCTATCGACCTGTATGGTTTGATATGCAATATTTAATCGGAAAGTTAACATTAGAAATTAAGATCAAAATTAAATAAACTATGTTCATCTCAGCCATTGTTATCAAGGACCTAAAGAGTGTCTGGTAAATTGATAACTTGAAACTACAATACCTTGTGAATTTTGTTATTCAATCCATAATGTCATTGGACAGAGACATGGATGTATTTGTCACTTGTCTGTTTTTGATATGATGTTCTTATAGAAAAAAAAGA
>JAQHUG010000592.1:189354-199456 GCA_028555095.1 Dicrostonyx torquatus
TTAGACCTTTCTGGTAGGTCACCACGTGGTGACTTACAGACTTTTATAATGGGTTAGTTTATGAGGTGAGGGCTAGCCAAGAAGAGACTAGAGATAATGGGCCAGGCAGAGTTTGAATGAATGCCGTTCTCATGTGGTTATTTCAGGTGCAGGCGGCCAGCGGCTGAGCGGGCCAGCGGCTGGCAGCTGGGGAACATAACCCACACCTCTCCCCTATTTACAACAACACTGCTCAGCTCATTCTATCTGAGGTCACAGTTAACATTTTTGGAAGACCTTGCACAGTGCAGTGTGTTGTGTGTGTGTGTGTGTGTGTTTGTGTGTGTGTGTGTGTGTGTTACTTTTTCTGTTGCTCTAATAGGATGTCAAAGTATTAGGAGGCAGAATTATCTGATGCTATTTCATTCATAGACAGGAAACAAAAAGTGATAAGCAAATGCTTCTCCTCAGTTTACATTCTCTCTTTTTTAAACATTATAGAATATATATGTCCAGGGAATGGTGCCATCCATAATGAATCATTATGATTTCACATTTCATTAACCTAATGAACATAATGCCCTACAGGCATATCTAAGACTCATCTCACACATAATTCTACTTCCCACACATTTGACAATTTAGGTGGCCCATAGTATGTCTGTGCATATGTGTTTGAATTTTAGTCAACAGTAGATGACTAGAACTATGCAATTGAGTTACAATAGCAATGACATTTTAGTCATAAAATGAAAAAGCATTCATAGAGCCTATTTCACCTTAGGCACTTTAGAATTCCAAGAGTATCCTTTTGAATGGTTTCGTGCACTGTGTATATAGTCCATGTACAGCACCTCTAGAAAGCATGCCCCTCTGTAAACCATGCCCCTCTGTAAAACACTAGTTCATAACTGGTGTATTTCTCCCTTATATGTCAGCATACCACCATACTTTCTCTGTATTTCTGAGATGGATATTAACTAACCTGCACTGTCACCAAACAAAAAAAAACACACATTTATCTTATTAACACCTAGTTTAACATTTTTTTAACCGAATAAAGAATTTCAAGAAAAATGAGTTGAAATTGTTCTAGCATAATATCCAAACTTTATGACTATTTTGAGAAGACTACTTCCATCCAAGTCCCCCTGAAGAAACATGGCAGCATCACTGTTGCACTGGGGTAGGTTTTAAGCTTATCTTCCAGATATAACAACTGTGTGTAGTTTCTTTATGTACCACTGAATATTCATGTTTTCACATCTTTTCCCTCTAGAACACTATTTCATTTGCTGACTAAAGTTTAATGACTGAGAATTATTTTCCTGTTAAGTTGCATTACCTTTTTTCTCTTATGTGAGTTTGCTAGTATTTAGACCACTAAGAAATCACAGTTTCACTTCACTCTTTGTATTGTAAATTTATTGAAGTTTTCAAGTAAATTTTATATCATACCATATAATATTCTTTTCTAGTGTTTTTCTCCATTATTGAACAAGATAACTCTTTGTAAGGAAAAATTTTATTTTTGTTGTAATTTTTAAAAATTGGATAGTTATACAGTGATCTTAATAATATGTATGACAGATAAATTGTAAGGAAACACCGAACTGAAGAAATGACAACTCACATCTGATTAATTTTAGTTTTCTAACATTGACTCTTTTCATTATGTCAATCAGGTTCTTAAGTATTGTAATTAAAATAGATTTAGGTAGCAATGCTACAATTCTATTGATTTTTTTCCACAAACACATTTTATTTTTAGATAGTTGCTCTTAAAGTTCTTTTGCTGTTATTGTTGTTTAGTTTCAGAATGGAATATGAAAGGAATTATATATTTTGACATCTTCTAAATTGAATGAACTCCATTTATTTAATGTTTGTATTCATGTGTCATCTATGTAAGTAAGCACATGTGTATGGAGGGTACATCTGGACATCAGAGATTGGTTTTAGTGTCTCTATTTTTCGCCACATTATTTTTTAGGAAGGGTCTGTCACTGAAAGTATAGCTGGACAATTAGATAGTAACAACTCAAGCTCTTATTGTCCCTGCTAACTTCTCCTTTTACTGGGATTATACACATGTACCACATCCAGCTTTTTCATGTAGGGTAATGAGGATCTGAACTCAGGTTCTCATACTTGTACACTGAACACTTAGCCCACTGAATCACCTCCTCATCCTGTGAAGAAAATGAATTGTAGAAATTATTTGTATTTACTTGCTTTAATTTTTTGGATTTACTTAGTGGTAGGTACCAATATTATATACTCTAAGTAAAAGACAGACATTTTACATTTAATTTTTAAAATACATATTAAACTTTCATGTTAGTGAGATGCCTTTAGTAAATCTGTAAAGAAATCACAAACTCATTTCAATTAGAAAAAAACTCACATGGCTTTTTACTTCAAGTAAAATAATTTTAGAAAATAATTTGTGTAACTTCATAGAACAGGATATCCTTTTAATATGTCAAAATCTTCACTCTTCTTCCATATAAATTTTTTCTACTTTTAACTCCTAATATTATGAATATATACACAGAATGTTTCCTGTGTTTTTACATGTTACCAGTTCAATTAAATATAGACTTTTGAAATTAAGTCAGTTTTGTAACTTTTTTGGGAGACAAAGCAAAAGATGAATTTAGAAACACTTTAGACTTGTAACTTTCTTGTATGTGTTAAAGATAAAATATACTAAATAATTGGAGACATATTTTTATTTATGTTATTAAATTGGGAAGAACATTCATTGATAAGGAGTATCTAAATATTACAAAGGAAAGGGATGTGGGGTTTTATCAAAACCTACAAAGAAGTCAAGTGCTAGTTCATTTGTGTAACAAAGGAGGATGGGGCTCTTCCTCAGATTTTAAGGGCATGTAAAGTTAGGTAATATTTGGGAATGTGTAAAGAGAGGGTAGCCTTTTGCTGTTAGCCATTAATTAGTTTCCCAAAATACAGAAGTATAAAACTCGCCAAAAGTTTAATACTATTATAGTGAGTAAGAAGGGTGGGATTACAGAAGTACATAATTGAAAAAAAGTCTGACAACTCTGTGGTAGAAAACAAAGGATAATGATTTGGGTAAACAGTCATAATCTCAAATACTATATGGAGAGAAGTGATTTTAATTGTTTAACCTTGAAGGTATGTAGTGTGTGTCTCTAAATCTAGTTTCACTCTTTTCATCCTGAATTCTTTACCTCTTAATTAGGGATGAGAAGTTTATTGCTCCTTAAGCTCATGAAACTGAGACACTTCTGTAAATAAAAGGACACACTCAATAGGACAAAAAGCCAGCCTATTGAATGGGAAAAGGTCTTCAACAACTCCACATCAGTCAGAGGACTAATCTCCAAAATATATAAAGAACTCTGAAAATTATATTTCAAAACACCAAATAATCCAATTTTAAAATGGGGTCCAGGCCTAAACAGGGAATTCTTAAAAGAAGAACCTTAAATGGCCAAAAGACACTTAAGGAAATGTACAACATCCTTAGTCATCAGGAAAATGCAAATCAAAATGACTCTGAGATTCCATCTTTCACATGTCAGAATGGCTAAGATAAAAAACACCAATGATAGCTTATGCTGGAGAAGAAGAGAGTAAGGGGAACACTCCTCCATTGCTGGTGGGAATGCAAACTTGGACAACCACTCTGGAAATCAGTATGGTGGTTTTTCAGAAAACTGCATACCAACCTACCTCAGGACCCACCAATAGCACTCTTGGCCATTTACCCAAAGGGTGCTCAATCATAGTACAAGAACATTTGTTCAACTATGTTCATAGCAGCATTATCTATGATAGCCATAAGCTGAAAACAACCTAGACACCCCTCAATTGAAGAATAAAAAGAAAATGGGGTATATTTATACAATGGAGTATAACTCAGTGGTAAAAAACAATGACATCTTGAAATTTGCATGCAAATGGATGAAACTAGAAAAAGGCATTCTGAGAGAGGAATTCAGATCTAGAAAGATGATCATAGTGCTCAATCATAAGTGGATACTAGCTGTAAAGTGAAGAATTATGAGCCTATATCCCTTGACCCTCGACTAAGTAAGAAGAAGGAACCTAAGAGAAACATATATAGACTCTCCTGGGAAGGGTAAATAGACCAGATCACCTGAGCAAATTTTGAGCATAGGGATGGTGGGGAGAACTTGAGGGAACAGCATAGTCAAGATGGGGTAAGGACAGATTCAGAGAGCAAGAAAAGAAATATGTTGATTGAGGGAGCCATCATGGGGCTAGCAAAAAAAAATGTGATACTAGAGAATTTCCCAGCAATCTACAAGGATGATCCCAGCTAATACCCTAAGCAATAATGGAAAGGGTGCCTGAACTGGCTGGCCTTGCCCTGTAGTCAGATTAATGACTATCAAAAATATCACCATAAAACTTTCATCCAGCAACTGATAGAAGCAGAGGCAGAGATTCAAAGAGGAGCACTGGGCTGAGCACTCAAAGTCTAATTGAAGAGAGGGAGGAGTGAGAATATGAGTAAAGAGGCCAAGGCCATGTTGAGGGCAACCACTAAAACAGCTTACTGGAGCTACTGGGAGCTCATCAACTGTGATAGCTGTTGATAGGGAAGGAACCAGCATAGGACCAAACTAGGCCTTCAGAAAGTGGATGACAGTTGTATGGTTGGGGCAAACTTCAGGGCCACTGGTAGTGACACCAGGATTTATTACTACTGCTTGTACTGGATTTTGGAACCCATTCTCCTTGAAGGGATGCCTTGCTCAGCCTCAATATCATAGGGAAGGCATTGCTTCTTCCTTGAAGCAATGTTCCTTACACTCTCTGAGGAGTGGATAGAGTTTGGGGTGAGGGGAAGGTGAAGGGAACAGGAAGAGGGAATGGAGTGGGAACTGGGATTGGTATGGAACATGAAAAAAAAAAACAGTAGTTTTTTTTGTTTTGTTTTGTTTTTTTTTAAAGTAAGAATAAGAAAAGAGAAACAGCAAAGCTCCTGAAATGGAAAACTGAAAAATAGGAGTATATAGTCTGAGAAGATTCTGAAAATATCTTTTGAAAGTGACTGTTAGAAATGTTGTTAAAGTTGCCATAAGCAATACTGGAATTTCAAATCAAAGGAAAGAGTGATTCCAGCTTTAATTATTCTGACTGGTAAAGAATTTACCTCAATTTCCAGAAAGTATAGTCTCTCCAGTAGGTTTTCCCTAAGCACTCTTCTAGCATTTTAACATAACACTCAGGTTAGGCATCATGTAGAGTTCTAATCAATGCCACATCTTTTGCATAAAGTATAGCTAAATGATAAATGCTTCACAAAATTAGGAGGTGTTTTTGGAAACTAAATGACAAATAGAGCTCTCTACTTTGGTCCATGATAGAACACCACCAGTGAGGTCAAACAAGTGGCCAGTCTCTGTTTCAAAGAGAAGTTTCTTCGATGAGTGATAAGCTACACTTCTCAGTGGATGTAGGTACTTGCAATTCAGTGGTGAGTTATGCTAGTTCAAAAACGTACAAGCAGGTGGTTCTTCTCTAAGACTCATGACATTTCTAGTGCCAGGAAGCTGTTTAGGTTTCCACTACGAGGCATGTTAAATAGACTTTAAGAGCAATTAGAGAGGTGTTGGTTAATCATCAAGATATAAGTGCCATCTTTGTACCGTTATGGTAATTGCGCCGTGGTTGACATTTCTGTTTCTCATAGACATTTTAGCTCAGAAGAACTATTGGTTTCTTTTCTCTGTTAGATGATTGTATATCAGGTTTAGTGCTATGAAACTTAGTCCTCAGCGAGGAAATTTTTCAGAAAATATTCTTTTGAAAGCATAGGGAAAACAGGTTTCATAATATTTTGTCTGATTAATCACTTAGTCCAAAATTTATGAGAAATAACTTTAAAAACACTGATAATGAAAGAAAAAAATTATAGTAAAAATATTAGAATGGTCAGTGAATTTGGTGAAATTAGATTTTTAAAAGATTTAGAATATTGCATTAAAGGGAGAGGATTCAAAGTGATATTTATTAAAACACTGAAAATTTATAAAGATTCATAATAAAAAACAAATTGAATAACCTAAAGTATTGATGTTTGGAGAGAATAACTGTAATTATAATTGGATCAGTAGTTGAAGAACTGCAGGAAAGCTTAGATTTTTCTACTAGGAAATGGAATTGGATTTATTTTGTAGAAATATAACATTTTGTCAACAGTGGTCTAAAATGAATGCTGTTACAAAACAGACAATGAAAGTTATATAAACGATGACCAAAGTAAAATTTGTCAATAAAGATCAGAGTTTCAATTAATAATTGAGTTTTAAATGGAATAATAATACAGAAAACCAATTACTTCATTAGATAATAGAGTTTTTAAAAGAAATGTATTTTTAAAATCTTCTGCAAAAGATGTTGCTGGTTTGTATAATTCTCTAACAATTCAATATAAGATGAGAATTCTTTTTAAATATGTTCATACCTTCCACTGCTATATGACTTTAAATATTTCCTTAATTTGTAGATAATTAAGATCTAACACTTAAGTGAAACAGTGTTTAATTGGGAAATCTTACATTCATACTTCACAGTTACAGAAGGGAAACCCACACCTAGCTGTGAGGAGTGTCGATCTGAAGTTCACTATATATGACTCTGGATCTTCACTTTATCACTGCATAGAAGTGTGTCTATGATCAATTTCAAAAACTTCTTTAGCATTCTCATTTCTAAATTAGGAATAATGAAAATAACAGCTTCAGAAGAGATGGTGAGTATATAATACATAGCTCTGTTTTGTAACTTAATTGTGGCTTATGGTAAGTACTAAGAAAGAAGTAAATGTTAAATTATTATTATCAATTCATGTTTTTGGAATAACTCTTTAAATTTTACAATTTTTATCTCAGTTATTCTTTCGAGGCCATTTTCTTCAATTACTTTAATTTTATTATCCATTTTCGGAAATTACTCCTAAAAGAGGGACGAGATTTTGTTCAATTTTTGCTTCAATGGAATAGGACTTAAAATGGTACTTAATATATGATAGCTTCCTAGTAAGTGTTTGGAATGCGTTTATACAATTTTTGGTGGGTTTTAATTAAAGGAGAAAATATAATTAGATCAGAATTTTTGTCTTTTCTGTGTGTAGTATGTTCAAATAGAAAGTTATTTATTCTATATAATCACAGCTACTCTGTTGATAGATTTATTCTAGTAATCTGATAAAGTGGATACCCCTACTAATATAGAAAATAAATATGAGGGGCCAAGATAGAAGTGTTGTTTTAATTTTCTAAATAAACATTAGAAAAATGGTTTGTTTGGAAACACCATTTGAATGCAGAGAAATCTGTCATCATATCTCCCAGGAAGTCCAAGATAGATAGGACACAAAAATAATTCTAACAAAGAAAATTAGAACTGTGCTTCTATTTTTTTAGCTATTTGGAATTTGTAAAAAGTGTGATTGAGCATGTATATGCCATTTATGATATTATACAGTAAGATGGTTTTACTCATTTTATCATTTATACTGAGATTCTCTCCATTTTACCTCTACTACCGATAGAGTAATTCTTGTCATGGAGCAGTTAGAAGAGGGGGAGGAGAATAAAATTTTGGTAATTTGGATTGGTACATACAGTAGTAATTATTTCCCAGTTATCTATATTTCTATTATTCACAATTTTGTACTGCATAGGTACATCTTTCTATGGTTTACTTATTGGAAAAAAGAATCAACTACAATGGGCTAAAATTTTCTTTTCCCTTAGCATATCCATATTCTCCTTTTAGATAGAAACACTATTGTCAACATAGTGAGGGCTGAATTTTAAGGTCCTGGAGATTTTTATTCTAAAGAAACAGAGCAACCATTTCATGAAGAAAATAACTTTGGCAGTGTGTTCATAGTGAAGGATCCATACTCCAGGAGAAAAGAAAGGAATCTTGTGAATCTCATCATGAAATTCTTCATTGTGAAATACTGTGGTAAACCTACGAAATTGGTGCATTGTGTGGAGCTGATTCTCTATTTTTTTTAAATATCCAAATCTCTGAATTCATTATTTATTACAAATTCTGTTAGTAGAAATTTGAGAACAGTCTTGAGAAGAAAAGAGGCAATTTGTCAAAGTTTCGGGAAGAAGTAAAGCTATCTGAGATCTTATTTTCTTACAGGAGACTCATGCAAATATGATGATAGAATTCAAATATCTGGCCTCTGACCCCACCTCCAGGTGAGCAGGATCCCAAAGAAAGCACTTGAGGTGGTCACTCATGATGGTCACCTCTAACCTCATTTCTAGGTGAACAAGATTCAGAATAAGAAAGTATGGCACTAGAGATGGTCCATGCCCAAGGAGAAAATTTCCTTAGCAGTTGGCAAGAGTATAAAAGAAAGGTTGACACATTAAAATCTTGTGGACGAATCAAAAGAACTCATTATTTTCACTGCCTAGAGGGAAGTAAACTATAGACTGGTTGCCGGTATACTTTGCCTCTCAAAATTAACTTGAAGATAAAACCTTTCTGTGCTTCCCAATATTGATAGGATGATCTTTGCTCTAAAATGGTTATTTTTAATCCTGGCTGTATTACAAGATCTCTTAAGAAACAGAAAAATTGGCATTATGGCCTCATCTTTGTAGATCCAGATTACTTGGTTTGGCGTAATATCACATATCAGTTACTTGGGGTTGGGTATATACAGCATAGTGTGAGGACCACTAGCCTACTTCCAAGTGTCCTTAACTCCTTTTTAGTCTTATATACAAAAAGGTGGTTAATATGGCAGCTAATACTATATTTAACAATGGTAATGAATTATAAAGTACTAACTAGAGAAAAATATAATTATCGCTCATTGGTGTAGTGATAAATCGGTTGTAAATATGTAATGCAAATAAGTAGAAAATATTTAGTAAATTATAGCTCATGCATATTCATCTTATGTTGCCTCCATATTCAAGGATAAAGGTGTTCTCACCTAAGAAAGAGGAAACTTTCAAGAAGGAAATTGATATTTTGTGACTATGTGAATACTGAACAAGCAGAAATATTTCCTTCAAGGTAGTTTTTAGATTTCCTTTCTTTAATTTTTAGAGAAATTGGCACGTTTTTAGCACAATGGAATCTCAACATTTTATAACATTATTTATTATATTTTATGTGTGTATATTTATAGATCATATGCATATATGTGCTTATATATTTTAGTCACTGTGTATATAAAATGTACTTATATAGGTTGCTAATACACATTCTATAAACTTCACTGCATGAAGTAGGAATGATTGTGTCCTGTACATTTTAGAAAATAAGCAGAGACAAATACCACCTGAATCGATTGCATTAAGTGGTAAGTGACTGGTCTCCAATTTAGACAGCCTCAATTCTAGGCCCTAGACTGCTCCCCCATCAATTGCAGTCCTGCTAACCATCTCCCCAATTGACACTGTAATCTACAAGTCCACTCCGCTTCCCAACCCAACCATTCCCTCCACCCCATGGCATCAGCAGCACTGGGAGACACAGTCCCAGACTTCACACACTTTTCAAAGAGGGGCTCCTGGATACACAGACACCTCTGGCACACATGGCATGAAGTGAGGCTCCCAAAGACAGACACTGCCTACACCAACTGCAAGAAAAACATTCCCCAGAGGCACAGATTACACGGGCACAGACTGGATGGAGAGCCACTCCTGGAGGCACAGCTACTATCTGCCTCAATAGACAAAGAGATAGGTAGATGCCAGTGCAAGAATACACTCAACAACATAAAGAGAAGTGTGGTACCACCAAAAGCTCATGGTTCTACAACAGCAAGGCTGGAACATCAAAACACGAAAGAATACAATTTGAAAATAATGTTATGAAGATTATAGAGGCTCTGAAGGAGGAAATGAAAAATTCCCTTAAAGAAATGGAGAAAAAGACAAACAAAAAATAGAAAAAAATAATTTTATCTTTTGAAGAAAGAAAAGTTAAACAAACAAACAGGAGAAGAAAAGAGTACAAAACATAAATATTAGAAAAACAGCAATAATGACAAAAAAACTGAGGAAATTGTGGATATGGAAAATCTGGGTAAATGAGGAGGAACCACAGA
>JAQHUG010000592.1:235953-247542 GCA_028555095.1 Dicrostonyx torquatus
GATTCCACTAAAATCAGGAACAAGACAGGGCTGCCCATTCTCTCCATATCTATTTAATATAGAGAACGAGTTTCTTCAAGCATATGGTCTGATTATTGTTCATTGGTTTTCTGGAGTAAGGGTGCTGCTTGTCCTGATGACTTATTTTAGTGTCTATTTTCCCTGACCATCAAGATTTTATTTTTGTATATCTAGGAGATATTTCTCAGTAGGCTATAAGTGTACATTTTCCTCCTTTGATCCTTTGGAAACTATGTAGCTATTGATCTTCTGTTCTGTCTTCTCCCTTCACTTACTGAATGGAGAGAAATTTTAAGAATTGCCATGTAGCTTACAAGGTTGGAGGAACATGACTGCAGTGTCTGTGCTCATTTCATATCTATCTGTATTTTTTTAAAAAAGCTTAGTTTCAGATAGAGAATGTGTTTCAAAATGTTGGAAAGGAAAATACTTGTAGTGACTTAGGTCCAAAATACTGGCCTTAGGAAGAACAATTATTACAATTAGTATCAATGATGTTAGACAACCTTTTTGCACCTGTGTGTGAGAAACATCTTAGAAATATATCCTGAAAGCAGACTGGCTTCTGAGTAGCTGTCAAACATGGAGAAAAATATTGTAGCCCTCAACTATAAAACTTAATTCTGCCTTCATAGATGCTTTGCTTCCTATTGAAACCTGTCAAACAAACTAGTCACTTATTTCTCCCATGGGATCTTCTTATTCTGTCCAGCATGGCATGTCCTGAGGGTACAGCTTGATGCCCAGCTCTACAAACATACACCACATCTGCTTTATCTCCATTTGAAACTGTGATATATCATCTGCAGCTTTCTTCTATTTTGTTTATTCACATGGTTTATTATCTCTTTTTTTCTATTATCAAATATCTTATGGTAGCAATGCACATCAATTGCTAGTCATTGTCAAAATCCTTCTTCTTTTAGGTTTCTAGCAAACAAAACAAGGGAAGTATTACACTGTAAGCTACAAAATTGGGACTTATTAGAGGTACATATATATTTTTATGAAACAAGGTAAATTCCATTTCTGGCTTCACCCAGTTTGACATTGTTCTGCTACCCATCTGTCTGATCTAATTTTCTCAGCATTAGAAAAAACAAAAAGTCCTTTTAGATATGTTAACACATGTTGGGCAATAAAAAATGACAAATGGTGCATCCCTAAAGCCTACTTAATCCAGGCCTAGGAGGTATTACCTAAAGCACTGTTTTAATTCATTATATCAACTAAAATCTATAAAGTGCTCTAAGTGATATGTTTCAAAAATAGCTACAATTTAGAGTGCGGATGTTTGAAAGAAAGGTTTCTGAGTTATAATATAGAATGTTTTCATTATTCACACAGAGGTCTTAGGCAGGTCACTTTATTTTACAGAGCATTAGTTTTCTTATCTCCAAAATGATGCTAATATAACAACTTTATATTAATAATAAATAATCTACTATATATTTGATAATTGGAATTATGCCTGCTGCTTAGCAGTAAGTATGTTAAATAATAGCTATTAGTTACATATTGGTAACATTATAATGCTGTGAACCAAATGCTGCTAAAATATTTTAAAACACCATTAGGAGAATCAGTACAAGCCTCTGTGATTTTTTTGCCATATTAAGAAAGAGATGTACAATAAGGAATCCTTCAGTCCCAAGGAAATCAAAGGAGCTACATAGCAAATGTGATGATGATAACGTTGGGAGAAGACAAAGTTTTCCATGCTCCCATCCCCAATAAAGGAAGCAGCTCCTTGACAGAGGGGCTATTTATGGAGTGGAAGTGTGCTTAAGACAGTGCACTTAGTACAAATTACTAAACAATCTTTGGATCAGTGCAGAAGAAACATGGCACAACAACAGCACAGCACCAATAAGATTAGAAATCTCATCATGTGTCCTGATAGCATATTATCACATCTTGCCTTTCAAGAGTATCACTTAATCTTTATAGAAATTCTACATTTTAGATGTGTCCTTTATATTACACTGAAAGGACTTGAAATAGAGAAGGATTGAAAATCTTATGTAAGTCACACAATTGGTTAGAGTAGAATGAGATAGTCAACAAATATTAATCTATCGTGCTTGTTGAAATGCAAATACATTTATTGTTAGAAGGACATTGAATATCTATTGGAGGTGCTTTTAAGCTGTATGCCAGTTAGAAAAGAGGTTATTTGGATGAGTGTTTGAGGGGGTATTTAGATATATATTCACTATTCACTAACAGTGTTATTTTGAAAGAGCAATTCACATTGAGAATTATTGTACTTGGTAGACTTCTTTCCTTTTCTCATAACTAAAACATATCTTAAGTGGTTGTTGGATTACTCAAGATATAATTAAAGGGCAAGTAGTTAGGTGAGTATAGGTACATTGATAGTCAATATATAGATGATGAATGGATAGATAGGCAGACAGAGCAGACCAACACCAATACTCAAGATTGGTATTATTTATAAAATATCTACTTGTGACTACTTACTGTATAATTTCCTAAAATTGCTTCTATAATTTATAAAAGTAAAGCTTTAAAAATACGAATTTTGTCAGTTTGAAGATTCTGCATGAACTGTCTATCTTTAGACAGCTAGAGAAATAATACAGAAAGAAAAGGAGTTGGGGAAAGTAGTTATTCCAGCCTACCCTATAAACCTTTTCCTCAATTTAAGCCTTTCTTGTTGGACTTTTGTTTTTTCATAACTGTGTGCAGAGATGTTTTTCTTTTTTCTCCTCTATTTTTTTTTGGATTCTTATGACCACTGAAGTTTATGACTTTCTGACTTGTTCTTCTACCTCTCAAGAAACCCACTTAGTCAAATCATTCAGACCAACTACTTACAAAAATTAACAATCCCTTCTCCTCTTCTCTTACACCATCTGTCCTGTGAATAGTGTCAGTCACGTTCCAGTGGATGTTGCTGCTGTGTGAAACATTCAATCTTCTCAGGGAAACAATCAATTTAACTGACATGTCCCACTGACTTGAGTGTTCAATGAGGATGACAGGTTTGTTTTGCCTCCGATTCTTCCAGAAGCAGCCTTCCAATTCATTTTACAAAAACTATACCTCCGTCTCTTTTCTACTATCTCAGGGTGCACTCACAGCAGAGAGCCTGTAGTTATCACAGACAGCCTCCATCAATGGTACAGCTGCTAGAAAACAATTCCAAGCATTTAAAAAGTAATTACCAGAGAGACTCCAAATGCAAACAAAATGTCTACTGTGACTACCATGAACTGTTCAAACTGTACTACCGATTATCCCTTTCTCTATGCCTTAGATGTGGCCATACATTTCACACAAGAATGAACTAAAAATTTACTGCCCTTATCTTGTGGACTCACACTGTTGCAGGACAAAAATAGAAATAATGAATGTAGTACTGGTAGAAAGATTTTAATCCAGAAAAAAAAGACAATAAAGATTTGTGATTTGGGGAAATTTTAAAAAATATTTAAATACATGCTAGTTTGTTCATCAGCTGAAATATGCATAATATCTAATTCATTATAATGAACTCATTCTGAGAAAGAAAAGTGATGAGTTATACAATACAGCTGTCTATATTGCTTTGTGTGAAATTCATATTTCTATGAATTATGCTTTCAGTGTTCTGTTTTTGTGGTCTACTCCGATTAAGCAGGTTCCACTGTTTTTAAGTTTGTGCCTCTGCAAACATGAATATGTTTGTAAGAGATAACTCACTTGTTATACAATCTTAAGTTCTAGAGCTCATATACATTTGTGTACAAGAAAGGTTAAATAATTTATTATTATGTACCTGTTAAGTCATGTGAATATTCACCTTTAGAACATTACAAGCTCCTAGCCTAACTTATGGTACACAACACATCTAGGCACATGGCTAAAAGACTAAAATATGACTAATGCTAGCAGAGATAGATTCTAAGTATCAAATACTCAATAGCTAGTGAAGAGTTCTTTTAAAAAGCTCTAGGCCAGGCTGTAGTGGTGCATGTCTTTAACCCTTGTACTTGGGATTCAGAGGCAGGAAGATCTCTGATCCTGAGGCCAGCATGGTCTTCTGAACGACTTCTAGAATGGCCTGGGCTACACTGAGAAACCCTGTTTAAAAAGGAAACAAAAACCAAAAACTTTGCAAAGTAACCCAACTTTAGATCATTAATTATTATATTGAATATTTGAAATTATAATGTTCTGAATATATTGGCTCAAATATTACTTTCAACTATTTATTTGTGTTTTTTTTTCTATGACAACTTCAGTATAACCAGGTACCTCAAAAGGTGAGGGTTTTTCCTGCTGAGGTTGACAATCTGATTCCCACAAATAGTCCTCTAATCTCCATATGTACTGCAAAATATAATAACTAATAACAGCTTAAAACTGTTATCACAATTTGCATTTCTAATTTCTTCTAGATACAAAGGTTATACCATGCATTTTGCTAGAAGGAAGACAACAGTTTATTTGTTCTTCAAGATTTTGCCTTTGATGGGGAAAAAAGTACTGCTACTTCTGAGAGAGATGACATTTATACCCAACTGCATTCATAACTAGGACTGAAGTTAGGGAGTATTTCAGGTCACAATGGTACCACCAACTAAGGTTTCTGCTGTGGGACAATGGTCTTGTACCCAGTAATGATTTGTCATTTGTATTGTTTTAATAAAACACTGATTGGTCAGTTGCCAAGCAGGAATTATAGGTGGGGCAATGGTAATAGAAGAATTCTGGTAGAGGAAATGCTGAATCTGCACTTATAACCCAGGTGCAGAGGAAACACAATGAGAATGCCTTATGATAAAAAGGTACCAAGCCATGTGGTTAACACAGACAAAAATTATGGCCTAATTTAAGATGTAAGAATTAGTTAATAGGAAAGCCTGAGCTGAAAGACCAACCAGTTTATAATTAATGTTGGTCTCTGTGTTTCTTTGGGAACTGAACAACTGTTGGACCAGGTGGCACAGAAACCTCTGTTAACAAGTTTCACTAGAAAACTACTGTAGTTTCAACTACAGAGTGAAAACTCAGTCTTTCAAAGCCAATATTGGCATGTTGTAACTAGCAGCTGGCGAGATGAAGCCATAAGATGAAGCCATAAGAAGCACATGTGTATTAACTATCAGGTATGCAGATTGAGCAGGATATTTACTTACAAAAGGAGAGAACAAAGCAATTTAATACATGATGAATCTAGTATATAAGAAAAGTTATAGGATGGGAAGAAAAACAAAATAAGAAAAATGTATTTCCACTTGTTTCTTGAACCTGTCATTCAGTATGGTATTTCTGGAATTTAACACAATCTAGAATTTTTATATAATATACGTGAGGGGAATTTTGCAAGCATTTTAACTGCTGTGTTGTCACATTTTCTGTTTTGTCCCTCACATTCAGGTGAGTACTATGCTCCTTAAGACTAAATTATTCAGCAGTGAATACTCTGTATAGCAGCTAATGATCTTGGAGAAAGTGCTTATCACTACACAATGCATTAAAAAATCATTGTGGAGAACAACAGCTATTACCAAAAGGTAGTTTTCTATAGTAATATAAAGTTATACTTCAAAATACCTCATCAAAAACATGGGGAGAAAATTGCCATGTCAAATTGAGAGCTGGTTCTGCCTATTGTTTCCTTGTTTGGGGACCACCTTCCAGTCCGGTGAAACATGGAGGAACATGTTTGCCTTGGAATGTAATGCTTTCCCTTAAGTGCTAATCTGTGCTGCTATTTTATCATCCCCATAACTTCTTTATAGGGAATTTCATTACAGTGATGTCATCCTTTTTGGTGTATAGCTATGATATATCTTTAAATAGGAGAAGACATTAATTCGTTCTTAGATAGTGTAGTACCTAGCAGTAATCCAGGCAGTGAGAAAGAGTGATTTGGGTTTTAAAGGACATCAGTGGTAGGATCATGGCTGTGGCTACCTGTTTCTGTCAACCAGCGTTTTGTAATCAAGCACAGTTCAGTAAATAATGACTTTGAGTGCTTGTAATTGCAATTGCAGAGACAGAAACACAACTCTTACCTCAGAAGAGATAAGAGATAGTTCGTTTATTCTTATTCATTCTGATGGGTTCGGATAGCCAAGTACAAGGGATTGTGGCCTAGGAACACAAAATTCCATGTTCCAATGTGAAAGTAATTTCACATTGTTTTTATAATAACTGAATAAAGAAAGTCATAGATTAAGACAATTCTCAAATATATTGGTAGAAACATCAGAGAGTCGGGTTATAGTTGAGTGAAGAAATGATGGCTATAGGTTTCCAATGATAGTTGGCAGCATTCTTAGCCCTTTGTTTAAGTTAATACATTGCTAAATCTTTTCATGTATGAACCACAGAATGTTAGGTTCAGCACAAATATGTTCTTGGATTGGAGATTCAAAAGACTATAAAATAGCCTAAGATGAATTATAATTAGTCCCTGGATCTGTAGCATTCCAGTTCTAGTCATTCCATCAGCATTTGCAGCTACGGCTTCCTTCCAGGAATTTTCTTTTATATGACCATAGGTAAAGCATTCTAAAATACATTTTAAAATTGATTTTGTCTACTTTACCTAAAAAATAAATTTGAAAGCTAGCAAATGAACTGACGTTTGAGGACAGGTTACGAGATAGACATCCGTTACAACACTAAAATGCAACTGAAGCATGCCTTTCAATCACTTTCTATCACTTCATAGAATATCATTCTAGTCACCTAGAACTTCTAAGTCCAGTGCTCGATTACATTATTGCATATTTTGACATATTTTGGTTAATAATGGTTACTGATGCTTACTTCGGTTGTGCCAAAAGCTTGAGTGCATCCACTTTCTATTAAAATTAGTCTACCTAATCCCTGATGCTTGGCTTCCAGGACTGTACCAGCAGTGGGGGAAGAAGACTTTTGCTGACTTTTCTCCTATAGTAATTTTATCTATTCTCTCCTTTTTCCAAAGTCATGCTACTGTTTCAGCCACCCTGACTATTTAGGATAAAGAGAATGTCCTTCAGAGCTTTCCAGGACCCTAAACTGATTCCTGTTTCAGATATTTCACACTGAAATTGAAATTGTCTTTATGCCTAACTGTCAAACGAAGAATTTCTTACAGTAGGAACAATAAGACTACTTCATTGTTCTTGGGGTATTGCATAGAACATATGAGGAGCTTAGTACATCACTGATCATCAGAAACAAATGCTGGTAAACTTGATTCTTGTCACAGTAGGAGATTCTTTTCATAGTCCACTTACCCCTCAATGCATGTTGCTATGCTGACAAGAAAGAATGATAGAAAATTCACCATTCATGCCTAAATTTATGCCAATGTGGCAAAAAGCCTTGGGGAATGTGCAAGAGTGAATCTGAACCAGCTCTTCCTGTCAGATGCATAAGAAATCAATATAGTACCACTACGCTTTTGAAGCAGTAAATAAACAGCAACAACAAAAGGGCTTTATTGTTGGTTAAACTGGAAGAAGGCCAAAGAAGGGCAGAAATCTGCTGCCAAGATGTGAGAGTAGAAGAGAAAGTACTGGGCAGGGAAAGAATTCTCTTCAAAGTGATCAGATAATGAGAAAGAGGAGCGTGAGAGATAGGCACAACAATAAATGGTCATAAATCCCTTACATAGATAGTTTTTCTTTCCTTTTAGTTTTTTTTGTTGTTATCATGTTCTGCTTTAGAGATTTTGAATTTGTGACATCAACAAATCATAATTTCTTCTATGGTATGTCTAAAACAAAAACAAACAATAAAAATGAAACAAAAAAAAAAACAGAACCCAAAACTGGTGAAAATGGTTCTTTTGCAGCATAAGAGGCTTTTCTTGAAAGACAACTTACCAAACACCTGTTATGTCAAGAGTTTATATCTAACTGGGTCACAGGCTTAGCAGATGTAAGCAGAAGCTGTTTACCTACTTGAGTTATTCTTATAAATTCGTTGATGAACATTATGTCACAGAATGAGGATGAAACAAACAGAAAATGTACATTGTGATGTTTACAGTTTGCTTCAGATTACAGGTGCTTCCGAAAATGTAAATAGAGCATGAGTCTATTATTTAAGCATTTGTTCATTTGAATCTCTTTTCCAATGTGTCTGTATATCTATCTATACCTTTTGTTTGTGTATATATCACCTGTCTATCAACTTGACCCAGTACAAATCACAAATCATCTATTTTAATGATGAAAAATACTGTCTGATCACAAATATCAAAATATATCAGCATATATATTATGCTGCAATTTACCATATTTCTTGAATGATTTTATGGATCCTCAATGACTGTTCCTACATTTTTTTCCACTGTGCCATGATTAGGTGCATAGTTTGCCTTCCTCAGAAGTTCTATAGTCAGAATCTAGTTCTATAAGAGATTGGTAGTTAAAATAAGAAACTTATATGACATCTCCAACTTCTATTTTTCTTGCTTGAAGAATGGAAATAATTGGCTTCTTAGGAGTTTCCATGACGTATGATCACAAAGAACGTGGTACTCCATTGACTCTCCTAAAAGTATACTTGTTATGTGGACAAATAGCTAGATCTTAGTAGTGACATTTTTACTTTAAATTGGTTTCATTTTCCTCAAGAATCACGTTTCTGCAAAGTTTAATATCTCAGTGTGATAGTTTTTCCAAGTATGCCGATATACTATTGTGACTATTATATTTAAATTTTTTGAAGGAATTTGATTTTAAAATTCATCAAAAAACCCAATATGAAAAGATGGCACATACCTCTTGAACATATGTTTTGTCTTACACTCCATAATAACTTTGAAATTTATTTTGAGTTTTGCTCTTTTGAAAATTCTTTTGTGTGTGTGTGTGTGTGTCTGCATTCTTTTTCTATTCTTTTCCCTGTCTCTTTGTATAGATCTGACCTTGAAGCCTTCCACCTAAAATATAATAAAATTAAATTTTAAAAACACAAAAAAGCAACAACAAGCAAAAACATAAAAAGAGAAATGAAACAAACAAAACCTAAGCCTGGAAGCTGCCTTTTGGCCCAGTAAGCCACACAGTATAGCCTTCCTTCCATACATATTCACTTACAAGTGTTCATTGCATTGAATCATTGGTCTGCTTGGAGGCCTCTGGTCTCTGCTTCACACCATTGATTTTGGGTTCTCACCAGGACCCCTCCCATACATTTTGCTGTTCCCTGTGTCATGGAGATCATGTAGCTTTGGAGCTGTAGGTTTTATTCCTTCATATGTTCCAACAGTTCATAGATGACATGTATGTTTGAGTGAGCCAACTCATGGTCCTAGTTCTGGACCTGAGTCTGAGCAGGACTGGTCAACCTGTCAGCTTTCTGATTGTCACCACCAGAGGGAACATTCCAGCACTGCCCCGACTAGTTCACCCAATGCAGTGGTAGTCAACAAGGAGCTGGGACACTTCTCCTGGGCCTCATGCCCTCAAATCAGCTCACCTATATGCACCAAAGTGCTGTACTTGGTGAGTCAAGGCCAGCTCTCCTGTTCTCATACCCCTGAGGACAGCTCTCCCATTTGCTCAGGAGTCAAGGTTGGGGGACATATTTTCCTCACCTGTGCCACCACATGGCATATGGCTGTGTGGGCAGGGTCAGCTCTGCTGCTGTTTTACTCTCAGAGCTGACTCATCTGTGTTCACCCTAACAGGATCAGCTCTAATTTGCTGCTCAGGGAATGTTCAGGGCCAGCTTTCCTGAGTTGCTGAGGGTCAGGAGCAGGTCTCCCACTCTGATGAATTCAGAACCAGCTCTCCCATCTGCCACAGGCTGCAAGGAGTGAAGGAGGAAGAAGAAAATCTCTCCCTAAACCATCCCACTTTACAGCAGAAGATGGATGGGGACAGATCTCCTACACACATTCTCAGGGCTGAGTCACCTACACCCCTGTCCACAGGGCAGTGCTCCTGTGTTTTGAAAATTCTTAAAATGTAAAAATAAAATACCAATAATTAAATTTATTATGTATGCATTGATCAAACATAATTTAAACCACACTTTATGGTCACATTGTATATTATTGATCAAAAGTATGCAACATAATAAAAGTACTTTTTTTCTATTTCTTAGAAGGAAATGTATATATTGTGTTAGTTATTCATTTTGTGTCCCACTCATTAGAATGTGGATGTTTAATATGTTTTCCAACTTGAAATTTGTCACTAAACAATAAAGATGAGAAGCACATTTGTACACTGGCTAAATCTGAATATTTTTGGTTATAATTTTTAGATTGGATAAAATTCTCTTATGGAAGAATATTTGATTGACATAGTCACATAAAGATGCCATGTTCAAAGTTGTCTTAATTCAGAACTTATCTTGCATATGTATTTGTAAATTTAATAATTAATTAGATTAATTTAGTCAAATACCTTATGGAGACTGATTTCTATTTTCACATTGCATTTTTAGAGAGTAGTTTCTGAGCAGGAAGAACTACTTAAGATTCAGATTCATGTAAATTCCCTGTAGCAATCATCTTTTATTTGCAATATTTCTAGTGTACACATTAGTTACTTTCCTATTCCAGAGACATTTTGACATCTTAGCATTATACATTGCAGAATGTGTGAAATTAGCATAACATTTTTTTTCATATCTTTTGGGGAAAAGTTATCTTTCATCTAAAGATCAGAAATAATGAGCATTTAGTCGAATGACATTCTACCTTGCAGTCCAAAGTGAACCCAATTTGAAGGTCAATTTCTTCCTTTCTTTGTTAATAAGAAAGTAATTCATCTAGTTTGTGGTCAGATAACTAATGGAACCTCAATTACAGTCCTTCCAATTGGTTAAAACTGACAACATTTCGTTTTCAAGAATCATCCCCTGCAGAGGGCTTGTCAGAGCCCCACTATGACCAGGTGTTAATTGAAAGCATAGTTTCTTCACTATTACAGTGCAGAATAAAGTATGACTTTAGAACAATGAAATCTACACTTAATGCTTTATGGATTTTTTCTGTATTTTTGATACATAATGACATGATTGGTAAAAGTAAAGGTGTGAATAACCCTTTCATATTAAGAAATGTCTACCATGAAAGGCATTTACAGGTGAAAGTGTCAGCATATATCAATTGGATTACAAATTTGCAGTCTACATGGTTGTGAACAAACCATGTATACTGGATAAGAACATCACATAACAAGAGTGAAATCTGTATGAACCACTGAGTGCAGCATCTCCAGGATGTGAACTATTGTAGCCAACAGGAAAGTAAGGTCTGTTGTAAAAAGTGCAAGACAGAATTTAAAGAGTAAAATGGTCACAATTGCCTGTACAATAGCTGCATCACATTCTGAAAAGAGAAGAGTAAGACTACAGAAGCAATATGGTGGAAGTAGAGCTTAAGACTCATGTAGACATGGCCTCTGGGGTTATAAGGTGAAGATCAGCTCTAACAACTAGGGAGAAAGTTAGCCAAGCATCACTTTCTTTTTTTAAAATATTATTGTTAAAATAAAAATTTACATTTACTCCCCTTGTTCCCGGCCCTCCCGCTCCCCCACTACCCCACCACCCTCCCCCTGCTTCTTTAAGATGGGGCAGGATACCCTGCCCTAT
>JAQHUG010000592.1:267141-280471 GCA_028555095.1 Dicrostonyx torquatus
GTGTGTGTGTGTGTGTGTGTGTGTGTTGTGAGATGTGGAGTCCTTTTCTTGGTTGTGTTTTTGGTATGGAGCACAGGTAACATGTCTGCATCTCTATGACTTGCAAGCTAGCTAAATGTTTAGAAAGTCAGAATCCCTATGAAGCAGCCAGTGATGATGGTACTACAAGAGAACTTTTTTGAGAAGAATACAGTTAGGTGTACTTGTATCTCTAGGAAAAAATCAGCAAACTGGAGGGTTTTTGGTAAGGAAAGGTCTGTGAGCTGACCAGTAGCAAAAGGAAGGAGAAGGGCCAGTAGGAGGTCATAATCCCTGTTTGCCCTTTGGCTGTGAATCTTGCTCACATGAGTTCCTCTCCCATTCAGATCTATACATTTTAATTAATCCCTGAGTGGCAGTAACATAAATCCAGGGACCAAATTTTGGAAAAAGTACTCTAAGGATCTGAATTAAAGTGTGTTCTGTTTTGTGCAAGAGGATATTACAATTGGGAGGCCAATGACAGATGAATACATTCACCAGCAACAAGTAAATGGCAGCTCCTCTTTGGATGTTGACTAGCCAGTAGTCATCAGTCTATGCAGGACAAATGCATACTTTTTGTTTCTTTCTTTCTGCAAGATAGTGTCTTTCTGTTTCTTAGGCTGATGATGATCTCAGATTGCAGACATATGCCACAAATCCCAGCTTTCAACTACGTGCATCTTTTAAAAGCTGAGCGGTGGTGATAAATACCTTTAATCCCAGCTCTCAGCAGGCAGAGGTAGGCAGATCTCTGTTTGTTCAAGGCCAGCCTGGTCTATAAGGGCTAGTTCCCAGGAAAGGCTCCAAAACTACAGAGAAAAATCTGTCTTGAAAAAACAAACAAACAAACAGAAAATTCTCTCTCACATGAAAAGATTTCACAATACAATAGGGAATTAATCTATATTTACATGATCTGCTATTAGAAAATGATATTAAATTGAGTAGGTATAAATGTTGGTAAATAAGTATGGAAGTAAAGGGATAAATAAGTAACAGATTATTTTAGATAATTGCCAAATATAGTAGGTACTCTAAACCAAATTAACTATTTTAAGACACCATAAAATATTTAAACAGCTTTTAATTATTTCAATTCTAGTTAACTGTTGTGTTTGCAAGCATAGGTTTGCAATATATTGAATTTATTGCTTTCATCAAAACATAAATACCAATATTAGACTTATAGGAATTAATTTCATACATTTTAGTCCCATTTTCCCTTTTTATAGAGATCATAATTTACTGACCTCTTTCATGCTTGAATATATACATTATTTTATAGTTTTTATTATATATTTACATTTATTATGTATTTATATATTTTATTATACATAAACTCACAAAATAAGGTGATTATGCCAAACATATTAACAAAAATATAATTTTAGTCATATACTATATCATTTCCTTAAATTAAATTGTTTTGTGGAAGATTATATATAATAAAATTTCTGAGCTAGTGAATTTTGACTTGGGTTAGCAGAAACATTATACTTATTGAATTCCCTATCCCCCTAATGAGATAATTAGTTAAGCTTGAAACAATACAGATAAAAAAAATGTTTCAGGAGTATATATTCTAGTACCTTATTAGAAAAAAATTATACTTCCCTAAATTAAACACTAATTTATGTTGTGTATAGTAAGTATTACATTAGCTTGATTGATTTAGTGAAGAGAATTTCAAAGGAAATTTAACCCTACCCGCTACCACCTTGCTTTTGATTCGTGTGTGTTGCAGAGAACTGAACCAGAGTATTGAGTTCTCAGGAAGCATACTATCACTTTGCTACATTCCATGCCAATGAAAATCAGATTTAAAAATGTATAATAATTTCATTCAAAAGGCTGCTTTGTTTCAAATTTTAAGACATATCATGGAAAATATATAATAAAAAAGTTCCATATGGAGTCATAGATTAGAGAAGGACATCAGGAACAAATAGTCATAACAAATTCATGAGAACATAGCAAATAATACTTACATGTATAATAGAAATAGATCAAAGAAGCAATACTGATATTTAAAATGTGCATAAAAGTATCATACAGATATCTGGAAAGAGAATGAAACTAAGAATACAGAGAAGAGTGGAAGAAAGCCACAAACTAAGCTGGGAAGGCATGAATACATGTATAGTATAAGTGAGCTTATCCCAAATCCCATGTACTGGCATGTATGTGTAGCACCAGCACTGGAGGTCAGGTTCAGAAGAAAGTGGGTGCTTAGAGATTGTTTGTGTTCAAATCAGTGTGTTCCAAGTTAATTGGGATACCGTAACTGAGAAGATATAGTAGGGAGCTCATGAGGAAGACACTAGATGTTGAGCCCTGGGTTCTACACAGACTTTCTCACATAGACAAACATATGCCAAGACTCCCACCTCCACACAAGTGTGATTTCCCATTTCCATTGGTTGTGCAGCAGCTCTTAGAGACCAAAACATTCTTTCTGGCAGAGAACTCCTTAAGCAGGAAGGTAAACAACCCAAATAGCTTCAGGAAGTCCTTTGAAACTGACCAGTTTCTCTAGGACCCTCCCTGTCAAATAAAAGTCACAAAGAAAACTCAGGCAAGCCAGGCTGCAGGAAAAAGGGAGAGAGAGAGAGAGAGAGAGAGAGAGAGAGAGAGAGAGAGAGAGAGAGAGAGAGAGAGAGAGAGAGAGAGAGAGAGAGAGAGAGACTGATAAAGACCAAGATGTAAAGAAGACTTGGAGACCAGACCAGCTGGGAAGGAGCACACCAATCGAGCTTTCTGGAAGAGGTAATTTAAACCAGAGTGACATGGAAAGGACACTCTCCAACCTGTTGAGCTGCCTAAAGGCTGTGTATACTCCATGTTCCCTATACTCCTGTAAGCAGCCCCAATAAAACTGATAATTGACTAAGCTGTACTTGGTGGTATCTGAACTTTGGTGTGTCATGGGCTCTCTATTTGGAGTGAGTATAAATATGTGTAGTATCTCCCCAGCAATATTTCCATCACACAACACCATTGTTTATTTAATAACTTTTAATGTCTCATTCCTTAATGAACATGTTCAGTTTCATTAAATTAATGCGAGTAATGTGAACATTAGCTTAAAATGCAGTGGCCTGACTTGGTATCCAATATATTGTGAACTTGCTTTGTAGCACTTCTACATTAATTCAGTATATGTTTGATAGGTTTTACTCAATGTCAGAACCTTCAAATGAGATGTGGTGAACTATGGTTCCAGTCATCATGTAGATTACAGGACTGACACGTGGCTTCCTGCACAAAATCTCTACAGGGCAAGAAGTCATAGTACTTGAAAGAAGCTAAACATGGTAAAGTTGGAAAGTACCATGTTGAGTGAAAATGTAATGAGAATCCCACCTTCCCGACATGTGGGAGATGACTGATCATTTTGCCCCAGAGTCATTGTATTCCTTACTGATGCATGCTCCTTTCCACTCTTCTCTTTTTCTTTCTAATTTTCTGCTTATCCACATTTTCTTCTTTTCTTTTTTTTATTTTCCTTTGTTTTAATTTTGAGACAGAGACTGAAGTTTTAGTCATGTATGTCTTAGAACCTACTCCGTAGTCTGGACTGACCCTAAGACAATCCTGCTTTAGCACCCAGAGTGCTACTCTTTCTTTTTCTTGTTCATTTTTTCCATCTATCCCTTTGTGAGCCTGAAGATCGTAACTATAAACCATATCCCTAGGTTGTAAGTCCCATGACTTTCAGTGGCTTTGAAATCACTGCATACATCCTGTGTTTTCCTCTCTAAGTTGCAAGACTTCTAAGGTGCAAGTAGTGTTATACAACTGCCAACTTCTAAGCAGCTTTGAGATACCTTTAATATTAATTGAATTTTTGTCAAATAAACCTTGATCTCACGTTCTACTTTAGTTCATTACCACTCACTTCTTCCCTTGCAAGCAAAGACAGAGACATTGAATGAAACGTCTCATCTTTAAATGCAGCTGGCTTTTCTGAGTCTCAACTTTCTTTACTTAACATTCAGGGTGTACAGGGTAATTCATAAAAGTGGTATGAAGTATATGGTCTCTCTTTGTCTTTTCTGTCCATCAAGGCTTTCTATTCCACCTTTAATCTAGAATGATAGATTGTTCTATATGTATAGCATAAGATTAATTGTGGTTTTAGAATGAAAAGCTTATTCCCATTGATGGTAGAAGACTGTGCCCTCAATGAGGTAACCTACTTGAGACCAAGTGCTCTGATGCTGGCTGTGGGGAAGTTGTATTGTAGGATGGAGGTAGTATCCCATGTGCACCCCAAAACCTGAATGGTGTTTTGTGCTTCTAAATTAATATTGAAAGATGAGTTTTGACAACAAAGGTTGGAAGTTTTTCTCATCAGACATTATTAAGATGATTGTGAATCTGTAGAAGAATAAAAGAAATAGTGTCTATGAAAGGACTGAAGTCCACATAGGACGTAAAATGACCAAGTTCTCAGCACAGAGGAGATTTATCTGCCCAGGCATAAATACAGATGATAGGAGACAATGGAGAGGGGAGAAAAGGGAAATGGAGGAGGGGAAGGGATATCTTCCCTGGAGGAGCAAAGAATTGCCTCTAGATGAAATAGAGACAGACATGGCACATAAGTAAAGGGTAGTTTATAAAGGTAAATGGAGTGGGGACCTGTGTTAAGATGATTGGTTTGCTTCGATTGGACATGTTAATTAGGGTAGCCATAGGGGGGCTTTTGAATGCTAGACTTCAGTGATTTGAAATGTCAGGAAGAAGTAGTCAAATAAAGGAACAGACCTGGTGGCTAGCTTTAGGGATGTGATCGATGGCTTAGCAAGGGAGAGAGAAGGTTGGAGGGCAAGGCCTGCTAACACCATGTTTGCCATACTCGGGCCTGCCAGAGCCCATTCAGTCTATATTTGCATATATGTATAATCACTTTCTTAAAGATTATCTCAAATTTCATGTGCAGTGTGTAATAATTCTTTTAGTGAAGAAAGAGATCCTTTCCTTCAGGGTTTTGCAATTAATTCTCACACTTATTGCAATCAATTTTCTTAGCTAGTATTGTTTAAGGACTCTTGAAAGTGAGATAGATACTCATTTCAACCAAAAACGTGTCAACAAATGAGTGTCTTGTTCTAAGAAAGCATCATCCATTATAGTACAATATTATGATTTGATTTCATGTTGTGAGACACTTTTGCAAAATAAGTGGACTTAGATGCCCTAGATGAATACATTTGCTTATGAGAGTAAATGAGGAGTCTCGTAATTCAAAGGAAACAAGGTTATAAAAATATTACACTGTAATTTGACAGCTTATATGTAATCAGTCTTGAAATGTTTATGTCTTCCTAGTAACTGAGTGACCCGACTACTTGTCCCTGAAAAACTCTGCAATAGCAATAGACTACTGGTAATACATGAGAACTTATGTGCTCAATTGTAAATTACTTAAGTTATGCAAATTGAAGGTATTTCTATTAATAAATATATGTTATTATATTTAGTTATTATATTAATAATTTTACATTTAACAATATACTTTTTAATAGAACATTTGTTTCATTTATTTTCAGTTTCATCATTTTGATGATACTTATTAGATATCTATTTTCATTGAGGGTATTAGTGGGGAGGTATGTGTGTCTGTGTGTGTTGTTTTGTCTATGAATGTTTGGACACATATCCATGCAGAGGAGCTTGCTTGTACATACATGTGGAAAATCTAGGGGGTAATGCTGGCTGTCTTCCTCTATCACTTGGTCTTATTTTTTTGAGACAGTGTCTCTCACTGAATGTAGAGTTTATTGTTTGGGCTGGGCTGGCCAAAGCACAACTCCAGCATAGGAGATGACTCACAAAAGCTGAAATGCTAGAGTTCTCTGTACAACTTTCTCTACACTCAGCTACTCTCAACTTCTTTGCTGGAAGTTTCTTACCCTTCCTTCCTATAAAGCCAAGAAACCAAGTAAGGGCCTCAAAATCTTTCAAGTTTATTCTTTTCCATATATATATATATACACCTGTATTGGCCATTTTAATGTCCAAAACACCAAGTAACCACACCGTAGGTCAGGGTGTGTAACCATAGTTGTTAACAACTTTAAGCAATATATATATATATATATATCCTCCTTAGTTTCAAGAACCACCTCCTCTAACCAGGAAAGAATATTGTAATGTGCCAGGAACTGTCCTAAAATACCCTGAAAATGGATAGTCAGAAAAAAAATTCATTAGAATTCAACATGGTGAGGTTTAAATAAAGTATGATGTTGCAAGCCTTGCATCATTGGACTGCCATATGTCAGGATCTATCTTTGTGGAGTGGCTTTTGCCATGGTCCTAGCCCCTGTGGGTTTGTGCATTCCATGGTAAGGGTGTGAGGATTAGAGGTGTTAGGAGGAACATAGATAAGAAAGAACCACAGTGACATAGGATAGTACCAGGAAGGCAACTCAGCAAATCCTGAGTTCTGAGTTCTCGTATGTTTAATTTTCCTTGCTCTTTTATGTCCCAATACACCACGGGGAAGATGGCCAAACATTGCATTAAAATGATACAGAGGACAACTAGAATGGTTACTTGCTTGAATACTTTTAGACATCAAGTCTAAAAGAGAAAAAGCCTTCTGTTGTTTAGGCAGTGAACCCACTCTAGACCAAGTATCCTGAAGGCAGCCACTCCCTAGGTCAGACCTCTAAATTCAAAAGAAGGAGCAGAAGTACGCTTGAATTCTCTGACCTTTGGTCAGAATAAAGAGGATACACCTGTATTGGCCATTTTAATGTCCAAAACACCAAGTAACCACACCGTAGGTCAGGGTGTGTAACCATAGTTGTTAACAACTTTAAGCAAGCTGAAACTCTCTGGCCTTCATACAAAGTGAAACAGCCTCAAATTTTTGGACCTCTACAATATGTGCAGAGCCACTGTCAGCAGAAAAGGCATTTCTAGTCTTTGGAATTTCTGACAGACCATAGAGAGGTAGTGATAATAAACAAGAGGTTTTGTTTCTTGTTTCCATTCTGGTATTAAACCAATGATATCAAACTTTATTGTTGATGTGTTGAGTCAGCCAAACTGACTCTTTCAATATGATTCTGAGTGAGTCCATAGTTTCCATCTGCCGCTGCAGAGATATAGGATGAAAACCCCATTTACTTGCACAAGAAGCACTTGAGATGTCAGCTCTAAGACAGCTAAGGACTGTGAACTGTGTACATTGTTACTGACAAACAATTGCAAAAAAGAATTAAAAAATTTTAAAAAAAATGTTGTGTTAAGAAAGATCCCAAAATTTGAGTAAGATTAAAAAAACTTAATATAATGTTTTAGGACATGGAGTCTCGAGATACATTAAGATTCTGGGATTATAAAATATTTATAGCATAAAGTTAGTGTAAGTAAGTTTGCTTTTGTAATTTTTGCATTGCTTTTTATCATTTTATTGAGCATTAAATGCAATGCTCATTTTCACTTTTTCAAGGTTGTTTGGGGCTGCCTTGATAGTGGGGTTTTATTTTTTATTGTATCACAAACACACTTGATTGATCTTCCACTTATGAGTCTGTTTTTCCAGGAAGTGGATGCTTCATTGAGGCTTCACTGGACTTTGCTTTGCTAATGTTTGAAAAACATGGCACAGATTTTTCTCTAACAACTTGTTGAAAATATTAGTGGCCTTTGGCCACAGTATGAGTCCCAACCCCGGCAGTTTTAGGAAATCAGCTGTGGGAATTTTCAGATTGCCATGCCTATCCTACAACATCTGAACTACAAGTTTGTATTTTAGACACGAGTACATTGCTTTTTAATCAAATTCAGAGAATTGTGAGAGGAGTTGCCCATCATTTGAGTTTCATCAACAGTAAAGGAGCCATCACATTCTTAATAGAGTAGTTATATCTTAGGACCTCTACCAACCTGTGGCTTGTTTTTCTGAAGACTGAAGTTGCTAACTAGTGTTTGTAAGACAATATCAGCCCAGGATAAGGCCAGAATACATATGAAGATGTGAGAGATTGTTAAGTAACGTCACAATACGTAAAATAGAATAGAAGAAGCAATTTTCACCACTGCTTGTCTCATCTTATTAAAAGTTGCCCTGAATTTTCTTACAACTACTAAACTTAAATATGCTTTATTCCCAGATTTAAATAAATTCATTACCTACTCTATAAATTATCACGTGGAAAATTTCTGCCTTTGGAATCTATCTGGTCCTCTACCTGTTATGGCAAACAGTATTGTATTACAATCCATCCACATTAATTCATGTATTTTTCTTTCTTTAATATTCTTTTATTTTTGAGATAATTTTTATATTATATTTTATATTGTATTACTTTATTTCCCCTGTCCTCTTCTTCTCTTCATGCACCATATAGCCTATCTTTCTGTCTTCCAAATTCATTCAGGTTCTCTTTTTTCATTGTAGCAGACATATATGTATATATACATATATATGTATGTATATATAATATGTACAATTATATGTGTGTTCATATATGTACATAATTATGTAAGTAAGCATACACACAAACACACACATACACACACACACATATATACTTATAAGGAAATTTACAGACATATGTATATCTACTTTCCTAAATATATCTTGCTCAGTCTACATAATGTTACTTGGGTTTATGTCACATCTGACATTTGGTATTGGATAATCATTTGGTATGCTCTTCCTAAGGAAGATGGTTTTTTTTTCATTGTCAGAAGTCTGTAATTGCTTATAGTTTTTATGGAGAGTTGAGGTCTTGTGGGTCTCCTCATCTACTTGCTGTTGTCCTTCTTCATCTCATATTGGTGAGACTTTATAATTGTAGCTTCTGTCATTATGAGCTGGCATAATCTCAAATCAAAGTCCCTGATCTTCTGGCTCTTTCAACCTTTCTGTCCCTCTACGGTAATGTTCTCAGACCCTTAGGTATCAGAGTGTTTTGGAGACATATCCATGAGGACTTGTTGGTTATTGTTTTCTGTAATGGTTTCTGTCTATTATGAAGAGAAGTTTCCAGTCTGAGGAGTGAGGCAAATATTTAGAATGTAGTTATGGATTATTCTTGTTTAGTAAAATGTTGGTTATAGGTTCCCCTTCAAGATTCATGACTTTACTATCCCTGGTTATGACTAGATTTCTATTATCAGACATGTTTTCCCTCCTTTGGAGTGGATCTTAAATCCAACTAGAATGCTGTTGGTTACCGCCAGGGTACTCAACCTTAGGGTTATCTTGCAATGTTGCCAGTTGTTGTTGCTCATATGCAATAGGACTGTTGGTTGCTTCCTTCCTTCTAAAGCTTCAACAGGGTCCTCTGGCACCAAAAAGCTTGTCCTTTGGGAGGAGGAATTCAAGTAATTTCAATTCATGAGTCTCTGGGTCCTGTCTCAAGTGCTTGGCATGTTCAGCAACAAGGACTTGCCAGTCTCTGGGAACAACCAGTGGAAAGAACAATAGACTAATATATCTGAGAATCTCCTGGAAAGTCATGAGGAACAACTCAAAAAAGGCTTTCTCATGCCTGGTGTTGAGATTTTATTAGACGGTTTTTGGTTCTTGCAAAATGCATTTCCAGGCTAGATGAGAAAATTTCACTTAGACTAAATATGCATATTTATGCACAAAATTGTATGTATTTTAGGTGTTTTCAGATAGATAGTTAATAGTATGATTACATGGGACTTTCACAGACATTGGTACTCTTCTTTATGCATTTTTCTACTGTTGCTTCTGTACTAAAATAGTAGAGGTGAAACATTGTAAGAGGCAAGGAATGACAATACAATTCTAAAATATTACACCTCTGGATTTTAATAGAAAACATTTATGAACCCTTGCTAGGATGTTAATATCAAGAAAATATTGTTTCTGGATATATGATCTTAAGGGTATTTTAAATAGTTTATTTAAATTGTTCTTCACACAGTATATTCTTCTTTACTATAGTGAGATAATCTAAATCTTTCTTTCAATGTGTATTTTCTATCCTTTGCAGACAAATATATTTATTGATGTCCAATTGACTTGATAAATTTCAAATCTTCCTTAGCTTTTATTTTGAAATGTAGTACATGTGGGTGCATGAAACACTCAGCAGGGCACAGGTAAATGAGCTTTTCTCCTTGAAACAAGCAGGCTCTTACTCTAAAAATAAAGAAATACAGTCCCCTGATGTTAGCTGGGGTTTTGCTAACTTGCTTTTGCATTAAAGGTAAAATGAAGGGCATAGAACTGTGCTCACTGTGAGGCTTTCTGCTAAAATGAATCTTATAATGAAACATAGAAGTAGACTTTTCCCAGGTGACTTTCACACCCTTCAGGAAATCATTATCACCTAGAGCATTTCTATCTGTATCATCAGATTTGTCATTGGCTTCTAAAGCACAGCCGGTGTGTTCTATATTACTGGAACAATGAAGATAAGGTACTTCATATCAGTGTGTGCACTTGTTTGCCAGTTTTGCAAGGTAGGAGGTAGGTAAGTCCAGTGCACTGAAATGAATGAGAGAGCTGTGTGTATTAAGTGCAAAATTTTATAAATTCTTCCCTTTTAATCAAAAAATTATTGGAATGATAAGAAAACATATCAAATGAGTGGAATATGACTTTCTTCTTTAATGGCCACTGCAAATTATAATCACACAAGACAATGCCATAATCATATGCAGTGAAACATGTGTATTTCTTGCATATTTTAACATCCTTTTATGTATAAGTATGTTTCAGCATTAAATCGAAATTCTATACTAACTTAAGTCAACCAAATTACCTGGGATGAAGAAAATAAGACAAAAATCCTGGGTTAATAATATTTGTATACAGTTTAAAAAAACAGTAATCTATAAATCATTTGTCAGGGGTTAACTTCTACATCTATAAAATCATTTTTACTGATAGGGCAGTGAGTTTAAGAAAAAGGATTTATTTGGTAAAATATCTGTAAATAAAAAGTGAATGTGTGCAATTATGTGAATGTTATATTGTTATTATAAGAAAAATATTTGTAATTATGATATTAAGAATTTTCTTGCCATTTATTCAGAGTAATAACAGGAAAACAGGGACAGATCAACTGGAATTTTTATAATATTTTAATGGTAAATGGGTTATGGTCTTATGAGTTTTTAAGCAGGAGAATTTTGTATGATGCCATGTTCCTTTTTAATGTTTTTAATATTTTATTTTAATAACATCATATTCCCCCTTCTCTTTTATATCTTCATACCCTCCCATATGCCCACCCTTTCTCTCTTTCTAATTTATTGTCACCCTTTTCACCAATTGTTATTGTATGTATTTATAGGACATGTGTATAAATATATATTCCTAAATTCAACTTGCTTAGTCTGTATGATGCTATTTGTATAAATATGTTGTCAGGGATGATTATTTGGTATTGAATAAACAATCATCTTGTTCTGTTGATTCAATTAAGTATTGACCACTCTATCTATCTTTAAAACATACACTTTAATAGGGATAAAGGACACAAGCAGATTTACAAAACCAGACCCTGGATCCGTGCTTCTCCGAAGATGCTGACAGACCAGCAATCCGCAGAGAGAGCACTTACCACGTGAGCCTACCCTTTTATACCTAATTGGGACCTGATGGTCCAACCCCGAGTAATTAGCTAACGGCTAATTAGGGGCAGAATAATTAGCTAATGGCCAATGGCGGGGTGTGGCTATTAGCCTGATAGGCTAGGACCATTCCCCTTCATTGTTCTTCCTTGGGGAAGACTGTCCTAATTCCAGTATTCCTTGCTTTCCTGTAATTCTTTTCCTAGGCTTGAAGTTTTATGAGCTTTTCCTGCCAGTGTTGGCAAGTCTATTGATGTTCAGCTCATGTTTAATCAATCATGCTGGTGAAACTTTATGAGTGTACCTTCTGACTCTTACAGGAGACAAAATGACATAATACACCCTCACCCAGACCCCTTCATTTTTTTGATCCTAACAGTCTTTCTACTCTCTCATTTACAAAGATCAAGAACCTTGCATGCAGGAGTTGTATTGTAGATGGGTCTGGGCTTCAAAACTCTCCACTTTTTTTTGTTTGTTTGTGTTTTGGAAAATCCTTTGACTTTCTCATTTAGAGTATTTGTAGGGGTATGGCAGAAACAGCAAAAGGCTCAAGTATTTACTATTAAATTGTTAAATCCTCTGGTTTACCATAGGTCCACGTGCCATATTTGTGTACCTTCCACCACCATAAAAGTAATTATGCTCTGTTCATATGCTTCCCACTCAGTTACAGGTGTCAACCTCTCCCCATATCTTTCTTTGTCTCTGGCATTGTTTCTAATTGATCTTGACTTCCTGCCAGATGTTTGTCACTTGTCCAACATTACTACCTAGGAATTTGCAAGTGTCTCAAGTGCTGTTAATTATCTGAGATCCTTTTTTTTCTCATATCCACAGAGTAACTGCAGTTGTTCCTAAGTAATTCCTTGTGTTTGGAGTGGTCTGGTATCTTTTGAAAACAGTGAAAGCATTCTAAGAAGATACTTTCATTTAGTCTATAAAAATTGCTACATTCAAAACAAGATTATAAGAAAGAACAATAATGCCTAAATACATAAGTTCTTGAAGGGTTAACAGGTGAGTAGAGCCCTGTCCCTTCTCCTACTTTCTTAACTTGGTTATCCTATAAGAGACTACAAACTCCCAGTGCTTCATACACTGCCTTTTTCTTTTTTTGCCTGCCATTTTCCTCTTAACCCTAATCTTTGATCTCATTACAATGTATGTAAACAATTTTCAGTTTTCCACCATGGACACTTTTCCAATGAGATCTCTACTTCATCAGCTTTTCTATTACAAGCTTAAAATAAACTAGCAATTATGATTGAACTGGTAAAGAACATGGGTTTAGACAAACACCAAATGGGTTCACATAGTGGATCAGCTAGTAGATATATAATATAATCTTCATATATTTTCTACATCTCTATTTCTTCATTTAATTTTTATACACATTTGAAATGTCAATAGCTGATGTAGGAAGTCCTTCTGTATATGTGTTGCTTTTATTGGTTAATTAGTAAAGAAACTGTCTTGGCTCTGCACAGAGCAGAAAAGAGGTAGGCAGGAAAAACTAAACTGAATGCTTGGAAAAAGAAGGTAGAGTCAGGAGAAGCCATGTAGCCCCACTGCTGGAGACAAACAGATGCCAGAATATTACTTGGAAAGCCACAGCCTCGTGGCAATATGCAGATTAATATAGATGGGTCAATTTAAGATGTGATTTAGACAGAAATACGCTTAAGTTATTGGCTAAACAGTATTGCAAATGGTATGGTTTCTC
>JAQHUG010000592.1:283463-297301 GCA_028555095.1 Dicrostonyx torquatus
ATTTGCATGCAAAATTCAAGATGTCATTGTTTTTCTATGTATATGCTTACATAGTTTGTAAATTACATGGATTCATGAGTGCAGGTCCCTGGAGAAGACAGGGGCATTGGATCCCTCAGTTACATGTAGTTGTTAGCTGCTTGACTTGAGCCTCCGTAGGTGCAGTATGGGCATTGTGACAGACTGATCATTTGCTGATACATTCATGTTTAATGAGAAGGAAAAGTTTGAACAAATTATTTTGTTTCGAGCTTTATACATAGAATCACAACCATTCATTCTTCTTAGAAAGGACTTCTGACTGCACCTAAGTGGTCTAGGGTGATTCAGATGCAGGCAATCTCAGGAGGACCAGTGGGAAACTCTGCTGTCCCTTAGGCTGCTCAGGGAAATTTAATCCTTTAAATTTTATCATAATTAAATTTTAGCCAAATGCAGTTACCTTATCAGGAGTTTTCATTGATAAATGTAACTTGTTAAAATCTTCCATCATAACTTGATTCAACTTTTTGGAGAATACGATTTCAAAAAGATCCACAGGAAAAAAAATCTTTATATTTTTAACTTAACAGTTGTCTTAGTATTCCACTCCATTTCCCATGCTTGACCATGTATGTGACATAATACCTAATTTAATGATAGAGCTTTCCATGTGCTGACCCTCTCACACACATAGTCTGACTTTTTGTGGTCCCTAGACATTAGTGGTCTTTTCTACATCCTGACTTCTATGAGGGAAGTAACTTTCACAAAACTCAGGAAGATAACTCTGAGAGACAGGAGTAAATTATCAAATTGGAACATGTACTCCAAAGAAATAAAATCACCAAAGACCCTTGGAAGTCTCTGAACTAAGGGGCAAAATCTAAGGGACACAGACAAGTGAGTATGTAACAGGAAATGTGAGTCCCAAAATGATCTATTTTTTGACTTGCATTGTATTTTCAAGCACACTCATGGTACATAAAATTTTGTTGACCATTCTTTCCTTCTACTATCATCTTTTGAAGGTGGCAGAAATCAAGACTACAAGTGGAAATCTACAGCATCATTGTTCCATAGATCTGGGTTATTTTCTCACCTAGGTAAAAGTGGGTCATTCTCTTTCTCTGTCTCTCTGTCTCTTTCTCTTTCTCTGTTTCTCTCTCTCTCTCTCTCTGTGTGTGTGTGTGTGTGTGTGTGTGTGTGTATGTGTGAGTCTGTGTGTGTAGCACAGTTCCAGTGATGTGGGGTAAGTGTGGAAATCAGAGGAACCTCTAATGAGTTCATAAAGGGATTTGAATCCAGATCGTTAGGCTTGGAAGAGAGAAAGTTTACCTAAAAGCAAATGCTGACTGTATGTTTATGTTAAAATAATAATTGTTGTTTAAAAAACAACCATGAGGGAAAGTAAACAGAGTGATGTGTTGGCAGTTGCATTTCTTATTTGTAGTTAAGACAATATGATTTTACAAAATACATTGTGACTTTAATATGGTTTGTAAGAGTTTATGTTTATCTTGTTTTGTGCAAACTGGCTATTGGTATGCACAAAGAAAGAGATGGACCCATCATAATTGCTAATAAATGTCACTTACAAATAGCTAGTCAAATACAAAAACCAAATATCGCAATTGAACTCTAATATACTATGTCTCTGTTTATGAGGGTTTCCCTCACAGTACCAAATATTCCTGATAGTAGAGATTCTCTTTTAATAAAGGATCTGATTATTATTTTCTGATTCCATCAAAGTTCAAATGCATAGTTAATAGAATGCAAATAGCTCTCCATTGAAAATAAAGGAAAATATCTGCAGAAAATTTGCTGGGCCATTGCCTTGGTTTTATAGAAAATCATGTAAAGTCCTCAGCTATATACATGAAATAGTTCCAAAGTCTCCCATAGCATTCTATAGTTAGTATATGTTAAGGACAGATACACAGTTCTGATGTGGGAATGTTCTTCTGTATTTTGTATTACTCTTATTGGTTGAATAAAGAGCTGCCTGGCTTATAAGATAGGTCAGCCCTTAGGTGGGCGGAGTAGACAGAACGGAAGTTCTGGGAGGAGAAGAAAAGAAGTGAGTCAGACGCCATGAGGCTCCCATAGGAGATGGAGGTACCTTAGGACCGTCTGATAAGTCACCCCCTCGTGGTGACTTACAGACTTTTATAATGGGTTAGTTTATGAGGTGAGGGCTAGCCGGGAAGAGGCTAGAGATAATGGGCAAGGCAGTATTTGAATTAATACAGTTCTCCTGTGGTTATTTCGGGCAAGCAACCAGCGGTTGAGCCGGCCGGCAGCTGGGGGCTTGGGAGCCAGGCGGCTGGGGAACATACAACCCACACCCCTCTCCACCTAATTACAACACAGTTCAGTTTTCAATACAATACTGTCAAATGGAAAAGTTTTTGAAGATTCACACAGTGGATTTTCCAGAAATCTCTACCTTGTCAAATTTAATTTACAGGACTACATGCTTAGCTTCAACTGGAATTGGACAGCATCCTCTTGGCACCAAATTCTGCTATCAGTATAAATGTGAACAGCATGCACGTGCATTTCCACAGGGCACACCTGCTTTCCACCTGCAGAACAGACTTCAGGAGACCCAGGTCAAGGACACAATGTGATTTACTGTTGACAAAATCAATACAATACTTTTCCTTTACTGTGAAAAGAAGTAAGTTTGGGTTATGGTTATTTTTTCTTTTCTTTTATTCTCTACATGCCTAAAAGACTCTATATAAAACTGTCTTCCCGGCTGTTTTAAAAGTAGCTAATCTATTAACAAATATTTTTGAAAATTATTCTAAGTTTATTCAAGTATGAAAACAGCATTCAATTCACAAAAGAGCCTTCTGGAGAAAGTTTCCAATAACTGTTGGATAAGTAAGGAATGGATGATTTTGCTTTGTCATTAGCTTGCATAGAGAGAATTCTTGCATACATAGAAGTCTCATTAGCCACTACATTCTTGAAAAAATTTAATTTGTAATGTTTCAATTTGCTTTCTGTAAAGAAATGTTATATCTAACACTAATATTTCTCACAATTTTATTTTATAAAGCAGGATTTCATTCTTTAAGATATGAGTACTTTTAATTATTTTTTAAAGAAAATCTATATGGGACATGCATAGTGTTTTAGAAGTTTATTAGAAATATTGATGAAGCAAAGCTTAAATTATACATCATTAGATTAAGACATCCTGGAGATTTCAAAATATAATTTCAGTCTCTTCAAATGTTTAGTTTCCCAAATAAACCAAGCAATATGTGGAAGAAATGGGTTCCTCAAGGTCTATTCTGGCTGGTATAGTATAAAACTATATAAAAGTCACATATTTGTTTAATCTTTAAACAAATATTAAGAAAACTACATGAAGTTGTAATTGGCCGTGTATGGGCAAAAATGAAGTTTGCAAATGGGGTGGATAGTAATACTAAAATATATGATATAAAATTGGAAAAGTATGAACCTGAAAAAATTAAAATAATTGCTTAGGTTAGAGTGGGAGGAGGGAAAGCATGTCTCGGTGTTTCTAATGCTATGATAAAGCACCATGGCCAGAGGTAACTGAAATCGATTTATTTCATCTTACAAGTCTCAGGACACACTCACACTGAGGGAAATAAGGCCAGGAACTCAAGGCAGGAAAGAAAGCAGAAGCCACAGCGGAATGCTACTTACTTTCTCCTTGTGACTGGTTTAGCCTACTTTCAAAAACAATCCAGAATCGCTTACCCAGGGTTAGCTTTTTTCACAGTGAGCTGTGCCTTTTTATATTAATCATCAATCAAGAAAATGTCTCCCAGGCTTGCCTACTGGCCAGTCTGTTAGAGGAATTTTCCCAATTGAGGTTCTCTCTTCCCAAACAACTCTACATTTTGTCAATTTGGCAGGAAAATAACTAGCTCAGGGAGGGAATAGAGGGAAGCATAACTAATTCTAACAGGCTTTTAAAAACACAAATGGAAAGCTAATACTCTAGAAACTGCTGAAATAATTAAAATATAGCATTATCCTAAAATAGGGCAACAATGTCTCTCCAAGATACCACACATTAACATATAAAAAGCATGACCTTTCTGGACAGGGAAGCAGGTAGGCTACTGGAGATTTCACCATTCTTTCTGTTCCTTCACATCTAGTTCCCCAGTCCAATCCCCAGCTCCACATCAGAAAATCTATGGCAGGCACTCCCACATTTCTCTTGTGACCCAAAGATCTTTCCCTCCAAACCACTCTCCCCAAACTCATTGCATTTTTACAGCCTCCAAATCCTACAGGCACTCCCAGGAATTCCACAGACCACTGTGGTCATGGAAATGGGTAGGCTAATTGCAGATCTTCATCTTTTCATCTGCTCCTTCAGATCTAATATCCATGTGTCATCCACAGGTCTACAACAGAAATGCTACAGCCTCCTATCTCCTTATGCACACATTTATAGTGCGTCACAAACATCTTCCCCTCCAAACTTCCTTCCCTGGACCGTTTGCTTTATTCAAGCCCACAAGTTCAGCAGTTACTCCCTGGGATCTCACAGGCTACTCAGAAGAGGAAAGCAAATTGCCTAACTACAGAACTTCACCTCTCCTTTTACTTATACAAACAACTACAATGTCCCAGTCTAAACCCAAGTTTGTGGCAGAATTTCTGCTGTGGCTGTTCCTCTCTGATTATACCCATTCAAGAGTACTAACTTAGAACATTCTGGCGGAACACTCTGCATTTCTTTGCTGGAGAAGTCCAACTACCACACTCCCCACATTTCCATTCCCAAGTGTCAGTCCCCAATAATCAGGAGCTCATTTTACCTGAAACATCCACACCCCACAAAACCAGAACACCTGAAGATTATGCTATTGGTCAATACACAGCCATCACATTCTTTTTTTTTAAAGATTTATTTATTTATCATATACACAGTGTTCTATCTGCATCTGTACCTGCATAACAGAAGATTTCATTCTAGATGGTTGTGAGCCACGATGTGGTTGCTGGGAATTGAACTCAGGACCTCTGGAAGAGCAGTCAGTGCTCTTAACCTCTGAGCCACCTCTCCAGCCCCAGCCATCACATTCTTCTAAGGTACAGAGAACAAAGAGAAAACAAAGAACAAAACACCCACACCCCAAAAAATACAAGATCAGATATCAGCCTCCACAATTGTAATCTTCCAAATCCCAGATATCCAGACTCTAGTGTAAAAACACAATCAATAACATTCAGAAAAATTTGTTTCCACTAGAGCATGGCATCTATACCAAAGCTGGCCCACAGTATTCCAACATTGGGGAAGCAAGAATAAGAGTCTTTAAAGTAGCCTTTACGAATATGATGGAGGTCCTTAAAAAGGAAACAAGTAAAGAAATCTATGAAAATACAAACAACCTGGAAATAAATGAATTAAACCATTCAAGGCATGAAAATGGAAAATAGAATTACCCAAACTGAGGAAATCTTTAACCAAGGTGTTGTCATTAAACATAGACTGTCTGGAAATAGCATACTTGCCTCACTGAGAAGGTGGTCTTGGGAAATCTCATTATGTTTAATTCAACCTTATTTTTCTAGGAACCTAACTTCATCTCTCTACCATGTTCTCCATTTTAACTAAGGATCAGCTTCCAATGCTGCTGTAACTAAATCTTTGCCATCTTGTGGAATAATTCCATTCCTAGTTTCCCAAGAATGTAACATCTGTTTCACAAAGCACCCTTTGTACATACCATATGAAATCTCTTCACTTGTAACATTTCTACAGGATTGCAATTAACTTGGGCTTAGCCTTCTGCGTACCTATCATCTGGTGGTCATTCTTGTATGGTAACTGGATGAATTAAGGTTGGTTTTCTAATAACCATATATCTCGTCTCTTCACTTTTGTCTTACATTGGTATGGTAGCTTCTGCTCTAAATACTTCTTTCTGTGTCTAAATATTTTTCATATTTTCATTAGTAGGCCTTTTGAAAGCTTTTGTCTTATCAATAGTAAGTCCTTATAAGACTGATACCTTTTCAGTAAAGTTATCATATTTGGCACAGTTATCAAATCACTTTTTTAAGGAGAAAATAACCACACTGATGGTAAATTCAAATGACATTATGTCAATACCAAGTAGGTCATTTATTCTCTCATTTAAATTTTCCATTTTCAAACCATCCAGGGTAGCACTATACAGTGTCCCAGTGCCCTGCATTGTGATGTTTCCTCTCCTAAGGGACATCTCAGTTATCTTACCAAATCTGGTAAATGATGCCTTAAACTAAATGGACTTACTATGTATAAATATATAATATTTCACCCCCAAACAAAAGAATATAACTTCTTCTTAGCAGGTAATAAAACTTTCTCAAAAAAAAATGACCACATACATGGACAAAAGGAAGCCTCAATAGATACAAGAAAATAGAATTAACACCTTGCAATCAATCTGACCACCATGAAATAAAGCTACATATCAATAACAATAAAAACAAAACATAGCTTACATATTCATAGAAATAGAACAAATAACTAATGAATGAAAAAAGAGTCAGGACAAAAATTAAGAAAGAAATTAAAATCCTTTCAGAATGCAATGAAAATGAAAGCATAATAATGGAATCCAATGGTTGCATTTCTAAGGGACAAGTTCATAGCACTAAGTGCCTATATAAAAGACTAGAGAGATTTTATATGAACAACTTAACTGCACATCTGAAAATTTTAAAGCAATAAGAAATCATACCCAAAATACATAGATGGCAAAAAAATAATCAAACTTAGGACTGAAATAAATAAAACTGAAACAAACAACAAGAACAACAACAACAAAACCCACAAAAATCAGTGAAACAAAGAGTTGGTTCTTTGAGAAATTTGTTTAGACAAACCCTTGAACAAATTAATTAGAAGACCAATAGAGATTATTTAAATCAAATAAATTAGAAATAAAAGGGGATATAACAATGGTCTCCAAGAAAAAACTTGTATCCCACAAAATCCCAAGGGGAAAAAAAACTTGTATCTGTAAAAGAAATGGATAATTTTCTTGATATATACCATCTACTAAATTAATTCAAAATCAGAGAAGCAATTTAAATAGAAGTAGTACTCATAGTGAAAGAGAAGCATTTATTTTTAAAAAAATCTCCAAACAAAATAAAAGACCGGGCCAATTGGATTTAGTGAACAATTCCACCAGACTTTCAAGGGAATAATGACTTCCATATTCCTGAAATTATTCCACAAAGTAGAAACAGAAGAAATTTTGAGGAAAGTGTGCCTTTGGGCTCACTCTGTAGGTGCCAGTCTCCACTCAGTGTGCTCTTATCTGAGAAACACTCCTGCAGCCATGACTTACATAGCTCTCTGAAGAAGAACTGATTACTTAATGCCTCTGTCTTTGGATATTTTTGCTGTGAAGAGACACCCTGAGCACATCAACTCTTATAAAGAAACATTTAATTGAGCGGGCTCAAAGTCTGAGAGGTTCAGTCAATTATTGCCAAGGCCAGAAGCATGTCAGCTTGCAGACAGAGTTGGTGCTATAGATGAGACTGCTACATCTTGAAGGCAATAGGAAATCAACTGACTCACTGGGAGCCTGCCTCCACACTGACGTACATGCTCTAAAAAGGCCATAACCACTCCAACAAAGTCACAACTCCTAATAGTACCACTCCCTATGAGATTTTGAGGGCCAAATACATTCAAACTACCTCAGCCTCCTTAAATGAAGTCATATTTTTTTCCTTTGCAAGCTTCCTCAGATGAAATATACCCTTGAGTATTTATTTGTGGGTTCAAAGTTTTCAACTTCAATATGGCCCTCCACAAATCCATATTACATGATCCCATTCTTTACCAATTCATTCCACCTTCTTTAACTGCCAACACCCTCCTATACTGGGAACTGAATTTTCACTGAAATCCAGCCAATCTTTTAATGAGGATTTTAGTTTGATTTTCTGCAACATAAGCTCTATGACTGCTAGAGAGAAGATTCTGTTCCAGGGCACACTTATAAACATTTCAATTGTTTATGTGTATATGGAACTGGTCAATGTTACCACTTAGTTAATTTCCCTTTCTTAATTTATCCAGAGATTCCTGGAACAACAGAACATCAGCATTATTTTCCATATTTTTTTCACTAATTGTTATCTCAGATACGGTGTCACCAAATCCATTGCTCTCACAATTATTGAGGATAATAAAATGCACTTATCTCTTTTAAGTTTTTAAAATATTTTACATCATGAACTTTCAGTACTCTCTCAGCTTCCAGGTGAGTTTTCAGTAACTGGAGTGACTTTACTATCTGTAGGTGTTTGGCAGTTGAAGAGACCATTCTAGATGCTTAAATATTTATACATCTGTTGCTTTATAACAACTTCTGTTACCAAATCTATATTAGTTATTGCTCACTGGAGGAACAGAATTTATAGATGTGATAAACACATTAAAATTACTTACGGGACGGGTTGTTTTTCAGCTAGTCCAAAAATGGCTGTCTAATAAGGAAAAGTCTAAGAATCTTGGGCTTGTTACAAATGGTCTTCAATATTTTCCCAAGCCCTGAAGAAGTAGACTTTAATGCCACTGAAGGAAGGACTTGCAAGAAGAGCAAGAGCAATCAGGTAAAGAGAGGGGAGATCTGTTTCCTTCTTCCAACTCTGATATAGGTGCCAGCAGAAGCTGTGGTCTGTATTAAAAGTGGATATTCCCAACTCATATAATGTTTGGCCAGGGCATTTTACAAATTTTACTAGTGCTTTGAGTATATATTCTGTCTTCTATTTTTGCGATTTTATTTATGGGCTTCTTGTGTATATGAACACGTGTGTCTCTGCATCTATATGTGTTTCTAATGTTTTTTCTTTGGCTCTTTTTCTTCTGTTTGTAGTTTTGTTCTATTCTGACTTCTTAGTTTTGATTTAATCTTATTTAATTTTATCATTAATCCTCATATGCCTGCTGGTTTTCTCAGGAGATACAGATGGATGTGTGGATTAGGTTGGGATGAGAAATGGGGGAGGGGGACTGGAAGTGCAGGAGAGAAAACCATACTCAGAAAATTTTGTATGGAAAAAAATGTACTTTCAATAAAAGAAAAAAGAAAAAAAGGCCTGGAGATACAAATCAGAATATACCTGTAAAGGTCTAAAAGATGCAGGAGATGCTCTGGACTGTAAGCAGAGACCATCCACTCACTCGTGTTTTGAGTGTTCAGCCCGGAATAATCACACAGAAACTCTGTTACATATTTGGCTTATTCCTCCTGGCCACCTCCACTCCCATTATTTACCCAGGTGTTTCTGTGCTGGCTATTTCTTGAGTGTGGCTCTTTCATTCTTAGTGTATTCTTTTCCCACCCTTCTGGGGAAAATCCCCAAGAGGATGCACAGGACGGAGTAGAATAGGGACTTCCTAATATGCTCTAGAGAATTGAAACCTAAATGTCCAGATGATGCCACTCTGAACAAACAGCACAATGCTTTGTCCCTTCATCTCCTTACCACAAAGAGTGTAAGAACTTTATCACTAGTCATTTTGAGGATAAATCGTAAGCACACATGTAGTAAAGTGATTGGAGTAAATAGCAGGTATTAACTGTACTTAGGGACTTACTGCCTCCCTCAGAGAACATATGCTCAATCAAGATGAGACTGAGGTGGGGCAGGAGTCACTCCACAGCTGACATTGCCTCCAAGTAAGGAAAACTGGGACAGCCATCACCTCATTACACAGTGGCTAATTCCATTTGCAGGAATTAAAATTTGTGTTTCAACTTCTTGGGAACTAATATTATTGGTGACTTTACTTTCAATCTAAAGAACTTGATTTAGCTGAATGTGTGTTCTTCTAGCCTTTGCTTGCTTTTTGCTTTGCCCAGATCAAGGGGTCAAATCCAGTCTCCTGAAAACTGGAAGCCACTCAGGAAAGGACACAGGGGCCTAACCTATGACACGTTACAGCCTCAGCAAGGCAAACTCAGCATCACATGGGTTACTTCAGATAGCTACTTTGTTTATTTTATTAGCTAAAAGCTTTGTTTGTATTTTGAGACAGGGGCTCATGTACCCCAAGTTGTCCCAGAACTTGCTGTGTAGCTCTGGATGACCCTGAATCCTGGTTCTACGGCCTCTATCCCCCAAGTACTAGAATTACAGGCTTGCACCACCTCATTCCACTTTGCACATCTACTTTTCCTTATGTGCCAGAGGTGAATCAGCCTGGGAGCCTATTCTTAGTTTGTTACAAAAACTGTTTGGCCAACAGCTTAGGTTTTTTTTTTTCTAGCTAGCTCTTATATCTTAAATTAACCCATCTCTATTAATCAGTGTATCACCACGAGGCTGTGGCCTGCTGGTATGATTCTGGTATTTTTCTTTTGACAGCTATATGGAGTCTTTTTGATTTTACCAACTCTCTATATATCTCTGCTTGGATTTTCTGCCTGGCTGTATTCTGCTCCGTCATAGGCTGAAGCAGTTTCTTTATTAACCACTGACATATTTATAGCATACAGAGGTGAATCTCACATCATTGGGATGTTCCCTCAGCTCTCTAGACCACTCTGATTCTCTGGAGTGTTTTTTTTTCCTTTTAAAATAAGCTCTCCCCATTTCTATTGCTGTTTGTCCTGATATCCTGGCTTTTTCACTATTTACCTGACCTCTGTAGCTAACCTGCTGCTGAGATTTTTAGCATCATCTTAAGGTTTATTTTCTTTCAAACTCTAATAAAATGGAGATTCCTTCTAAGTCTCTTTTAAATTCTCTTATGAATGAGACTAAGAGCTGAGAAATGAAACTACAGTTTCTCTAGTATCACATGACAACCATGAAGAGATCTCTAATTTTCCCAGTAGCATAGAAATTATATAAAGGAAAGTGTAGTAAATAGGCTCAGAAAATGAGCAGGCAGTTCTCATAAAATGAAGTAAAAATGATCAACACCTTCAGATATCACAGAATATAAATAAAAACTGCTTTGAGATCCTTTTTAACTCCATTCAGAATGACTAATATTAAGAAAATCAGTAACACACACTGGTTAGAATATTAAGAGAAAGCAGTTGTGACATAGTGGGGATGGTGGTATTAATTAGTCAACCACTGTGGAAAATAGTGTGGCAGTACCTCAAAAAGCTGAGTATGGATCTAACATACATAACCAAAGAACTGCTAACTCAGCATACAGCATGTGTCTTATCCCAGTACTATGCACAGTGCCAAATTTATGAAATTAGTTAGGTGTCCAGCAATAGATGATGGCAAAAGAGCTCAGTGGAGGTATGCTCAACAATAGAGAAAGACACAGTTGCATCATTTACAGGATGAACTGGAGAAAACCTGAAGTGAAAAACTTCAGACAAAGAAATATAACTACCTCATTTTCTTTCATTTGTGTATCATATAATTTTATATATGTGTAGCACCAATGTCTCTATCTATCTAATCTATCATCTATCTTTATGTATGTATGTTTTTATGAATGTATGTATATATGTATGTATCTATCTACCTCTATATATAGTTTGTGAAATGAATATAAATATTTTTGGATATTAAGTAAACTAGTAAGGGATATGAAAAAATAGGATCATTTAGTCAAGGACCATGATAAGCTTGTTTGAAAATACATTTATAAAGCTTTTATGTGTACAGTGAATATCCACTGATTAAAATAAATTCCAAAGCATGTGTATGACTGAGGATAAACATCTTGTGTATGATTTACCTGGATAACTATATGTCTTTAATTTACTTCAGGTAATCCAATTACTGCCTCATAGTGCCCTGAAGCTGGAATTCAAATTGTCTTCAGTTAAAATAAATGTAAAACCTCCTTTAAATTGTATTACCAATTTTGTTGGTTGTACATTACCTAAACAATCACAAAATGGAGGAAACACACTATTTACATAAATTTAAATTATAATTGTTAACAGTTTTCAATTTTAGCAGAAGTAATGCATTTGAGTTCTTTCAAAGGACTTTTTAAAATCTAATGCTAAGAGCTATGAAAATAAGAATACTTCGTAGTATTGCATGGAATCTCATATAACATTTAGAAAACAGGGGAAAGGGAATAAAACAATGATGAATTATAAATATAAGAAATTAACACATGGTGTGGAACTTGGTCATCTTCTTCACCCCTAATAGAGTGTAGTAATGTCAGAAAGACCCAAAACTTACAAGCACCACAATTTCAGTTTTATAGCTTGTTAATCTCATTTTGTCTTTTCACAAAGATAATAAACATGACAGAAAATATTCATATAAATGTTTCTAGAAAAATATTTTTTAAATATAGTTAGCAGCAATGGATATTTATACCCTGACAGTACAGCTTTTACATTGATATTGTTTCTAAATTAAAGTTCTTACCAGCAACACATATATTTTATATATTATGAACACTCAGAAGTTAGATGACAAAATGGAATCCTCAAAGCTTTAATTTAGAAAACAAAACCATTCATTAATTAGAATTAGGTAGAAAGCAAAAACAGTGTGATATCTATAGAAATATCACACAGTGATATGCTGCTCAACTGATTTGTATTTCACAGAAATACGTATCAACTAAAGTGAATTTAATGATTCCATAATTGTGGTAGGTACTGAATTCTTTATTGTAGTCTATGAACAATTCATGATTCTATTATCAATTCTGAACATTTTTGAAATTATTTAGTGAGCCTGGAGGTGGTGGTGGTACACCCCTTTAATCTCAGCACTCGAGAGACAGAGGCAGGTGAACCTCTGTGAGTTTGAGGCCAGCCTGATGTGTAAGAGCTAGTTCCAGGACAGACTCCAAAACTACAGAGAAACACTGTCTTGAAAAGACAAACAAAAAAAATTATTTAGTGAGTTAGGTACTTTGAGGAATTTCTTTCTTGTGAATTTCTGAAACACTTGATTGCATCATTCAGGAACATATTTATTTCATTGCTGTACTCAGGCCAATCTTTAAAAAAAATGTGGCACAGAAATAGACCAGATATGGTTCCCAATTTATTTATAGAGATTTAATAGTTTTTTGTATTCAATCGCTTCCTATTCAGTTAACAATTTGTTCTATTTAAAAAGAAAGATTTCACTTTCTTTCAAGTGAAAAAAAAAGCTTGGAGGAGAAAGGTAAAGTGACATTAGATGCAAATATTAAAATATGAGTTAATACTTTAATTTGCTATCTTTGAATTTAGAAATGTTATCAAATTAAAGTCAAAATTGTAGTGAATTAGTTGCTAAATCATGTAAATCCTCTTTTCTTAAGTCAATAAAATCTTATATATAGGGAATTACTAGCCTAAATTAAAAGGTATATGAATTTCAATTTATTCTGTTTGAAGGGATTATACCTCATGTAAGTTTTTCAGTTCGTTAGTGGAGTCAACTGATACTGTGGAGTATGAATACATTTTTTTCTTTCAAACCATATAATTTTTCAAGTTAGCAGGAAATTTTCCAGAATCTATAAGAGTAAGACAAAGTCTTCATCTCATTTTAGAAAGTGGCCATGAAGAGCTTGGATGATTACCTAATCATTGGGCAGCGCAGCACTACATAACAAGTAGCTTGTTTCTATTTTCTGCCTAATAATTTGGTTCTCATATACATAAAAAATAGCTAACTCTTTCAAGTTACCTAGAAAACTAATACTTCTGTTCTTACAGAGAGGTTACAGAAAGTTGATGGCATCATATTTCCTCTTGAAATGCAACTGAATATATTTTTAAACACACAGTAAACCAGTTAGAGGTTTTCTTCGTCTTTGAACCTATCTTTACTATCTCTCTCTCTCTCTTTTTCTGATCACATGAGTCTTTAATTTACTAAGCAATATG
>JAQHUG010000592.1:354986-366569 GCA_028555095.1 Dicrostonyx torquatus
TATCTAACTGAAATTATCTCTAAATATCTAGAAAATCTAACATAATAAAAGTTTGATCATTACAGATGACATCTATTAATCTGTATTTCTTAATTATACTTTACATTTTTAAATGAGCTGCATATTCTTAAACAAGAGTAGAAATATACATATATTAAAACTGAACCTAAATTTATATCTATAAACCAAAGTCTATACCAATATAAAGTACCTATAGCTCTTAGACACACTTAACCATACCATGTCATACTATTATAGATTTATGTTACTCCTATGTCTTACTGTACATAAGTGACATTTTAAAATCATATACAAGACATTTATAAGATTGTCAAACTAGTTTTCAGCTTGCATCAGCACAGATCATTGGTTATTAATTTTCAATTTATTCTTTTTCTAGTTACCCTCAAACCTTTAATTACCCATAGTATTCATTGTCCTGAGAGATATGCACATGCTACATCTACTAAACAAAGAAGGAAAACTGTGGTGAGTCCAAAAGAATTACATAGTAAATGTACAGCTGACAGATATATTAGACTAATCCACGGGAGTATGGACACTCCACATGGAAAACCTATTTTTTTTGCAAAGTTGTGGAAACATCTGTCTTTTGGATAACTCATTGTCAATTCTGTAGAAATCTTGTGGGATCATGATATTTTTCCCTTCTATAATATCACAGCAATGTATAAACCTGACTTTTCCTGGTGTGAAATCATTCACTAAGTCAAACCTTTGTTCTCATAGCCAAAATATACATAAAACATATTCGCTCCACCACTTTCTTTATTGCCAGGACTCATTGATAAGAAAGCAGTCCTAAGCAGGAGGCATTCAATAGAGAAACAGTATGTCTCCTCTAACATCTATTTCAGCAAAGTGTAATCTGATGGTCTTTTCCTCTACCTTAACAAACTACTAATACTCTGTATTTGCCCTTTACCTTGGTTTCAATTAATACAAGCCCACAGCCCAGGACATTAACTGCTTATACAGGAAAAAGACCTGAGTTGCTAAAATCAACTTCAGAGAGAAAAATCCTCACTTGGACACCCTGCTGGAGTCAAAAGTAAAGAAAGTCTCAAAAGAGATTCCTTTTATCTCAACCAACTAGATGCTAATGCAAATCAAATGACTTGGTTTTCCTCCCAAGCCCCTGTGTTGTTATGACTACCTAGGTTGTGTTCCCAACCATCAGGGAGCTCCACAGTCATACCCTCTCTAAGACATAAGCCACCTCTTTACGAGACCCACCTGATTTTGGTGAGTCTGTAAAATGCAGGACTGATACTATTTTTGCTGCCTGTGAAACTGGTAACTTGTCCATATGCCTATATAAATTGAAGGCTTTGTGATGAGCAGTCCTTTTTTCTTCTTCACTAAAGGAAAAAAGAAACACGAAGGAGAAATGTGCTTGAGTTAGTCAGTTTGTTCTACCCCTCAGATCCCTCTCCCCAGCCAGTTTTCACTTTTATAGCACATCTTTCTCACCCTAACAGGTTTAATGGGCTTAACCCCAAAATAAACCTGGATACCTGCTCAGGGATGCAGCTTCTCTGTCAAATCTAACAGACATTACCTCACAACAGGCTTTTTGGTCTTCTGATTTTTAGACTCTTTCAGGCCCCTCTACCACGAATTTCTCTGAGACTTAGGGGTAGTGTCTTAGCACTAGATGTATCAACTTGTGTTACCTTTATTACTTATTATCCTCATTTAAACCAGTTGTAGTTACCAAATAGTCTCTTTGCAAAAAGAAACGTCTGTGATTAAGAACAAGAGCTATACTGGTCTGTGGAGGCAACATAAGTGAAGATTATATTTACTTAGGAAAATGGAAGCAGTAAGTTCTCTATGTGTTTATCATCTCCAGCCAGTGACAGATTTCTAAGTTTACAGTGGCAAGCATGAATACCCTCCCATTGATGTTATATTCAATTAGATATCTGTTGATTATCTCTAATATAAATGTATCATTATCATATCATTAGGGTTATCTTGATAGACCATTCATTGTGATTTGTAGGCATTGTAGCTGAACTGCACTATTGATTCTATTTTTTTCTCCCTCTTGGCTGTTTGCTTAGCAAATTCCAATATTATCAGTGAGAGTAATCAGAAAGGAGGCTTCCAGGATAATTTCAACTGGATGGCTGCAAGTCCTGTGTACAATATGCACATTATCTTTGGCAAGTAAGCCTTATTTTCAATAGGTAGAGGTAATCATAGGAAATAGCAATGACCTATTTGCTTTTGATGTCTCGAACTCACATGACCAACAACTTAAAGAGAGGTTTTCTGTTTCTGGTACTAGGTGTTTTGGCAGATAGACTGTTGCTCTTTGTATGGTTCCCTCTCTAAGCCTACATAATCACTAACTACTGTTTAGTTATTTGACTTTATACTCACATGTAAGCATATTTCTCACTCCTCATCAAATAAACTCCTCTTTATAAGAGATGAAAATTGATACAGAGAACCATAGTAGATCAAACTGCAGACTTGTGGCATTTAGTCCTGACTGATACATCTACAAACAACTCCTGCACAAAAGGGTCAGATATAACTGTGGAAGAGAAAGTGGAATGATTCTAAGAGTCAGGGGGTTTTGTAGGAAATTGTGTGCTCTAATAATGTGAGAAGCTACACCCATAAAGTTACAGCAGAAGAGGACTGCATAAACAAAAGTTGTCAAAGGATGACATCAATATACATACTAACACAGATGGGAGATAGATTTTAAGACCCTAACCATACATAAAGACAACAACCAGCAGATGGGAGTGAGTGCAGAAGAAATATTATGCAGAGAGATATTCTAAATTGGAAGTCTCCACTGAGACTCCCTCTCTTGGAAATCACCAAACTCTGTGGAAGAAGGAAGGAAAGATGGTAAGGAGTCAGAGACGATGTAGGACAACAGCAGAATATGGCCCACTGAATAATTAAGCATGGCTCATATAGACTCACAAAGACAGAAAAAGCAAGCATGGGGCCTGTAAGTGTCTGTGTCAGGTTTGCTGAAAATATGATATTAGCTGTTAGTTTGGTGGGGTTTTTTGTGATTCTTAACAGTTGGAGCTGGTGTATCTCTCACTTGTTTTGTCTTTTCTTGGAACTTATTTCTTCCTATTGAGTTGCCTTGTTTAGGCTTGATATGAGGCTTTTGTCTTGTCTTATTGAACATTGTTTTCTGCTGTTTGGCTTTCCTCTTTTGCAAACATGGTCTTTTCTGAAGAGGCAGGAAAGTGGGATTGAATTTGGGCAAGAGGAAAGGTGAGGGGCATCTAGGAGGAGTGGAGGGAGGAGAAACTGTGATCAGGATGTATTTCATAAGAGAAGAATCTACTCTCAAGAAAGCAAAAGCAAAAGAAAAAGTACAGTCATCTAAGAAATGCTGAGGGTGAGAGAAAAAAAATTCTTATCAGGGAAGGGTATTCCCTTGTAAATGGTCATTCCTGAGAACATATAAATACAAATAATATTGTGTAGACTGTAAAGCTTGTAGTTTCAGTTAAATAGTTAGGAATTGTGTGTGCCAAGTGCATGTGTATTTAACAATTTATGAAAAATATTGTGAATTTGAAAGAGAGCAAGGAGATGTATATGTGAGGGTTTGAAGGAGGAAAGGAAGGAAGAATAGATAATTATGCTATAATCTCTTACATATTTGGTTGTGAGCCTAGCCTTTAATGGATGAGTCATTTCTCCAGCACTATAGTCTCAAAAATAAAATAAAATTTCAAAAAAGATTTTATTTTAGATATCTTTTACCTCTTTGGTTTAGCTTATTTCTAGACTTTTGAGGTTATTTCAAATTTGATTATTGCTCCTAGTGTTTGTACTACTGGTGTTATATTTAGGAAGAGGACTCCTGTGCCAGTACATACAAAACTACTTCACAATTTCTCTTCTATGAGATTCAGTGTTTGTGGATTTAAATTGATGTCTTTAATCCACTTGTACTTGAGTTTTGTATACAGTGGTTAAAAAAACCCTATATCTTAGTGGATTACAATGGCTTAAAGTTAGAATTCAACAGCACAAATTACAGAATGTTTACAAACACATGGAAATTGAATAATGCTTAGCAGAGTCACAACTTGGTCAAGAAAGAAATATAAAAATTAAAGACTTCCTAGAATTCAATGAAAATGACTGTATCATATCCAAATTTATAGGATTCTTATGTATATATGTTCAGAATGGTAAGGATTTTATGGTTGTTCCCTTCATTAGGATGAAACGTCCTTCTTTATCTGTCTGGTTTGTTTTATTTTGAATTCTATTTTAAAAAATAAAATATAGTTAAATAATTCTTTGCCATATGTCTACTTTGACAATTGACTAAAACTAAAAACAAAATCGCATACTAGTAGAATGGATGTTCTCTTCTCTTTTTACACAAGGAAATAATCCTTGACTCAATATTTGATACTGAAGGGCAAAAAGTGTCCTCAATGCTTTATTTTTTGAGTTGTTATTTCAGTTTTATAATGGTTAATGCTAAGAATGACATTTTGTATAAATGTCTACTAAAAATTGGATATTTATATCCATTTAAAACTCTATATTAATCTCTGACCAAAATCTATTTACATTATCTTTTTATGAAAAACAGGCATCAATTAATTTTTTAAAATTAATTTTATGTGCATTTTTTTCCTAGAACATGTGTTTGTCAACCACTTATGTTTCTGGTGCTTGGTGTCTGTTGAGCCAGAAAACACTGGGCATTTGAGCCAGAATTTCTGAAGTCACTGTGTAGATTAGAAATTGATCCTTAGTCCTTTGGAATTACAGCCCATTCTCCCAACCATGAAGCTACATCTACAACCCTCCAAATATCAATTTTTAAAATCCAATTATTCTAAATATTCAAATGAAAATCCAAATATTCTAACACTGTACATCCCGGGGATATGTTAATTTGGAGTTTGAGGAATAATCATATGAAAATATGAATTTTCTTCTCTATAATTAAACCACAGATTTTGTATGTATGGTAAATGCTCTAATACCAGTCTATGCTCACTTACTGGGAATGTGTACAATAATTTCTAATTAGAGCTGAGAAGTATTCAGGCAGTGTTTGTTGGTGCTGTGTGATTTGATGGCATTCACAATGCAGCATGCAAATTTGTGTTTATAAGCAAAGCTGTATTACAGCTCTACAATATAATGTGGGTCAATACTTATGGAAGTACACTTTGAGTCTGATTTTTAACTTATTTTAGACAATTTGTATGTTAAAAATATTTTCATTTTGTAATTTATTACTGTCTTCTTTATTTAGTTATTCTGTGAATTTTCTATGGATAGAGAAAACCTAAAAAAATCATATATTATCTCGGTTTATTTTCTCACTCTGAAAATCCAGGACGTTTTATTATTATATCTACCTCAAAATCTATTATAAGCTCAAATGTAATAATCTATGTCAATTTTAATCACTACTCAACTTGTATCAATCATGGAGGAAGTATCACTGATTGTGATTTTCATGAGAATTGGTAGACAGAAGTTTCTGTCCTTTCTGGTCCCACAGCTGTTCAGTCCAAAGAAACACAAAGGCTTATATTAATTATGAACTATATGGTCTATTAACTCAAGCTTATTATTAAATAGCTCTTACATCTTAACCCATAAATCTTGTCTATGTTTAGTCACGTGGCTTGGTACCTTTTCTCAGTAAGGCATTCTCAACTTGCATCCTCTGCATCTGGTTAGTGAATGACTCTCTGCCTTTCCTCTTCTCAGAATTCTCCTACTATGGTTCATCTGCCTATACTTTGTGCCTGGCTACTGGCCAATCAGCATTTATTAAACCAATATTAGTGACAAATCTTTATAGTGTACAAGAGCATTATCCCATGGCATTGTGTACCAGACCTTTATCCCACAAAATTTCCTTTTTTTTCTTTTCAGATCAAGAACTCTGAATCTAATCTCCTTTGTTTAGCTTTTTTTCCCCTGGCCATTTTCCATAACAACTTGCAACCAACACTCTAAACAAAGACAACCATTCTTAATCCATTTTTTTTTGTAATATGGGCATAGTTTTCCTGGCTACTACTTCTTGCTGATAGGGGATGGTAATAATCTTATGGGACTCAAAGAAAATTTAGGATTATTGTCAAGTACTGACTGGAGGTTGGGTCACTCAGCCTGTCACCTTGAAGCTGTTTTGGATGTAGAACCTGGAGGAAACTGCAAAGGAGGTACTCTGAGATATAGGATTATTTAGGCCATCTGCTCCCTTTGGAGATTTTCCAGGCTGTCTTCCTTGATCAACCCTGATTTTTCTTAACCCAGAATGAATTCATAGCCTTTTCTTTCCTGTGGAAATAAAGGCAAGAACTCTTCTCTAAAGCAACATATCTTTTGACTTACATTTTTAAGGCAAGGCATTTTCAAAATATATATGTTGAATTAATTCAGCAGCATTTATAACCAAATGCCTTTTAGCAGGTGTTGCTTCTTCCTCAGCAAACAATTCAAAGATAACACAATAATATACAGTATCCAGATTTATTTTATGTATTTTCCATCTTTATATGGCTTTTTATGATTCTATTTCTTTTTCAAGGACATTCTTTATCCTTTTTCTTTTCCTCCCAAGTCAACATATGTTTTTAAACATACTACAAACTGTTTAGAGGTATTTTTCTTGTTCTGAGTCTGTCTTTACTGTACATCTCCATCTCTTCTTTGATTGCATAAATCTTTAATCTGCCAATTGTCATGGATAAGATTATAGTGGTGCCTCTGGTGGCTTACTCCACTCATTTCTTGGCTTCTTGAAAGTCTAGCATCATAGCAGATATGTTGGTGGGAATCCTGTTTATTGCCACAACTCTACAGAATTTTTAGGTCCATGCCACCACCAAGAACCATGCTCCTGGATGCTCATAAACACCTTTTAAGTATTTGGTGGCAGGGACTCTTAAAAGAACTGCACTGTTTTTACCATTAATTCTGAGTTTGGAAGCCTCTCTTAAAGAAGCCACACTTCTGTTTGTAATTAGCAAACAGAGACCATCTGAGAAAATATTGCTACCAAGAAGCCATGCTTAGAAGATCAGAATCTTCTGTGTCTAGGATCCATTCCCAAGCTCTTGCAGGTTTTATATGGATGTAGTTGCCAAATGTTTGGTACCACTAGTAGATGGAATTTTATGTCCTGCTTGGTTCTGCAGTCATTCAGTCCCAAAGAAGCACATAGGCTCATATTAATTATAAGCTGTCTAGCCTATTAGCTCAGGCTTATTAATAATTAGGCCTTACAACTTAAATTAACCCATAATTCTTATCATGTTTAGGCATATGGCATGGCACCTTTTCTCAGTAAGTAAGATTCTTCCTCTGCATGTGGTTGGTGACTGATTCTTTGCCTTTCCCTCATACTCTGGTTATTCTGCCTATACTTTGTGCCTGGCTACTGGTCAATCAGCATTTATTAAACCAGTACTAATGACAAATCTTTACAATGTATGAGGATATTATCCCAGAACAAAAATTTTAATTTTGTTATTCACTGTATATAACTGCTTCTTTTGCATTTGTCATTTCATATTAAATTATTAATATATAAAAGTATTCTGTGTTGGAGGAAGAAGCCGCTTGTTATTCCCAGCTGCTCAGCTCTGAAATAATCACACAGAAACTATATTATTTAAATCACTACTTGGCCCATTAGCTTTAGCTTCTTGCAGGCTAACTCTTACATTATAATTTAACCCATTTCTATTAATATGTGTATCGTCATGTGCCTGTGGCTTTCCTGCAAAGTTTCAGCATTTTTGTCTTTGGCGGAATCTCCATGGCTTCTCTCTGACTGTGCCTGCTTTTTTCCAGCTTTCAGTTTAGTTTTCCCCACCTACCTCTATTCCCTGCATAGGCCCAAGACAGTTTCTTTAATAATCAATGGTATTCACAGCATACAGAGGGGAATCCCATATCACCTTCCATTTTCTGTTTAAATGAGAAAGGTTTTAACTTTGACATAAAAAATTACATACAAAACAAGTATTAAGCAAGAATTACTGTTACATATTATATCTATTTTATCTTTTATCATAACCAAGGAAAACTATAACTATCAATTCTTCAATGCCATCAAAGTCTCCAGAAGGATATAATACTACCTAACTAAACAATAAATTCATCCATCTGCTGCATCCAATAAACATTGCTTAACATCAGTACTAGATATCACCTCAGGGTAAATGGATAGAAAAAGATATTCCAAGCAAATGGACATAGCAATCTGCCATTGCTATTTTAATATTTGAGAAAATATTAAAGAACTCAAAGGAAAAATCTTCCAAGATAGCATTTAATTTTTCACATCTATGCCCAAACACAAGGCCACCCTAGTTTGTAAAAGAAACTATACTACAGCTTAAGCCATATTTTGACCTTCACATGTGAATAATGGGAGATATCAACACATCACACTTGCCAATCGATAGGTCACCCAGAGGAAAACAAAACAGAAAAAGCTGGTGCTAACTGATATTATAAACAAAATAGATCTAATAACTATTTACATAATATTTCACCCAAACAAAATGAATATACCTTCTTCTCTACAACTCATGGAACATACTCAGACATAAACCAACTCTTAACAGATGCAATAAAACTAAAATAACACTCTGCATTGAAACTATATATTAGCACCAACAGAAAGTCCCTCTCCCCACCAAAAAAACGTAGGTCCAGAAGGCTCTCACTCAGATTTCTATCAGATTTTGGTGAAATGTTAATGTCAACACTTCTCAAATTATTTCAGAAAAAGAAACAGAAGGAACAATACCCAAATCTTTTTGTGAGGTCACAATTACCCTGATACCCAAACTACATAAAAATCAAAAAAAAAAAAAGGAAAAGAAGAAAAGAAAAGGAAGAGATTTTACCTTATGAATGTAAACACAAAATTTCTCAGTAAAAATACTCGCAAATGAATCCAAGATTACATCAAAAAGATTAGCTAAACCTTGCCCAAGTAAGATGAATCCTAGAGATATAGGGATCAACACACCTTTGAGTTTGAATTCCATTTCCTAAGGATTTATGATAGTGACAACTTTTTGTTTTCTGGTACTTTTTGGGGTGGTCTTGTGAGTTTCTGTCTTTGAAGGTAGGATGTTTTCTTGCAGAAACACAGCAAATAAACACACACATAAAGTTGGATTTTTTTTAATTAATTTTCTCAGTTAGCTTTTCTTTTTGGTTGAGGAATTAAGACCATTAATATTTAATGCCCGTTCTTGAAAAGCTTTTCTTTTCTTTTTTCTCTTTTTGCTTTTGTTTTTGTTCTTCTTAATAATTGTCTTTCAGTAATTTTATTTTCACTCTGTTTTTCATTCCTCTCTTCAGGCCAATGTATTGCTTTCAATATACTCCTAAGTTCTGGTTTGGTGGATGTGGATTCTCTTAGCCTATTTATATCATGGAAAATCTTTTATCACAACTTCAACTACACCAGATAGTTTTTGTTTGTAAAGTAGCTTCGTGGGGGATTCGAGGAGCTTTAGAACTTTGGCTTTATTGCTTTCAAGTATTTTCCCCTTTAGTTTCCTTTGAGAAGTCAGCTCTCTGATGCATTTGCCTTTGCAGGACTTCTGTTTTATTCTTGCAGCTTTCAGTAGGATCTGCTTATTCTGTCTCAGATAAAATATTTCATGGGACTTTTTTTATATTCCTATTTTCTGTTCTGTGTGTTTCTTGTATCTGTATAGGAAGAGTTTTTTTTTAAGTGGGATTTTTCTTTCATAATCCTTCTGAATATCTGATTTGTGCTACTGTCACAAGATTCTCCTTCATCAATGCCTTCATTTTCTAGATTTGGTTCTTTTGTGCTTTTCTAAAGTTTTTGCATATTTTTTGAGTATTTTTTAAAATTTTTATATTCTTTCACTGAATAGTCTATTTTTATCACCAAATATGAATATTCTTTTCAACTTGTACCTGTGTGTTAAGGTTTTCCTCTGAGTATACTACTAGCATTATTAAGATTTTTCAATTCTATTTTCATTTCAACTAGAATTTTTTAACAATAATTTTTATTGAATTTATTTCTCAAAATCTAAATATTTTTCTCATTTAATTCAGCCATATATTTGTGTTCTCTTCGACTTCAATTAGAAGATTTTTGCTATTATCTTTAACTCACTGAGGTATTCATTGATGTCTTTAAATTCTTTTTCTATGAATTTCTTGATCATGATTTATTTGCTTTTGTATTTGTTCAGAAAATTACCTAGGTAATTTCCATTTAAGAAGATTTAAGTAGGTTTAGTAGATTTGGAAAGTTGAGATATTGTTATGGTGTTTCATATTGTATGTGGTTTTCCTATGTTATGTTTTTGCTGTTGCTCAATTTTTGCTAATTTTACATAGGCAGGAAGAGTTGTTAGGTCATTCCTTCATGTGCTTCATGCTTATTTTTGAATAGACACAGGGTTGGGGAAATTCCAATTCTGTAAGAAAAAGCTTTGTTTGGTTAACCTACTTTGGATTCCCCCTGTGATCTGTGACACATTATATGTTAGCCAAACATGCTTTTTCTTAGAGTTGCTTTTTCTATGCAAATACCTTTAATAAATATTAATAAAAATATTATTTACTCCACAATAATGATTTGCTTAGAAAAATCATTATTTTTTTAATTTTTTATTGCTTTATAAAAAATACCATTTAAAATTTTCACTTCCTCCCTTCCTCCCATTTCCCTCCTGCTCCCCCACTCACCCTCCCTTCTCCCCCTCCAGTCCTAAGAGAGCAGGGTACCTTGCCCTGTGGGAAGTCCAAGGCCCTCCCCTGTCCATTCTGGCCTAGGAAGATGTGCATCCAAATAGACTAGAATCATAAAAAGCCAGTACACACAGTAGAGACAAATCCCAGGGCCATTAAGACTGGCTTATCAGACAGCCCTCATTGTCAGCAACATTCAGAGGGTCCAATTTGATCACATGCTCATTCATTTCAGTACCCCATTTTTTAATTGGGTTATTTAGAATTTTAATGTCTAGTTTCTTGAGTTCTTTATATAATTTGGAGATCAGGCCTTTGTCTGACATGGGGTTGGTGAAGATCTTCTCCCTTTCAGTGAGTTGCCTTTTTCTCTTAATGAAAGTGTCCTTTGCTTTTCAGAAGCTTCTGAGTTTCAGGAGGTCCCATTTATTCATTGGAGTAGGAGGGTTCTTCTATATTTTGTGTTACTTTCATTGTTAATAAAGACAGATGCATGGGCCTTTTGATAGGGCAGGACTTAGATAGGCGGGGAAAAGAGAACAGTATTCTGGGAAGAAGACTGGGTCAGGGAGATAGCTGCCATGAAGCCAACAGGGTCAGACATGCTGTATCTTCCCAGTAAGCCCACTACCTCATGGTGACTTACAGACTATAAAGAATGGGTTGAAATAAGACGCAAGAGCTAGCCAAGCCAAGGCTAGAGATAATGGACCAGAAGTATTTACATGAATATAACTGTTGTGTGGTTATTTCAGGCATAAGCTTGTGGCTGCAGGCAGAAGCCAGACGCAGGGAACAAATGTCCCCACTTCTCCATGG
>JAQHUG010000592.1:411623-425045 GCA_028555095.1 Dicrostonyx torquatus
AATATAACTTAAATTAACCTCTTTATATTAATCTACATTCTATCACATGGTGTTACCTCTCTTCTATCTTGCACCTTATGTTTCCTCTCCATATTTCCTGCCTTTTCCCATATGTTTAGAATCATCCTCTTCTTTCTTTTCTTTCTTTTCTTTTCTTTCTTTCTTTCTTTCTTTCTTTCTTTCTTTCTTTCTTTCTCTCTTTCCTTCTTTCATATACCTCCTGCCTAGCTACTGGATGTTCAGCTTTTTATTACACTTCAAAAAGTGTTCCAATATCCCACGACACAAACATTAAGTAATTATACATATGTTGCTTGATTTTTGTGACACAGATAATTAGGTAACTTCCCTATATTTCTAATCAATTTTAAAATAAAATATCTATCTATTTGATCTTTCATATATGCTTACAATATACATTTAACATATTCACCTGCCATTCCTTGCAAATTCTTCCAGACCCACCACTTCACCTTCTCACAAATTCTTCAGTTTTGTTCAAATAACACATCCTGTCCATGTTGTGCTGCCCATGTGCTCACAGATGTGAATCCATCCACTGCAACATGAAGGACCCATCCTTAATAAAGAAAAGTGACTTTTTCTTCCCAAGAAGCTATGAAGTGTCAATATCCCCTCAGCTAGTGGTTGAGGCTCATGAGCACCTCTCTTCATTATGCTTTAATGTTTACTGAATTATCTTTGCAGATCTTCCAGAGGCAAGGAAGGTTGTTGAGTTTATGAGTGAAATGGTAACTTTCTGTCCAACTATTGCAGACTGTCATCCCCAATCCCTGTCACTCCGTCTTTCTGTTCTTTCTTCTGTAATTGTCCTGAGCCTAGTTGTGGGGAGGAGGTGGTTGTAATAAAGATGTCTCTCTTGTGGCTGAGTGCACATCAGGCACTTATTGTCTGTACTTGACAGGTTATGACAGGTTACACTGTTAATTGCTGTTTACTACATTAAACAGGCTTCTCTGAAAAAGACTTAAAGCACTAATCCTTGATTACAAAAAACATGAAATTGGAAGGCAGTATGATACTATGAATACACAGTAAAATAAGAGTTATAAGTTCACACATGGACCCAATGAGCTCCTAGGTTCATAACCTGAAAAGCAATACCAAGCATGTTTCGACCATGGTGTCAAATATCTACTAACAGAAATATTTAAGAGAAAAAGTTGAATATAAATTTAACATTATCCCTTCATCACTTTAAAAACTAATAGGGTGGGTTTTCTTTTGCAGAACAAGTCTTAAATCCAAGTAAAAACAGATTAATTACTCCCAGGATATTAGTATCATCATTATGTCAGTGGGCATGTCAATTAAGTCTGGTTGTTTCATCCCATAGAGTTTATACCTGGGAATATTGATAATTATTTTTAATCTCTAGCAGTGTACAAAGATTATTTTGTCACTATACAATCTAGTCAATAGTAATAAAACTTCCAGGTAGTTAGTACTCGTTTTATTTCTCCATGTTCTATGACTCAAGTATATGTTCTCTTCAGCATTTCTGGCCTTACTGCCAAATTCTAAAAATTATAATGAAGAGAATTATCAATAACCTGTAGCATTTGCAGATCTCTGGGATAATACTGGCCAACAATTCCAAAAGAAGTAACCTATTCTGTGTGCTGAACTTTTCATTTTTTAACTTCGGGTGTAATTTGATAGTCATTGATGCTCTATTTTAGGATAATTCCATTGTATGCATGTATATATTTATTTTTCAGAGATCTACAGGACTGTTTCCATATGACTTTTGGGAAAGACTTTAGTGTTATTTTTTCTTCCCAGCTAATCTTTTCTACCAACCTCTCTTCTTCCAATCCTAATTTATTACTTGCTGCAACATAATTTAATGCTTTTATAGCAGTTCATTACATCTCATCTCCTGTGAAAGTCCAGTCCTACTAGTCATTAGTAATTTTATCATCTCTTTGAGTATTACAAATGAAACACATGTATCTGAAAATTAAAATCCAACATCTACAAATGCAATGAAATGTGAAATGTTTGTCATTTTGTTTTTAAGCCACATTTTTTACACGATGGAACACAAACCAAGCACCATTATCAGTCAGGATATTATTATCGGACAGATAATAGCTGCTAGGAAAGAAATCACAACTATTATTCTGCTAAATGGACAGAGGACCAAAATAATCCCCCAATGACCTATGATTAGAGTCACAGATAAAGTCATCTTACATCCCTCATTATAGAAGCTTCATCATGTAGTAGACTATGATTTACACAGAAAACCCTAATGGGAAAAAGTAAGAAACTAAGAAACTTTGAAATACCCACACCTACAATAATACATACACCACATTACACTCCCAAATGCCCAGAAGTCATTGCAGAATAGGGGAATAAATAGTGTGAGAATGAGAGACACTGGGTGACTACAGGGAAAACATGTTCTCCAGACAAAACAGATTAGTTGTACATATATGAACTCACAGATTTTGAGTATGTAAACACATTTCCATTATTACTTACTTTCTCAAAACTACTGTAAAGAGGTAATGCTTTAATATTGTCATCACTGTTGTATTGTGTGCACACATATTTTGTTTGCATATTGTCAGTGTATCATGATTGTCTGAAATAAACAGAAACTGGAAGAGGTTGTTGCATACCCTTGAATGGAATGGCTATGAGTCAACATGTGGGTGCTGGTAATCAAAGCATGACCTGAAAGATGTCCAGTTCACTTCACCATGAGATATCCCTCCATCCCTAGAAGAAAAAAATTGTGTTCTGAGAGTTCTGATGAAAAATTGCCAGGTATAAAACAAATATAATTTTTATAGATATTAACTATAATGTTCATTTGCAATCCAGACAACAATTGCTTTATATGCATTTAACTGTGCCTGTCCCTGTCTGAGGCATTGTCAAAACATTAGGTAATTCTCTCAGGAGCAAATGAGGCAGTATGAGAATAAAATTCAGAAATTTTTCAAGGATGGCTACTTTGCTAAGGAAATGATATCAAAATACAATGATTTATTCTAATAGTAAAAAGTCTATAACCAAAAAATTAATATAGCAAAGCATCTTCATTTCTTTTACCCTGTCCAGAAAATAGGAAGTGACTCATTGAAAAAAAAGGTCATGAAAGATGAAACTCTTTGAATCTCAAAGACAAGTAATTGTTTACTTATAAAGGTGAAGGATGGGAGAATATATTACCTATCACAAATGGAAGCAATGTCTTTGGGAGAAAATTAATAAGGACCGACTTGCTTGAAGGCCTTTTCTGTCCTGGATTTCCTGTCTTGGTGTCATTATGACCTGTCCAAAAGATGGCAATGCCTTATCAAAAAGTGTACTAATTTCTGTTTCCATGGATACACAAACTATTATGTCTTTTTAGCTGCTGGATTGAAACTCTGGTAACAACCTTCATGAATGTTGATGTTGAAAATTTGAAAAGATATATTATCAACTACAATAATTTGGTTTAGCTTCAATGAAGTAAAAACATAAAAGTTATAAATTCCATTGTGAGTATGTTCACTCCTATCTTGACATTGTATAGAACTATGACAGAAAATTCAGTTTAGAAATAATTATGCACCTGGAACATTTTATGTTAACCTACAGAGTTTCTTGCAACACTTTTGATTTTTGACAACCAAGATTTGACAAGTATGCACAGAATTTAAGATAGATTCGGAAGCAATTCATTACAGTTATATAGAACAGGGGAATATGTTGGTGCTGCATGGTAGGCAAATGTGACACACAGAGCAAATGAATGGTCATTGTGCCCATCTAAAAATTATTCCAGGGTTCAGTGTCATTTGACAAAGATGTGAAGAAATAATACCATTTTTGTTCACACTTGAAAGAAATGGAAGTTTCATTTAGAGTAGATTTTAGTTATTGGTCATTTAGATGCTCTATGTAAAATATTTCCATGTTTATATAGTTTTCATGTATACTTTATTTTAATTTTCCTAGGTGGTAATTTGCAAGTAGTACCTGTCAGGCATGGGGTATTAGTTCCAAATGAACACCTTTACAAAATTCTTTGAGTAATTGCTCTTATTTTTCTCTCACATGTCTTTGTTTCTTTTGCTTCAGAGAAAGAAATATCTTATCTTTCATAGTATCACAGAAAGAGTAAATTCTTGCACGAAATGGAGGACGGCTATAGAAGGTCAAACTTACATTCAAGCAGTTCTTGCTTCCTGCTTCTTCCTTCCTTTCATCCAAGTGTTGTGACTATAAACCAATGTACTTGAGCTAATTGGTTCATTTCCTAAAGATATTTGCCTCTGCATTTAATTTTCTTGAGTGGCTCCCAGGTAACACATTTTGTTATTTTGAAAACATGATCAGGAACTCCCATGTGCTCTTGCTTCTTACTCTTTCCTTCTTATAGTTTTGTGTTAACTTCTAAATGTTCTTTGCTTTATTTCTACCATCAACCATGGAGGAAGGGAGAGAGATTATATCAATAAGACAATTTAATTGCAATCTACATGTAAGTCAATTTTAGCAATTTAGATGTTAGACAATTCTGAAGAATTTTGTATAGTGTTATCTTTCTACTTCAGTGACCCAAGATAGTATTTTCAATCTAATTTTTCCAACTTTATCTTCCTTCTTTCCTTCCTTCCCTCCTTCCTTCATTCCTCCCTTCCTTCATTTCTTCTTTCTTTGGTTTTGTGTTAAAATGTGTAGGTGCACTGGGAGGGTATATGTTCTTAACTTTACCGTTTTAGTTCATGAAGTGAGGTAACTCTCACTCCTTACTATAGAGATCAAATTTCTTCATTTCAAATAGAAATTAATATGGATTTCTCCTCCTTGCTCATAGATTTAAAATGTTACCAAAGTACTTCAAGAGAAGTATAATTTCATGTAGAAACTTTGTTCCCAATCTACTCAATCAATGGTGAAAAAAGAAATAAAAATATGGCTTCTTAAAAATATGTCATATGGTATGTCTCTGTGTGTGTGTGTGAATACATGTACTTATTTTGTGCTGTAACTCACATGGTGCAGGATACAGGGATTACTTGTGTTTTACTTAATGCACAATATACTATATTTTCTTTATATTATAGCCTTAGTTTTATGGTATTGTGTATGTTTATATGTGTGTTTGTTTCAGATTTTGTTTGTGAATTTTGGATACGAAACCTGATGGCTAGTTTTAGATCAGTTTAACACAAGCTAGAGTTATTTTTGAAAAGCTAAATTAAAAAGACAAAATTTGCCCATCAGATTGGCCCATCTGTAGCACTTCTGTTTACCAGGTATGTAACAGACTAAGCCCAGAGCCATACCTACGTCAAGGACTCCACTCCAGGATGTGTGAAGTTAATGAACGCCATGATCACAGATCAGTCTCAGCAGTACTAAAATGGAAGTTTAGGTCTTACAGTTTAAGACATAATCAAGTATCGTGAGCAAAGTAGTCATACATTCGTAACTCAAGGTGGACTGTGTTCTGATATATCATGTTAAATTATAGAAAGTCTATCTCAGTCAATCAATAATAACACTATGACACTGTTAGATAAGGAGATCAAGAAAATTTTAATTAAAATTAAGAATACCAACTACTTTCACATTGAAGCTGAAATATACTCATAGTGTTGTGTAGAACAAGCTTATGTTTATTTTCTTTTCTCTTGTCATTGGATCTCCACAATGTCAAATGAAATGTCTCCTGCTGCCTCCCAAATGAAAAAAACATCAGCAGAGAATTTTGAATTGTTTTCATAGTGAGGGAATTAAGTGGCAGGAAGTCTTGAACAAGACATTCCAATCCCTCCAAAGAGGAAATCAAAACAAAGTAAGAGATCTTATGGATGACATAGTTATATCCAAAACCATAGCTTAAGAATAACAAACACAGCTTGCATTTTAACAATCTGAGAGACACATGTAATTTATGTACAAGACTTATACCTTAACTACTGATGAGTGATACGCTGAAATTTTTCAGGGTGTTCATAAAGTTGAAGGAAAGCAAGGAGAGATATACAGGAGAGATTGTTAGGAAGAATGGGAAAGAAGAAATGCATAATTATATGATACTCTCAAAAATAAAAGCAATTTAAAATCTTTACTATATGAAAATAAAAGTAAAATATTTAAAGGCATTATTAACATATAACATATACACAGAGAGCTATTCATTTTAACATGCCATTTTATGAATCTGTGCATGCATAAGCACTTTGATGGTATCATCATGAACACTTTAGTACACTCCGAACACTTAAAACTTACTGCCATTTATGCATGCCACATTGAACAATGTCTCTAGAATTTATTCATCCATCAAAACCAAAAATTTTTCTTATTTTTTTCTTTTTTTAAAAAAGGAGTCAAACTATCTTTTTTTTCCATTTTTACATACTAATTCCAGTTCCCACTCCCTCCCCTCCTCCCATTTCCTTCACCTTCCCCACCAGCCCAGCCACCCATCTACTCCCCAGGGAGGGTAAGGCTCATTGCTCTGAGGAAGAACCAAAGCCCTACTAACTATATTCAGGCTGAGCAAGTCATCCATCCAAAGAGAATGGGTTCCAAAAAGCCAATACAAGCACTAGGGACAAATCCACTGGCAGTGGCCCCACAATTGCCCCAGCAATACAACTGTCACCCACATTCAGAGGGTCTAGCTTGGTCGTGTGCTGTAATGGGATAAATGAAATGGGGAAGAACAGAGACAGAGAAGGAAAAGGATATTTTGATTAAGGGAGCCAGTATGGGTCTACAAGAAACCTGACACTAGAGAAATTACTAGGAATCTACAAGGAGACCGCAGTTAAGACCCTAAGCAATAGTGTAGAAGGTGTCCGAACTGGCCTTGCTTTGTATTCAGACTGATGACAATCTTAAATGTCACCATAGAAGCAACTGATGAAGACAGTGGCAGAGACCTGGAGCGGAGCACTGAGATGAGCTCTCAAAGTCCAGATGAAGAGTGGGAGGAGGATAATATGAGCAAAAAGGTCAACATCATGATGGCAACACCCACTGAAACAGCTCACCTGAACTAATGGGAGTTCACAAAGACCAGCCAGACAGGGAAGGAACCAGCAAAACCAAAACTTTTACTGATCTAACAAAAAGCTCTCTGTCTCTCACAGCCTCTGACAATCATTTTGTTTTCTGCCTCTATCAATTTGGATACTCCATAGAGACAGAATTATCCTTTTTTTAAAAAAATCCTTTTGTGTCTTATTTATCTAACTTAGCTCTAAGCTTCAAAGTAAATTCACATTGTCTCAAGCATAAGATTTTCTTCTTTTGTAGGCTAAATAGTATTCTATTATCTGGATAAACCACATTTCTTTATCCATTCCTGTGATAGTAGACACTTGAATTATTCTTTATAAATTGTTTATCATAGTTCATGTTTCAAATCACATGAGAGTATAAGCATATCTTCTCTTTAAGATCTTGATTTAGTGATTTAATTTCTTCTCTGTTCTCCAAAAGTACGATGGGAATTTGCTTGCATTAACTTTGAATTTTTGAGAAGTGACAGTACTTCCTTTCTTGTGTATCAGATTTTAAATGCTGTAATTTTGCCACATGTTATCAACGTGTGCCACTCAATCAGCTGTGAGGTGATATCTCATCATTTGGTTAGATTTTCATCAACTAAGTGGTATTGAACATCTACAAATCATGTCAACTTGAAATTCTATATATGACAAAAAGCAATTTTTAAACTATTTCAAGAAGTCCCTCAATCTAACAATAAACATATTAACATAATTTAAAAATGAATAAAAATATTGGACAAACATTTCTTCCAAGAACATACACATTCAGAGTTCTATTATTTTTCTCAGTAATGTTTTATGGTATTTTAATAGAATTCAAGTATTTTACATGATTTATTTCTGAAATAAATATGAAATAAAAATGAATCATGGTGTCCTTCTAAGCTATATATTTAAAAACAATTTCAATTTTAATTACTAATATATAAGAAAAACATTACTTTTAAATCATAATTTTATGTTAAGTGAACTCAATTAGTTCATATTTGTTTTTGTTCTCATTTTTCTTAAAGCATACAATATATAGAGATTTAATATTATGTTGTGGTGACCAATATTGTTCACAAATTTTTTCCAGTCTCTCAGTATACATTTTCTAAGTTACAATAAGTTATTACTTTTGAATTAAAGTTTCCATAGTTTGATTTGTTCATTAGTTAATCTTAATTTTTCGTATCACTTATACTAAGTTACTTGATTGTTCTTTAACTTAGATGAAGATAGAAAAGTTTGCAACATCAGCAAGTCATTTACTCCAGAAAAATAAAAGTAAAGAGCAAAGCATCAACAGGAAAGTTAAAGAGTACTGTGTTATTCATAGCATTGTATATTAGACATTGCACACTCCAACCTAATTCATAATGAGCAGTTTTTACACAGAAGGAAATGTGATCACAGAAATCTTATTTTATACATTAATAGTTTTCAAAATATTATGTGGCCAATCAACTGTGTGCCCTGCATTTCATGAAAATTAACTGAATATGCGGTACTTTAATACTTTGTAAAATAAACAGTAATGACGGCTCCAATGATCAATGTGTAAATCCCTTGACAAAGAAGATTAAGTGGTTTAATCAGGCTCCTGGAATATGGGCTCTCCTGCAAGGAGCACAAGAGATTGCTATTGAGAAAGTCAGGGTCATGACAAAATATATATTCAAGAGTAGAAAAGGGTAGTGCTGACAGGTGGCATTCACCCTCCATCCTTGATTAAAGTATTTATAGAAAACATTTTTTCAGGATTATTTCTGGGTGAGACTCAAGTCTAAGCATAGAAACTGAGTGGGAACACAAGAACAGTCCAGTATCTACACATTAGGGCTCATGTCACTGGAACTAGTAGGAAAGCATCCACTTCTCTACATAGAAGCCACATAGCTGATTTTGAGATGTGCAACATATATTAGCTGAGTAAGGCTCATATTATACAGAGACTGAAACAGCAGAACACAACCAACACAGAAAAGCGCCAAGTCCTCTGTGCTTATATTACAGTTCTCACCTTGTTATTTTTATGGGTCTCCTGAGTATATGAATGAATGGGTCTCTGATACTTGTACCTGTCCTTAGAGCTCTTTTTTGTTGTTGTTGGGTTGTCCCGTCCACCCTCAATATACTTTTTTATTATATTGTATTTTATTTTAGTATGTTTGATTGTTATCTCTTAGGAGTCTGTTCTTTTTTAATGAGAGACAGAAAGGGAGTAGATCTGGGCGAGTGGGGAGGTGGGAAAGAATTGGGTAGAGTAAGGGATGGAAACCTGTAATAATTTTTTATTGTATGAATCTATCCTCAATTTTAAAAAAGAAATGCAAGTATTGTCTTCTGGCATTACTAAAGTTATCAGACTCCTGGTGACATTTATAATACCATGCAATGTATATCAGAAAGCAAGGCTACAAAGAGTGGCATTCACTGTCATTCTTAATGATGAAAGTGCAACAGATATCTTTCAGAAGGTAACTCAGTTCTTGGTATGTGTTTCTGGTGCAATCATTTGTGTGTCACAGTGAATTCATGTATGTTAAATATGGGTATCCCATACTATGGATCATATGTGAAAGTCAGTGGACAACTATAGGTGTAGTAATACTTTCCACCTTGTTTAAAACATGGTTTCTTTGTTGTTTTTCCTTTGTGTTTACCAGACTAGTTGTCTGATCCCAAAGCTTCAAATGTTTCCTTTTTGTATCTTCCTGGAGCCCTGGGATTACAAACACTCCCACTGATCCTCATTTCTGTATGGATTTTAGGGATTCAAATAAAGGTTCTTGTTCTTGCGTATTGAGCACTTTTATGCGCTGAGCAAACTCTTTATCTTCTGGTTACAAATTTCATTATGAAAACTCACCATTTATCCTATTATCCAGCAAAATAACCATTGAATAACCTACTCACTAATAAAAGTACAAGCAAATTGTACTGAAACCAGCATTAAATTGGAAGTATGGCTCAAAAATAAAATCCTTGTACATGTAGATATAGGAATAATTTCAATAAATTTACCTGTTTTCAAAGTTCAAGACTTTGTTTCTTCAGAGAAATAGGATATTTAAGTTTTCAAAATCTAATTTTATAAGCATTTCATGGAACAAAATTCTTAAAAGTGACAGTAGTTTTTGTAGAGTTAGAATGCTAGTAGGTATGTATATTCCACTATATATTTAAAGTTGAATATGTGTTAGGTTTCAATGACAATTTTCTCTTTGTTGTTTTGTTTCCTAGTCTACTGGCTGAATTAATAGAATCATTCATTTGAAGCTGAATAACCACACACTGAATATGCTCTGATATCAGATGCTTGTTAATAATCATATAGATAGATATCATTAGATTATAGTTTCCATGAGATTTGAAAAGAAAACGTGTGAGAAAGGTATCTTTGTTCAGTTCCTTGTTGCACTCTCAGTAAGTAGGTTTTCCTTGGAGAATGTAAAGAAAGAACAGCAGGTTCTAGCAGCAGATTGATTGATAAAGGTGAAAATCTGACATCACCTATGGAAGAAATTGAAGAAAGTGTCAAAATCCATAAGCAAGGTCTACTAATAGGTATAAGTGGCTAAAGATATATTCTGTTCAGTATATGGCAAGGCCTTACTCATTAAAAAATTAACCATTTCACTAAATTAATGTAGAAGTATTTTAAGATGAAAAATAGGTCATGTGAGGAATTTTATCAAAAGTTTAACAGTTCTGCACCTTCTATATTATGATTTTGTCCGTAGCTGAACATTTCCATTAAAAATACATTTTTCGGCTAAAATGGATAAATTACAATCTTATTATAAACTGTAATTTGCAAATGAACTCATTTATGCTATAACGTTAATAAGAAAGTAAGTATTAATCTTTCATCTTTAATAATAACTTCCACATTTCAGTAAAATCTGTGTATTCTGGCAGGTAGGTAAAATTCTGAGAAATGGTAGAGAAAAAAACTGATGACAAAAAAGGTGGTAATTTGTAGCATAGGGTCATTGTACATTGAGCATGAAATTCTATTTTTGTTCCTGTGTACCTTAGGAATACTTTCCATAGTAAAATAGTAGAAGGTCAAATTCAAAGATTTTGGTAGAGGAAAAGATTCATTTTTTAAATACATATACAGTGGTGGTGCTTGCTTTTAATCCCAGCTCTTGGGAGGCAGCGGCAGGTATATCTCTGAGAGTTTGCAGTCAGCCTGGTCTACAGGGAGAGTTAAAGCACAGTCAAGACAGTTTTAAAAAGAAACTCTGCCTTAAAATCAAAAAGAAAAAAAAACATATGAAATATGAGGAAGAAAAAAACACCCAAACTTGAGCCTTGATGGTTCATATCTCACAAAATGAGGCACATTTGTTTGTCCATTAAAGTTCAGTTGCTGTCTGTCAATATGAAAAATAAAATTTACGGAATAAGTTATACTCAATGAATTTTTTGCAAAGCAAAGAGCTTTGATTATAAATCTAGACATATAGAAAGATGTTAATTAAAAACAGCATTTTTGGATTCTACAAGACTCTCTAAAACCACTGAAGTAATATAAATTACAAAAATATATATTGTATAGTTTATAATGTAGAAGTCATGGAGTGATCTTATTTCTAGAAATTTAAAGAAACTCCATATTTATTTCTAAAATGTTAGTTTAATTTTGATCAATTATGATTATTCAATAAGTATTATTTCACCCTTAGTTCTATGCCAGCAGTTGTCATTTGCTTTTTTTATCTTCTGTATTCTGCTTGCCTGGGAGGATTTTGAAACTTAAAGCAGATTTACTTTGTATTTCTCTAGAGGCTAATGATTGGGAAAACATTTAAATACTTATTAGACATTCACATTTTCTCTTTTGAAAATGATTTTTTTACATCTGTTACCAATGTTTTACATACACACATATATATATATGTGTGTGTGTGTGTGTGTGTGTGTAAACATGTATAATTTTATATAAGTGTTTTGTCAACAAGCATGTATATGAGTGTTCCACATGAATGCCTGCAACCTCTTGAATTTGGAAATCAGGATCAGATATTTCCTGCCTGTAAATGATTGTTAGCCATCATATGATACTTGTTGGCTGAGACTGTTCATTCATTTCCTAGATACCCAGACCTGAATAATTACACAGGAACTATATTAATTGTAACACTGTTTGACCTATTACTCAGGCTTCTTATTAGCTAACTCTTACATCCTAAACTAGCCTATTTCTATTTATCTATGTATCACCATGAGGCTGTGGCTTATGTAAGGTTCTGACTGTCATCTGCCTCCTTCAGCAACTACATAGCATCTCTCTGACTCAGCCTACTCTGTCTATATATCTCTTCCAGCTGGTTATATTCTGTCCTGGCACAGACCAAAGCAACTTCTTTATTAACCAATGGTAATAAAACATATTCACAGCTTACAGAGGTGATTCCCAATCCTCTCCCTTTTCTATCTAAACAAAAAACAAGGTTTTAACTTTAACATAGTAAAATTGCACATTATAACACAGGTATCAAGCAAGAATTATAGTCCTAATATTTCTTTGTGAATCTAAAGTTGCATATCTAATTTATCTTTTATCACAATGAAAGAAAACTCTGTCTTCAACTCCTCAAAGACCCCAAAAAGTTATATTATTTAAGTAAACAGGAAGTGCATCGTAAGCAACTTCTAAAACTTTAGAATTTACAGAGACAAACAATGCTGCTATGAACATAGTAGAGCAATATCTTTGGGATATATACCCAAAAGTGGTATTGGGTCTTAAAGAAGGGTGTTTCCTAATTTTCTGGGAAATTACCACACTGATATCCAAAAGGGCTGTACCAGCTTACATTCCTGCCAGCAATGCAGAAGTGTTCCCTTTACCCTACAACCATAAGTTGTCATCAGTGTTTTTGATCTTGGCCATTCTTACAGGTGTAAGATGGCATAGCCAGAACCTGGAATGAAACTAAATGCCCCTCGACCAGAGAACAGATCAGAAAAATGTGGTACATTTACACAATGGAGTACTACACAACAGAAAAAAATAACATCTTGAATTTTTCAGGAAAATGGAGGGAGCTAGAAAACATCATTTTGAGTGAGATAACCCAGACACAAAAGACAATTATCACATTTACTCACTTATAAGTGGCTTTTAAACATAAAGCAAAGAAAATCAGCCTACAAATAACAATCTCAGAGATCTTAGACAACAATGAGAATACTAAGATATACATAGATCTAATATACATGGGAAGCAGAAAAAGACAAGATATCTAAGTAAATTGGGAGGATGGGATCTTTGGGGGTGAGTTGAAAGGAAAGGGGGAGGCAGGAAGGTGGTGCAGGAGACTTATTCTGTCATTCATGTTTTAAATAAACGCTGATTGGCCAGGCA
>JAQHUG010000592.1:442983-455160 GCA_028555095.1 Dicrostonyx torquatus
TTTTTGTGTTACATAGTAAGAATTGTTAAAATAACAATTTTCAAAAAATGATGTCAATCTGAGAAGCATTGAAACATGCCTTTTATCCCAGAACTCAGGTGGCAGGGGCAGAAATATCTCTGAGTTTCAGGCCAGCCTAATCTACATAGTGACCTCCAGGAAAGTCAGAGCTATACAGGGAAGTCCTGTCAAAATTAATTAATTAATTAGTTAAAAAATAAAAAAAAACAAATAAAAAGGATATCAAATGTTCCTCTGAAAGTTGAATACACATTCATTGTTGATGTGAATGTGGACTATGAAAATCTATGTCCAGGTTCGTCAAAAACCTAGAAAGAGAAATGTAACATATTAAACAATTCAACCTCTCTGGGGCATATTAATAAAGACTCTATGTCCTTCGATAGGGATAATCTCTCATACATATTCAAAGTTTTATTAATAAAGGTTAGGAAAATGGGTAGCCTAGATGTCCACCATATAATAGATGAGCAAAAATGCATTACATATATACAGTGGAATACTATTTTTTTCATTGGATTATTATTTATCTATAAAAATTTACAGATAAAATATAAATATGAAAATAATCATTTCAAGGGAGGTAACCAAGACCCAGAATGACAAACTCCCTATTTTGTTGTTCCTCGTATGTTAATGTTAATTTAGAAACTTTGTTTCCTTCTTTAGTGGGTGTGCATGTATGTATATACTCATCTAAGCATGTGTGTGTGTGTGTGTGTGTGTGCATGTGTTTTGTTTTTTTTTCTCCACTTTATATATTGAGACAAAGTCTCTCACAGAACCTAGAACTCACCATTTCAAGTAGATTGGCTGGCACACGTTTCCTGGGATCTTCTTGAGACCACGTCCTATGCTGACATTTCATGCTACCACACCTGGCTTTTGAACAGCTGCTCAGGACACAAATTGAAGTTGTCATGGTTGCACAGCAAGAATTTTACAGGTTGGCCTGTCTCCTCAGCCCACAGGGTTGCTCAGTCCCTCAATAAAATAACACAGTTCTGAAATACAGATTTTTTTTCTTCTCTTAGGGGAAATGATTTCAATACTCCATTGTACTTGGAAATCTTGCTAGCCGTAGGAAGCTTGGGCTTAAAGCAACTTTGGAAGATCTCTGACAGTTAAAGAATCACTCTACTAGTTCCTTAGTCTTCTGTTTTTCTCTGCTCTGTAATATTTTCCTAGCATAATCAACTGTCCCTACCTATGACCTGCACCATATTTCTCAGGCCTCTCTTTAGTCTATTGATTGAGATTATTGGCTATCTTCCTATCTTCATTGAATATAGGTTCCTTATAAAACTTTATAACATCATGCCCCAATGCTGTTGAATTTTAATTTCCAAATAATTTTAAAATTGTCTATGTACTTTTATTATGGTGAATACAGTGAAGGGACACTTTTTTTTACACTTCTTTTGTTGTTGTTCAAAATTCTCTTGAACTTGGCGGTGGTGGTACAAACCTTTAATCCCAGAATTTAGGGAGGCAGAGGCAAGTGGATCTCTATGAGCTCGAGGCCAGCCTAGTGTACAGAGTGAGTTCCAGTACAGCCAGAGATACACAGAGAAACCCTGTCTCAAAAAAAAAAAAGACTTTCCTGAATTCAACATGTTCTTCCATATGTGTTTAACATAAATTGATCTAGGTACTTTGTACACTGTGTCAGTCGCAAAAAGTGTTCTTTTTATTCCCAAGATAAACATGTTTTCAGATTTATATTATACCAGATGTCTATATATATTAAGATTCTTTCTTTATTATAGGCCAAACTTCCAAAAAATACCCTTTGAAGCAACATTGTAGTCTAGAGCACAGGTTTCATTCATTTACCCCACTGACCATCCAACAATGTCTCACTGGAACACTTTCTCTCCTGCATGACTCAGAATTTCAGATAGGACTTTTTTCTTTAATCTTTCTATTTTATCTTTTTATCTAGAATTTAACATAATTGCTCATTATCTAGCATGAATCCTTAATTTCGAAGTGTACCACTGGCTTCCACACAAATGATGGGTGCCTATGTGTCCTGAAACTCTGACATTCCTTCATTGGTTTACTCAATCTAGGAAGAAGGAGTTATGTTTTTATTACATATAAATCATGGGTATTTTAAAACTTTATTAAGTAAGTGAACAAAACTATATATTACTACTGCCTTAATCATGTCAAGGTGACTTGATTCTGTTGTTCAAATCTGTCTTTCCCTGGGAACCAATGATCTTGGTAAATTGTGACCTGTGGGTACTCAGAGGATAATACAGGTATGCTTTCATCAGGAGATGAAAAGGTAGAAGGGAGACTACGAAGATTTGGTTTCAGGCACTTCATAGGAGTAAGCAGAGAAAATCCCCTGGTGCACACTTTATGGATTCAATTTCCTTCAAATATTTTAGTTGAATATATATTTCAATACCTAAAAACTGTAAGAACCAGAAAGCAGTGATCCAAAACTACACTACCCAGTGACAAAGGCTAACTTGCCTTCCACTTAAACACTCTCATCTTGTCCCTATGGAACTTAATAAATTTTTATTAACTTAACATTTTTCCAGCCATGGTGCAATGTTTTCCAAGACAGAAAGTGAAAGATTACTTGCTTGGCAAAGTTGCTTCTATTTTTTTATAACAAAAGACATCCCAGGAATCTCTGACAGACAAAATTTGCATAAACTAGAGGATTTATTTAGCCAGGCAACTTTTGACATAGAAAACTCAATGATTTAGTTTTTCCATACCACTTAAAGACTTTAGCATCTAGAACTTCAAGGGCTTCCTGCTTAGAAGACAATTGTCAGAAGCAAAAACCCTGGGAAGAAATAATGTGACAGGATTACTGATCTAGTGCAGGCAAAATGAATTACACTGAGCAGCTACAGGTTTTCTATGGCCAATGGATGGATAAATGGGAATATTACTAGTACCCTATACTTGGTCCCAGAGACAATATCTAGATCTGAAAGGCTTTGCACTAACTTGGTAGGTTAACCTACAAAGTATGTACTTCAAGATTGATACCAATAGAAGCAAAGCAGCACACAGAGCCAAATCTTTCAAGTCCTTTTGCTTCTTGAAATAAAAGATGATGGGAATCAATGCTTATGTTAATTTGAGAATCAAATGAAGAATTGCTATAGCTTTTTGAAAAATAAATCTCCTATGGCTGTCAATCCACCCCACAAAATTACAGGGAATAATTTCTGTGTCAAAAAGAATTTAATAACATCAGATACTTTTGATATTTTTAAATTCCTTTTCTTTCTCAACATTAATGACCTCAATCTTTTCCAAAGAAAAGTCCCACTGCATGGGTGAAGGAAGTGGATTCCTTCATGACAGACATATTAGAAGCTACACAAAAGTAGTTTTTCATTTTACCATTTTAAGAAAAAGAACTTCTTCTACATAGATAATATTCTGAGAGCAGCCAACATCCTCTGCTTACTTTGTCACAGAAAAGCTACCCATTTCTGATTTTAGTCCTTAGAATATATGGACAAAGAATCACAGCATTAGTATGTTAAAGTTATGTGAAACCATACTCTTTTCCAGTGGGACCTGAATGGATCTGTTCTACATGTCGTTCATGTCCTTAATGTGTGTCCCAAATCAGCTTGTTGCCAAGTTGCCACATCTTCATCCACACTATAATTTAGTCACAGTAGACCACACAAGGCTGTTATATTAGTCTGGCAAAAAAAATTGTCAGCAAATACTCTGTTGAGAACTATGTTTGCCAAATATTTTAAGGTACCCTGATATTTATTACCAGTCATTTAAATTTTTTTTTATATTCTCACAGAGTTCAGGCTCTGTCAATGTGCTGTTTTTAAATTCATGACAGCAAATCATTTAAGATCACTCATTCCAGACTTCCCTCGCTGCCTTTTAATGTGTGATGTAAGCTTTCATGCTGAAAAGAGATATGGGTTTTTGTTCTGTTTACCCCATCAATGCATCTGACACATTGAATGTCTAATATGGGGAATAAAACTGCCAACTTCTAGGTACTGAGACAAAAGGGATATAGTTTCTACGTAAAGGAGGTTGATTAACAGGCTCATAAGACAACTAAAGCAAAGGTACACATGGATACTATATTCACAAAAGCTGTATGTTAATCCAGTGAGACATTTAGTTCCAGTGACCAATATACACAGTTATATTTGGAGGGACTTATATTTCTTTCAGATATAACTACCTGAGAAAAGGCATGTTTTCTGGGATTATTGCTATCCTGTAGCCTTGCTAAGTAACTGAAGAGGTATCTTCCTTGACAGATCTCTCATTCAACTTCATTTGTAGTTGAAAGCTGTTTTTTTTTTTAATTTATTTTTTCTAAAGTCAAGCAAATGACCTAACTGGACTCTATGAATGTGACATTCATATATTTTCATGGAGATTTCTTGAATTTCTCAGTTTCCAGACTGAATTTTAATTCCTGATGTTTGACCTGGCTCTAGACACCTAAGTTCTTCCTCAAACTGGCACAGACAGGTCTGTATCTTGGATGTGTTCTTCACATTCTGGATTTGCTCTACTCTACTCATTACACTTTAAAGGCACAGGCCTCAATGATAAAACTGAGACCTCTCCCAAGCTTTGTTCTCCATTCTTGAAGCAGCAGAACATAACCTCTCCCATAATCTCAGTTACAGTGAATACATTCTACAGCTTTTTGTGTTCACTCAATCATGCATTTAAATACGATTAAGGTACTTCAACATTATTTCAATAATTTTTACCATATTAATTTTATCATATTAATATTCTCCTTCAATCTTAAACCAGAAAAATATAAGGGACCTTGCTTGTCAGGTGTCATTACATACAAAGTTAAGGTATATATATATATATAGTTTTGTAAAATAGTTATGTGCCTTTGAAGTAGTTAAATAATATGTGGTTACACATGATTTTATAACTACTCAGAATGATACACATATCGGTAACATAGGTATTCCTATAAACTACTACACAGACAAGCTGGGAAGCCCTGAGTGGTCACTCCTGACATTTTTCTGGAATAGTCATTTGACCTATGGTGTCACAAAACAATCTGTCTCTGTATCACCTCTTCATAGAAAGACTAATTTCTTATAACTTTATTTTTAAATCCAGCCCACCTTCTGGCTTTTTTCTTCAAAAGAACACTTAGACTCTCCTAAGTTTCAGTAACTATACTGGGCTAAATTTTGCCATCTTTCCAAAGGTACTGTGTTAAATTAGGAATTCATATTTCAAGAAAAAACAGTGCCACTTTTAATATTCACTGATGTTACATTCATTCTAATCTTACCTGTGGCAAATGGATGTTTCTTCAGAAATATTATGAAGAAAAATTTCTTCAGATACATGAAAATAAAATTTCTGATATTAATTTGACCCTATATCATTCTTAGAAGAGTAAACATCTGTTTTTGTTACTTTTTATTATATTGACAAAATACATGACAAAAGAAACTGAACGAAAAAAAGGTTTTGGCTCAGAGTTTAGGATATATCAATCACAGCAGTAAAGTTGGTGCAACAGGAAGCAGAGAATGCTGTAGGTAATTTCTGGATTGCAGTTCCCTACATCCTGTTTTTCAGCCCATGATACCAGCCAAGGAAATGGTACTATCCATAATTAGGGTAGGTTTATCCACTTCAGTGATCTGATCTAGAAATTTCTTCACAGATATACCCAGAGATTCTAAATCACTGTTAAGCATCACACATCCATTCTTGCCAAATTAACATGCAAGTATACCAGTTTCAAGACACAACCTCCTAATCCTTGTCCCCACTGGTTCATAGACATCTCATGACACAAAATATACCCAGTCTATAATCTCTGCAACCTAGATAGAAAGTTATTCTGGCACCCCTGGGGTCAGGGAATGCTACAAAGTCACCACGAGATTACCAGTTTACAGCCCTGCATCCAGCAAAGGTTTCCCCAAAGCCACTGTAACAATTATGCTTTTGCAGGGAAAGTTGTTACAGCTCTGCTCTATTCCGGTGAAGAATTTTAAGAATTCTGCTCTGCTAGGGGAAAGTTTCCTTAGCAAAAGTGTTACAGCTCTGCTCCTCTCTGCTCTGCTCTAGCAAATGTTGTTACATCGGGGCTCTGCTCTGATGAAAATGTCACACTGCATAAAAACATCATTCAAGAGTTTTATCCGTAAATAGGAATCCAGGAGGGTAACAGTGTTAGGTGAGAAACAGCAGCATACTGAACAGGGTATAGATGTTGCATAGAATTTCTTCATGTGGGAGGGATGGGGGCAGGCTGAGCTTTCCAGGGTTTCTTGGGATTAGTGAATTTTGTGGTCTGATTCTAGGACAATTTCAGGGATTTGTGGTATTTCATGCTCAAGTATGGTGGCATTTTGAGCTCAGGAACTTCAGGGACTTGTGGATTTCTGTGCTCAGGGATTGGGGGGATTCTACAGTCAGACTCTGGGACAACCTCAAAGATTGATGTAATTCCAAGCCCTGGTCCTGGGGTCAAGTCATGGTCTGTGTGTTTCTTCTTGGCCCAGGTCTTTTTTCAAGTCAGTGGTGTGTGTTTTCCTTGTTCTCCTTCACCCTACATATTCAAACTTCAAATTTATTCATTTTTAAATACTTTCTACTCTCTTCAAAAGTATAAATATTGGGCAAGTGAAAAAAAAAACACAGTGAATAAAGATTTTAACTGCCAGGCCTAATATTCCTGAATTTGAATGAAGATATCATATGATCAGAGGGAAAATGAGTTCTACAGATTATTCTTTGACTTCAGCATTCATACTGTAGCATGCTTGTAAATACACAAACATGCACAAACTTAGGGAATTTGTTATGGGTTCACTTTTCACACCAAATGTCACAGAGTAAGCATTACCCTTTTTAAAACTAGTAATATAGGCAAGGCTACAAAGACTGGGCCAAAGAAAGATTGAAAACCAGTAGAGAAAGCGCTAAACCTGGTGTTTATGCTAGAAGCCTGGAGTTCATGATGTACTCCTCTGGACTCCAATATTATGGAATCCAGGCCTTCTCCTCTGCTCTCTGAAGCACCAACAGCTCCCTTTGGGGGCCATCCCATAGTTTTTATATTTTCAGCATCATGTGTTCTCCATTTCAATATAAATCCTTCCACGGGTTCATGTAGCAAATTCTTAGGGTCTCAATACAAAGAATCGTCCTTCTATGCATTGCTCAGCCTCAGAGGTCTTCTGCCTCCCCGAAGCAATCCTCAAAGACTCCTTGATTTTTCATTTATCATAACTGTAAAACCAGCACCACATAAACAATAGAGTCAAGTCCTTCTGCTAGCCCTGAGACCAGGAGCCATGGTGCAAGACTACTTTGCACTCTGTTTGCTATGAAGGTTAATCATAGAGAAGAACTTCCTTAGGCTCTTGGCTTTGAGTAGTGAACTCTTTCACTTACATTCTCTGCTAAAAATTCCTTCATTTACCATAACTATGAAGACAGCACCACACAAAAACACGCTGCCAAGGCCCTCTGCCAGCACCATAGAGCCAGATACCACGGAACCAGAACTACCTTGAGCTCTGTGCCCTGAAGGTCAATCACAGGGAAAAACTTCCTTAAGTTGTTGGTTTTAAATCTCTTTTCAAATAGGATGGAGCCTTGCATGTTTGGAGATCTTGCCTTCGGAGCAACCTTCCTATTGTTCCAGTTTAGGACATAGTTCTATTTAATGGCGCTAATCTTTTTCCAATAACAACTGCTGGTTTCTCAGAGCATGCATGAAATTCTATTTCCATCAACCTGCACATTTTTTTGTATCTTCACTTCTTGCCACCCCTCCCCAACTCATTGTAAGCCTTACTAAAAGCTATGCCAGGTGAACTTGACACAGCCTGGTACTAGCTTGTTTTGAGACTTCTTCTCCCAAATGTATCTGTACTTTATTTTAAAGTCAGACTCTCCAAGTTATTGGAAAAGGCAAAGTTCAGGCTGATTATTTATGAGAATATCATATGAGATGGCACAGGCCCAGTAACTGGTGATTCTTACTTCCTCTCTGAAACTTCAGAAGCTTCTTTGTCTTTACTGTTTGCTCCTTTTGGCTTTGCCATTTTGCAAATGCACATATTCAGGTCTACTTTCAGGGTTTTGGGGATTTCCAAGCTTTCCCACATGCCCCACATTCCCCCAGCAAACTAGTACCAAAGAGATACAAAACACAGTCCGGTTTTTCAAGGCAGCAGTATTCCTTCTTGGTATTGTTTCTGTATCCACTACTTCTCTCATAGTTTTGAGATGTATTAGACAACATCAACGTATGAAAGGAAGTATAGAGTACATCACCATTGTGAAGTTATTGTAGTGGAAGCATGAAATAGGTGGTCACATTGTCTCTGAAATTAGAATGTAGGGTGCAGTGAATGTTGTCTCTGGTATTCAGTGTGCTTATTTTTTTATAGCTATCTAACACACCAGCCATGACACAGAGCTGCCCATATTTAAGGTGAACATTTTAGCTCTTTCTGTTTGCTCTAGAATATCCCTCACAGTTATATGCAAATGTTTGCTTCCTAAGAAAGTCTACAGTATGTAAAATTGATCACCAATATCACCATGCATAATTTAAGCATTTAAAGGTTGTTCAAACTTTTATCTTGTAAAAGAAAACAACAAATGAGAAATGCAAGAAGGAAAAGGGAGAGAGCAAAGCAGAGAGAAAGGCTTGTGTCTGTTTTGCCCTCTGAAATAAATACATTTCATGCATATCTCAGAGTGAAATTCCCAGAATGTTACTATCAAACTCCACAAATTAATGTGGCTTTGAGCTCTGAAACCTGCAAGCTAGAGGAACAGCAGCTCCGAGTGCTTACATGAAATGCTGGAGGAGACCTCAAGGCTGTACTTTGGAATATATTCATTGTACACAGTTATGGGTGTCACAGAGACATTTTCCTTCAAGAATAGCATGCACTTTGACAGTGTTCACCCAAATAGCCTCCTCTTCTCCCCTTTCTTCCCTCCTCCCATGTCTTCGCATTACTTTGCTATTCTATGTGAATTTCTGTAATGCTTAGTATCTGGCTGGGCTTCATTCCCTTCTGATGTATCTTCATTTCCTTCTTTCTCTCTCTCCAACTGTGAAAAAAGTTACTGTTGAAAACATAGCATTTAGAGGTCATGTCGTGTGAAAACAGTGCTTTTCAGACCTGTTTTTAAGTCCCGTACCTCACTTGAATGTCTTTCACATGAGCTTCTCCAAGGACACTATAAATGAGCTCGAGTCACTTTCAAGTTTCAAAGCGCCTTTACTTAGACTAGCTAATGGTGTTCAAAGATTGCCCAAGTAAGGGTGTTATAAAATGCAGCCTAAGCTTTGAGACAATATAATAATTATCATTGATGTTGAATGTAAAGGAATGATAGAAATGTCTTGGGGAAGACAACATAAACAGGTTTGAGCAAGAACAGTTTTAGTGCTTCAGATAGAAAATCAGCTGTGACCTATGTTAAATGAAATCCCACAAAATGGGAATGCACAGAGAAACTAGAATCTGCCTATTCTGACTTTGTAATTTCTGTGTGTGCATGTGTGTGTGTGTGTGTGTGTGCACGCACTATGGGCTTTTTGCACACTACCCACTTAACCTACCCAGCAGTTTATCTCTTTCTTTTTAATTTTTAATAATTAAATTTATACAGACATGGAATATTCTTTTGTATGAGGTAGCTCTTGTAAAATGTATCACACATTCCTTGGTGAGTACAATGATTAAAATCTACTTTTCTTAAATGTTTAGCCTTATTAAGCAGTTAGTATGCTTCTTCACACAGAACTTTTCCATTTGTGAAAACATAAAAGCATTCTTCTGCTAGTATTATTTCATAGCTTTTCTATCCCACTTTTCTCCAATTTATCTTACAGATTTCAAATTCCTTCAGTTATGTTGATCTGGCTTAAACAAATCCCAGTGCACCCATTGCGTCTATTTTCTTCCCCTCTGAAAACTGTAGTTTCACTTTCCACATAAAATCTTCATTTTAATTCACACAGCTCTGGATTCTGGTATAGTCCTCAGGCAATAAAAATACAAACTCTCTGGGATAGAATGGAAAAATTAACCATAATCTCATTCAACTCTTTCTTCTGCTTGAATCTCCTCTACAATTTCCTCCCTGAAGTATCTGTCCCCTGCCTACACTTGAATTGTTCTAGTGACAGCTACAAATTACCTTCTGAGAGTACTTGCTTCATGTTCAAATGGATCTGGCTTTTATCTCTTATTCTATGATGAAATTCAAGTCCCTATAGTCTCCCAGAAAATTGGCTGTAGTTTGCATCCTTGGGGCCATATAGCCACATGACAATACTTGAAATATTTGCACACAGCTGTCTTATTCATTCTCCTCTAAGAAAAAATGTTCTTCTTCACCTTAGCTGCTCTTATATAACTATACTTAGTGTCCCTTAACTCTCTTCATTACCAACTCATTTTCTCTGCCACAGAATCAATTTCACACAAGTCATTTCATGTGCTAAATAAAGAAAAAAAGGCACAAATGTACAGATGCATCTGGTACTGTATTTAGGTCTATGTAAGAGATGCATCACGATCAAGTTCTGTTGCACATCTCCTTCTAATGTCTTATAGGAATATTTAAATTACTCAAGGCATACACCTTCTCCTAAGGAAACTACTGCTAGACAATATACCACCAGACTCCATTCTAAATCATTGTCATTTCAGTTTCAATACTAAGTATGGACATTTATGTATTCATCATACATTTTAATTACTTCAACTAGATTTTAAAATTTGCTTACTCTGATTTTTAAAATTAATTTTGTGTACACATATGTCTCTGTATGAGTGTGTGCATGTAAGTAGTGTTTGAGGAGACCAGAGGTTTGCATCACAACCATCTAAAATTAGAGTTTCAAGTAGTTATGAGCTACCTGAAGTGGGTACTGAGAACCAAATTTGTATTCTCTGGAAGTGTAGCAAGTTCTCTTAAGCAGAAGCATCTTTCTATGCCTAACTATTATGATAAGAAAAATCATTGATATACATATTCCTCCCATTTGCCTTGTCATATTATAGCATGGGTGTATTTTTGAAAGGTCTAACTTTCCTTAAAGAGAACAAAAAGAAAAGCAAAATGCCAGGTAAGTGTAAAGTTCTTTGGTTTATACCTTGAGTCTTTTCCTTAGTTCACTATTCCATCCACCAATCATGAGAACCTGACGCTAGTAAAAATGGACAACATAGAACAGCTTAAACAAGCAAAGGTGGAGACATTCAGGCTAAAGATCTGTCAATACAATTGCATCTGTGTGTGCACATACAGGCTCACATGTTTTTTATGTCTTTCACTTGCTTGTATCAGTAGAGAACAATACTGATACTCTAAAGTGCCTACTTGAAGTCTTGGGGAAGAATTGGAACACAGTTTAAATCACAGAGAGAGCCATAACATTTAATTGATTACCTTACAATGATTCTATCTTACATTCTTTGTGTGTAACACACACACACACATACACACACACACACACACACACACATATAACCATGAGATACTGAGCAATGTCTACAAAAAAGAAGTGAATTGTGCTTCAACCTTCTAAGTTAAAGATTGATGGTGTATCAATAAAAATACAAACTGAATATTATTTCCCATAAAAAAAAAACAGATTTGTTTCATAAGCACGCAGGAAAAAATGAAAACAAATAACTGGGAGCCTACAAAATAAAATAACAATAAGAATACTGAGCAATGAAAAAGAACATCAGGAACCTAGAACTAAAGCCAAGTACATACAGGTATACATCATAAGAATCCCTCCATAGTTTAGGAAAACATGATCTTTTTTTCTTTTTTTTTAAAGGAAAGCAAACTCCATATTTTTCATTTTATATGCCAATCTCAATTCCCATTATCTCCCCTCCATCCACTAACTCCACCCCCACTTTGCTCCCCATCAACTCCTCAGAGAGCGTAGGGCACACTGCTTTTGAGAAGGTCCAAGGCCCTCCCTACTATATCTAGTCTGAGCAAGATTTCCATCCATAGAGAATAGGTTCACAAAAGTCAGTATAAATAGTAGGAATATATGCTGTTGCCACTGCTAGTTGCCCCACAGTCTGCCCCAGCCATACAACTGCCACCCAAAATCAGAGGGCC
>JAQHUG010000592.1:466891-480797 GCA_028555095.1 Dicrostonyx torquatus
TTTGCTCTCTTGGTCCAATCTGCAGTAACAACCTGTGCTTCAGATTTCCTATGTTGGTCCTCTGTGTGTAGTTGCAGCCTGTGCTTCAAAGGTTCCTTTTTTGGTTCTCGCTCTTGGTTCATTCTGCATAGTTGCATTGTATGTTTCAGAGTTCCTCTTATGTTGTGGGTTTGGGAGTGGAGTGTGACTTGTAGCTTATAGGGTCTGATAGATGGGGTGAGGTGTTGGAGCAGCCTGCCAACAGAAAAATTACCTGCTAGAGAAGCTGAGGCAGGTGGGGCAGGGCCCCAGGCTTTGCCCTGGTATGGAGTACCTAGAAAGTGTGGTGTCTAGCTGGGTGGGTTGTCACCTTTTGGTCCTCTCTGTGAATTAGCAGCCTGTGTGTGAGTTCCTCTGAGGTTGTGGGGGATAGGAGTGTTTGGGAACAGAGTGGGAGTTTTACCTTGCAGGGTTTAATCAATGGTATGAGAGTGCTGGAGCACCCTACTGGAAGAAGCTTGCCTACTGGCTGGCTAGAGATGCTGTGGAAGATGGGGGAGGGCCCAGGGTTTTGCCCTGGATTGGAAGGCCTGGAGGTAGATATCACTCACCTCTGTGAATTAGTAGCCTGTGTTTCAGAGTTCCATTGAGGTTGCAGGAGACAGCAGGGTTTAGGGGCAGAGTAGGACTTGTAGCTTATAACATCAGATAGAAGAGGCATGGACATTGGAAGAAATCATGAGTTTCTAATGAACAGGAACAATGTTTGGAAATCAATTTTGAAAATTCTTAAAAATAATATTTGTTATATAAATTGAGACAATATAGATTTATTGTGAAATCCATCCATTTGGGGATAAAATATAAATCATTATCTATTTCTCTAAAGTGCTCTTGCAATGAGATGAACTAAAATTTATGAATATTTTTGAAACAGTATAAAAAAACAATACAAACTAAAATTATATAATGGAAAAATATGAGTAATGATTAAAATAATTTCATAAAATAATAAAATTCCCCAAATTTGAGGGGTGGCAAGTTGGATTAGTAGTTAATAGTTTTTGTTTTTGGAGAGAGCTTGGATACCTGTCGTACACATACATGCATGCAGGCAAAAGGTTTGTACACCCAAATTGATAAACAAAATGATATTTTAAAATATTTCTGAAGTTGTATAAGAACACAAATAAGTGATTTATAAAGTAATTAATGAACTACAAATGAGTAGTGAACTTTCATATTTTTAGGTTCCCCACAATTTAACTGACAGGATGACAAATTTCTCTAACTTTTATTAACATATTTTAACAAATGTCTTTATTCCAGTATTTCTACAAAGGAGCAATAAATCTGCTTTGGGATAGAGTCACTTTGGTAATAAATTCATAAAAATTCTGAGGTATCCATACAGAGGATAATAAATGTCACTAAATAAAATAAATTAGATAGATAATTATAGTCTCAAAGGAGGTTCAGAATGTATGCAAAATTATAAAATCAAATTGAAACTAAAAGAAGGTTCTGTCTCTTCTCAGTTGAACATATGCATAAACAAACATATGTTGACATAAAGTATTCTTTTTACTCTGGAAGAAAATAGTCATGAATTATTTTCATCACTCAATATTTCCTACCATTCAAAATTTTAATACCACATGGTTCTCATCAAGAAATATTGTTATAATTTTGACATGTAAATTATATAAAATGTTTAAATACTCAAGGACATTTCAAGGTAGGGCTATTGAGTTCAACATAAAATTTGTAAAAAGTACTCTCAATTGATTAAAATATGCATAAATTATTACCAACAATATTGGACAATGGTAAGATGTGACAAACCAGAAACTTGGAAGATTTTTTCTGAAGATTTATTTATGTAATTATTATTATTTCTTATTCAAAGTAGATTCTTCGCTTATACTTGCCATTCTTCTCTCATACTCTCATATTTCCCTCATTTCTGCCAAGACAGGCTAGAATTTTTTTAAAAAAAATCATATCCTGTGATTCACAATACAGCAAAGCTCACCTCTTTCTCAAAAGAAGCTTTTAGAAGTGCTAAGTAAGTTGCTCAGTGTCAATTTCACAAATATACAAAGGGCAGCATCAAGATGGAGAGTCCAGTGTGCCATTATTCAGACTCCAATATATCACTATCCGCAACCCAGTATCTCACGACTTAGAGACCAGGATATTTGAAAGAAATTTGTGACTGGAATAATTCTGTGTGAATGAATTTACAACCATTTATTACATTAGCAAACTTACACGAGCGCTACAATAAAAGCATATTTGAAAGGAAGATACACTAAGAAAAGGAAAATCATTACAACTGAGAACCAAAAATTTCACAAGATTTCAAATAAAAAATTTTACAGAATTCCTGCTTATCACTTGGTACTCAACAAAAGAAAATTGGCTCAAAATATGAGTATAATTCTTTAAATCTCAATCGTACTCAAAGTCCAGTGGATTTTATAGAATGTGTAAAAGAACCAGCTTGGGTGTCATGCAAAGAGTCTAACAGAGAGTATGAGGTAGAATAGATAAAGAAGAAACTACTAGTATCATACTTACACACTCTTTACAACAATAGAACCAGTATAGAATTGCCTGAGAAATTATTTGTTCTAAGGATTCTGAAACAGTTTACAAAAATGCTTTATGCTTGTCATAAATTATATATATATATAAGGCTTCTAAATTACTGTGTATGTCATTTCTCCCATTTCTCAGCAACAGTATTATAGATGCCCAAGCACATGCACCTCTGACTTTAATGATCAGTAATAATTTACAGTATTTGTCTTTGTTTTTAATTTTAATTGCAGAATAATTTATGCTCCTCATTTCATTTGGGTGATAATGATGTATGTGCACACACCTGCTCTTCCAATTGACATTTTTAACGTGTAATTTTTTTTCTTTAAAGGATAAAAATTTAAAGAAACCCACATAACAAAAATGCTAAGTGCACATATTCATTATCAATATACTCTTTATTCCTGAGTGTCATAGTTACTCTTCTACTGACCAAGGTAACTTACAAAAGGAAACATTTAATTTGTGGCTTGCTTACAGTTTCAGAGGGCTGCTCCATTTCCATCATGGTGGGAAGTAGGGGAGCAGGCATTGTCTGGAGCAGTAGCTGAGAGCTTCCTTATGATGGTAAGGATATTTGAAACATAAAGACCAATTACAGTGACATACCATCTTCAACAAGACCCATATCTCCTAATCATTTCTAAACAGTCTACTAACTGCATATTAAAGTAGGCATGGTAAAGGAAAAATATTTATCTTTGGAATATATTTACAGCAGAAACAAGGGAGTTTACTCTTTTAGAAAGGATCAATACTATCATCATAGAAGCTTTGTCTTCTTGGTCCCTTCTCATTTGATCCTTCAAGTAGCAACACTAATCACTAACTCTGCCCCATCCCAATATTAGAGTTAGTTCAAAATTCCAGTTTTACTATTCTTTAGAAAAACACTTTAAAGCAAGGGAGTTGAAGACATTTCTATATAAATCATTTTAAGCAAAACATAACATGAGCAAAGGGGTTAAGACCATGATGGAGAAACTCTCAGAAACAGATGACTCAAAATAGTAGGAGCTCACTGATTCTGAACTAACAACCAGGAAACATTCATAGGACAGATTCATCCCCCTCCCTCGCTTAAAGCAGGTAAAAGTAGGTGCTTGGGCAGTTTGTGGGACCAGGAAGAACTGTTAATAAATGATACGGCTTTTTGGAGCCCATTTCCTATTAAGAGAAACCTTGCTCAGCCTAGGCCAAGGGAGAAGACATTTGTTCTACCTCAGTGTGTTGATGTGAGGCCTTCCCTCCCTGAGGAGCAGATGGGTAGTTGGGTAAAAGGAAGCTGGAGGAGTGAGAGGAGGGGTGAGGGGAAGGGAGGGCGAGTGGAAATTACTATTTAAAAAAGAAAAACAGTAACCAGTAGGTTAGAGGAAGTTTACAGCTAAGAAAAGTCTGTGTAACTGACTTGTGTATTAGCAATATGTGTCTTACACATTTTCTCATTTCTAGGCTTCAGCCCACAACCTACTGCAATTTTAGTGACCCTTTTGAGAGAAAGTGCTACAGAAAAATATTTAATTTTCTTATAGCAATTATTACTGTCACTTTTTATTACAAGTCATTCTAGCCAAACTTAATTTTCATGCAGATATTATTTTGTGTCAACTTTGATTTTATATTGCTTTAATGTCATATTTTAAGTCTTAAAATATTTGAGCTAATTAATAACATCAACTGCATATTTCATTTCATAATTACATATGTACCATGATTCATAAAACAAAATGTTTTTAGAAATAAATTTTGTATTATTTAGAAAATATTTCATATTCTAATCATTGTCTGCCACTACCCTTTCATATGGAGTTCTGTCACTACCATCATCTTGAATTTCTTAGTATCCTCTAGCAACTGGGTTCAGTTACAGGAATGTTATTAATAGTTTAATTATTCTGCATATGTTCTGCCTACAAGCTCCAGAATAATAATTTCTTTTAGAGATTGTTTACTTCACCAATGCACAGTAATTAAGGATGATAAGCAGTCCACAGAGAGATAGGAGAGGTAAAGTTCCAGGACACAGGGTGTCTGCTTCTATATATCAACTCAATGATGTAAGCCTTTGTGAACAAGTGTACCAAAGGCCATGAAAAAGGAATTTTGAAATTGCTCTGTATTCTTATGCTACAGGTGCAGTAATCAGAGACAACTGAGAGCAGGAGTGGACTGGGACTCAGCAATGCATTTCTACTATGTTCCTTGTAGGATGCTCCCACAATCCATTCTTCTTGAAAGGTCAAAAGGCAGAAAACATTTGTCTGAACATCTTCTAATTTCCAATAAGAATAGTAACTAGAACACAATGAAGCCTCATTATTGAGGACTGACAACACAAACAGAAAGAAAAGAAGGTCTGAACTTCTCTTGATAGGCAAGAAACAACCTAGATGTTATGGTTTAGGTCAGAACTCCAGGCTGCTAGGTAAACTTCCTGATGCCAGCTGAGAGCAGCTTTTTCTGGAACAAGTCTGTGAGCAGAGAAGGTTTCAGAATTGTGGGTCTTACAAGTCAAGACATACTATGTAAGTCTCTAGGAGAGGCATGAACTTCCATCTCTGGCTTGAACATGGTGCCTCAAAGGTAAAGTTTGAGATAAATTCCCATGCTTTAAAGAACAGGCACAGTTTTGAAGTCTGATACAGAAAGAAATGTCCACACATAAAAGCTTACAGTAGGCCTGAGAGTGGTCTTTTCCCTTCAGATCTAGAAGGTAAGAATATTTTTTTCATCACCCTTTCTTGAAGAGTTATTCAATGAGTGTGACATAAAACATTCTGTTTTCTGCCTTAGTTTGGGAGTCAGCCAGAGACTGAAGTTTATTGAGCCCAAACTGACAAACTCAAATTTATATACTCTCAATTCAGATTGGTGTTGACTGTCTGGGTATGGAGGCAAATGAGATACAGAATGAGGAGGGTTCCCTATTTAATGAACACCATACACAATATCCTAAGTTTAATCATTATTCTTAGCTGTTTCTTATCTCTGTTCTTTAGAGAAAAGCATTTAATGGAAAGCTGGCGATATAGATCAAGTGTATTGCCTACTGAGATCAATCTTCAGAAATATTGGAAGAGAAAAAAGTAAAGAGAGAAAATAAGAGAGAAAGAAAGATTGAACATGAGATCATGTGTGATTTTTTCTCCTCAGGTGTGTACAAATGCATTGTATATGAAACTAATGACAAACAAACAATAATTCCAGAGACTGGAGAGAAGACCAGCCTTAAGGGAAATTACTTCACAAGTATGAGATCTAAATTGAAAGTTCTAGAACCCATATAAAAATATAGTTATGTAATCCTATAAATATAGAACAGTGGACTGTGGAGTGACAAGAAGACTTTTGGTGCTTAATGACTAACAACTTCGGTCTAAGTTCAATAAGAGGTGGAGTTTTCATGGAATCACACTGAGGTTCATATAAAAGAACACTACCTTTTGTGACATCATATTTGTGCTTTAACAAATAAAGCTTGCCTGAAGATCAGAGTGCAGAGCTAGCCACCACTTAGCCATAAAGGACAGGCAGTGGTAGAACAAACCTTTAATTCCAGTACTTGGGAGGGAGAGGCAGAGAGATCTCTGTGAATTCAAGGCCACCCATGGATACAAAAAATTGATCTAGTCTAAGAGAGAAACAGAGTCAGGAATTGGAGGCTTTAATCCCAGTATTTGAGAGTCATGTGCCTTTAATCCTAGCACTAGAAACATGGAGACAAAGGGATACAGCTGGAAGTAGAGAGGACTATACGGCAGGAGGAGACAAGAGCTGAGTGCACTCAGTTTGTCAATTCATGGAGACAGGATCTTTGTCCACATTGGGCTGAAAAGTTGGTAAGGTAAGAAGTGTCTGTGGCTCGTTTTTTTTTTCCTCTGATTTTTCAGCATTTCCCACAATATCCGAATCCAGGTTTTTATTCTTAAGACCAATTAGAATTCTTGCTACACTTGGCATCTTCCTCAAGCATAATCCACACAGTTTTGTGAACAAACACCAGAATGCAATACATACACACACACACATACACTCATTCACACACACAAGAAGGGGGATCAATTCATTCAACTTGATAAATTAATACATGTTAGACTTACTTGAAAGAGTATGAAAGAGGGATTATGTACAGTAGCATAAATGACTCAAGGGCAGCTCCAACACCAAAATCCTCCTCTAGCACAGATGATGACTCCTAAAAGTTGAGACTTTGTACTTCATTGCAAGAATTGCAGGCAGCTTGATAAGTTGGAGGTTTCCTTCTCTGATTGCTACTCCTCCATAATTGCTCTACTTCTAATTGTTATAACCTCCCTTTGGGCCTTGTGAATATTTTATCTTTCAGGGATTACCTGAGACCTGTTAGTTGTTGAATTTTTGGTGCTTCTCATTTTTGCTTTATTTCTGAGACTTAATTAGGCTCCCTCAGAAAAGACTGCTTCAATCGGAGGAGGAACTTGTTCTATAAGATGGCCTTACTTAGACTTTCAATTAGGTAAAACAAACTTACTTCATACAATACAGATTGAAGCAGAACACATCAGGATGCATCAGATGGGGGGGGGCATGAATCAAATAATCCCACAATAGCTCATAATAGGGTGTATTAAGTTTTTTCTTTATTAAAAGGGAAAATTTATGGAACAGGAATGGGGGTCCAACATCGTGGTGTGGAGTGAGGGAAGAGAGGGCTGAGCATGTAGGACCATGACTTTTTGGGACCCCAAAGTCACGCCTCAACCTGGTCCAGCCTCTCAAAAGCCATTGGCTGAAGGAGGTTCCCCATCAATAGACTGAGATAAATGAATTCAAAAAGGTCTCTAAGCGTCGTGTCTTCTGTGACTGAAACTACGCTTCAATCTTCATCTTGATTTCTGTTTTTCAGCCAAAATATTCTACAGCCTTCTTGTTTGAATGTTATTGTTAGGTCACACAGTGTTTGAGATTAATGTTTAGCTTTTCTCATACAACAAAATGTCTTCAAAGTTCTCTATGCTCCAGCAAAAGGCATGATACTTTCTTGGTAAGATTGCCAGAGAGGGTCCCATGGTATGTACAAGCAGTTTTTTTTTTTTTTGTATACTCACCTATCTTTTATTATTAAGGCACTTTTGATTTTTAAGTAAAAATGTAAAAAATATCACAAGAAATTTGGAAAAAGAATTTTTCAAGTATCTCATTTTAGTGTTTTGTAATATCTATCCACAAGTGGAATTATTTATTAGTAGGATCATTTTGCTTTTGGTTGGTTCTTTTGAGACAGGGTTTCTCTGTAGCTTTGGGGCCTGTCTTGGAACTAGCTGTTGTAGACCAGGCTGGCTTCGAACTTTTAGAGATCCCCCTGCCTCGGCCTCCCGAGTGCTGGGATTAAAGACATGTGCCACCACATGCTTGGTATACTTTTAAAAAGAAAACGACTTTTATGTATTCCTTGAAATTTTTGTATATGTAAACATTGTATTTTGTGCATATCTAACGTCAAATTTCCCTTCTTATCTAGTGGGAACCTAAGAAATGTTCTACTCTTCTCATTTCTGTCTTCTCCTTGTTGCCTTTAGTTGTCATACTGGCAGATTCCAGAGTTATTAGAAAGAATATCAAATAGGGGGTTTCCTTGACTTTGTTTGCCTGTCGCTAGTTCTCTGGGGCCTTTTAATGATTGTGGATTAATGCAGGAATGGCCTGCTTACTGAGAATTTTGTTACCTCTTAGCAGATGATCCTGGGTCATAGTAAAATGACGCAGTTATATACCATTTGTCCTATCTTTTTTTGTGTGTGGTTTCCTAGATATTCTTCAGTCTTCTGTCCACAAATAGCTACATCTGCCTTGGCAGGGACTGTCTCTGATCTGAAACATGGTCTAGGTGTATTAAACAAAATAATGTTTGTGCAAGTTAAAATATAAAACAAAATAACTACAAAAGTGCAAATAAAAAGAGTTGTCATATAGTATCTGGAAACCACTGTTAAGCTCTTAAAAAGACACACGTTTAAAGGTTAGTTAAATCCTTTCATTGATAAAATCGCCCCAAATTGTGATGTATTTGTTTCGTTGTCTTCAAAAAAAATGCTATATACCTGTGTTTCAGCACTAAGAGATATTTTTAAGGTATGAGCCTATTCTGGTTCTGGTCATTATTAAAAACCTCTTATACACTTAACTGGCTCAATTACAGTCAATTTTTATAGTTATTTTGTGTAAATGATTTTAACTTAACAATCAGTGTAGATGATTTCAATAAAAGAACAATAACAGAGCACCAGCAATTTAAAGAACAAACCCTTACGCAGCTTTCGTTCATAGGTCCTGACAATTTTCTTGCTTGAACTCCTTTCTTGAATTTCAGTGATAATGAACAATTACAGGTAAATGTAAGTCAAACAAATTCTTTCCTTGACAAATTGACTCATATTGTTTATCATGTCAATAGAAAGCAAACTAGAATATGATCTTTTCTTTAAAAATATACGCAATTATGTCAGACTAATACTGCAATAAAGGTGATATTTTTTGCCTTAAATTTGCAAATTTATTAAGTATGTTATGAGTGCAAAATGTCATGGTCAGGAGACAGTATTTTATAGGGCTCCCACATCTACTACCTAATATATTTTTCCTCCTCTTACTTGATGATAACTGAGCCTTGGGGTGTTGATATATGTTGCATGAGGAGGAGTGGGCTGTGGGGGCTGTATTCCCCGGCTCCCAGCTCCCAGTTTCTGGCCTCAGGCCTTCTTTTGGTCCTGGCTAACTTATACTCTAAGTTACCACATGGAAATTGTATTAATTAAATTACTGCCTGACCCATTATATCTAATCTCTTATTGGTTAACTCTTACATCTTGATTTAGCCCATTTCTGAAAGTCTGTGTGTCACCATGGGTCGTGGCTTACTGGGAAGATTCTAACCTACATCCATCTCAGACTGGAGAAACATGGCATCTCTCACACTACACTTCCCCCCAGCTTTCCATTCTGTCTACTCTGTCCACCTAAGGGCTGACCTATCAAAAGGCCAAGACAGTTTCTTTATTAACCAATGAAAGCATCCCAAATACAGAAGGACCCTCCTACACCAGTAGATTTCATGAAATTAGAAAACTAAAAATAAAGAAAACCAAATCCAAGAGAAAGAAACAATAAAAATCAAAATATATATCAATGAAATAGGAACAACTGAAATAATACACTTAGTCAGTGAATGTAATAGCTAGTTATTTGGAAAGGTAGTTTATGGGAAAACAGAACCCTTGATTTACTCTTGGTGGCAATCCAAACTGATACAACCAATCTGGAAAGTGATATGGAGAATACCAAATAATAATATTAAACTAAATTTCATGAATTGCTGGTGGGTGAATATACATAAAGAAAATTTTATTGAGTGAGGTAACCCAGAACCAGAAAGAATTCTGCCACTTTTGATTTTCTTATCTTTGGTTAAAGTTCCAGATTTTCAAATGTGAAAATCTCAGAAATAAAGAAAGTATACAAATATACAAGGAAAGTATATGAAGATAGCGATGGGGAAGCTTGAGAGACCTGATGATAGAAAGGAAAAATCTTAAAAATGTTGAGGGGGCTCCAACTGATTATGATGAAAGGAGCTCAATTTAGGGTAATGAGGGAAGAAGAAAAATAACACCAAAATTGTTTGATAATACACACACACATGTATATGTATATAGCTACATATAGACTCTCATATGTGTGTAGATATGTGTGTGTGTGTGTGTGTGTGTGTGTGTGTGTGTGTGAGATAGCCTCCGCCTTTGTTCTGTCTTCCACAGTACCAGAAAGTGCAAAAAGTGCAATGTATACTGCCAAGGAAGGGGAGCAAACTCATAGTCCCACTCATCCTTGACACACATGAACTTTAACTGTGACAAGATAGGTCATAAACCTCAATAGTAAGGTAAGATAGACATATATTTGCAATATTGGCAACAACACATTGATGGTAACCAACATCTCTTTAAAAAGACTTTAACTCTATTCATCAAGAGGAAAACATTCCTGGTACTAGAAATTTAGTCAACTACCAGGTTGTAGTGAGGTCACTCATCTTAGTTAAAAAAGAAGTTATTACCTTTTTCTAGATCAGCATGATTCCTAAATAAATTCTAAATCTCATAATTATATCCAAAGATTAGTGTATCTAAAACTTCTCATAAAAGAAAATTCAATTTTATTTCTCATTCTTCTTCCTGTCTGTCTCACTGGTGACTCTTCACATCACCATCCTTCTTCCTCCCAGTGTTCTCTCTGATCCCCAAATCCTGCCAAGTTATCTACTGGCCATTTAGCTCTTATTCACAAGATGTAAAGAAATATTCCATAAACAGTAAAGACCACCACAGAAAACTACAGTATAGAGATCAGTGATTATTGGTGAACTCAACAACACATATTTCTTCAGCATAGTTCCTTCATCAATGTGTCAGGGAGCATCACAAAATAGGAGCAGACTGACTATAAGATCCAAAAGTGCAAGAATTCTTGTGAGATTATCTTCTTCTTGATATGGTTTTAAAAGTGAGAACTGGATAACAACAATACCAATAGATGTGACAATGCAAAAAAAAAATCTCATTGGTTTCTAGCCTGAAAGAGACCTATAGGCAAAAGTGTTTGCTGAGAGAAAAATAATTAGCCTCTACAAGTGGTAAGCCCTCTTCTTGGTTGTTCAGTACAAAGTAATCACCTCAATTCTGACCACAAACATTCAAAAACAAAATGACACATATTAGGTTATGTGAGTGTGTGAGTATGTGTGTGTATACATATATTCAATGAAAAAGAAGCTATATGAGACAAGAGGCATATGGGAGGGGTTGGTAAATGAAACAAAGGTAGTAAAGAATGTAATGAATGCAATTATAATTCAATTTAATATGTGTTTTGTAGTCACAGATTTTCTGTCCCAACAGCCAGCTCCCAAATAACCACACAGAGACTTCTTATTAATTACAAAAGCTTGGCAATAATTTAGGCTTGTTACTATCTAGGACTTGCAACTTAAATCAACCCAAACCTCTTAACCTATGTTCTTTTATGTGGCTTTGTTATCTTTACTCGGTATTCCTCATTCTTCTGCCTCTCTGTCTCACTGGTAACTCTCCACATCACCATCCTTCTTCCTCCCAGTGTTCTCTCTGATCCCCAAATCCTGCCAAATTAGCTATTGGCCATTTAGCTCTTATTTAAACTTTTTAAAGTAAAATATTTTCACAAGATGTAAAGGAATATTCCATAATATTTCCTTAGTTTTATCTAAATAAAAAGAAAATGTTTTAAGTCTAAAATAATAAACTATAAAAAATAAGAATACTTTTGGCAAAAATTACCTTTACAATGCCCAGTCAATTTGTATTAGGCATATTTGGTGAAAATACTCCATAATTTATTTTGGTCAGTCTAAAGTTCTGTACATAATTTACCTTCTATCATAACTAAGGAAGATTGTAACTTTAACTATCTAGTCTTCAATTCTATCAAGTACCACTGAAGAATATAATATTTTCTGAGTAAACAGAAAGTTCAGAACAAGCCACTTATAGTACTAAGAAACATCTGTCTGCCTAGAGAATCACCCTAAGAATTCTATTTAACTTTGGGTCATTCATCTTTTGTCTATAGGTTTAGTATACCTGACACAATTTACTATGAAGCAAGAATTTCTAAAGGACTCTCCTAACCCATCATGACAAAGTTTGCCACTAGCTTTTCTTTGTGTTCTGCTGGTTCAGTTTAGACAGTATACTGTCAGCTATCAAGGCAAGAACAGTTTCTTGCCCAAATGGCTACCTTTTGCGATAAAGAAAGCAACCACCATATGGAGGTTCTTCTATGCCCATCATCTCTTTTGGGGGTAAATCGGTGCTGCTAGGAGCAGGTAGATATGTCTCATTGTAATGTAGGCAGATTTATCTAATTATTCTTTAGCAATAAAAATGTAGGAGTCACATATTAGGGTAAGAACTCTTATAATTAGAGAAGCAGTGGAGAAGTAACCAGTGAGCTCTTCTCTCTTTTGTTCTTCTACATAAAAGGGACAAGAACCTCTCTAAGCCCACCTGACTACTTCCTGTGTCTGTTTGACCCCAGTCCTCCAAAACCTCCATGGTTTAATTCATGGAACTAATAGCTAGTTCTGCCTTCTGATTCAAAACAAATTTTATTGTCAGTTTTGAGAGCTTCAGAATGCAATCAGCATAATAAAAATATATTTAAAATAAGAAAATAAAATTTTATGTGAAAACCATCCTGTTCTCCTTGACCTCAAAGGAACTCTGAAACATGTGGTCTTACCACACAGAGATAAACAAGAGATGAGTGATCACCTATTCATCAGTGAACCCCACTCTCCAGACTCTCCATACCAGGGAAAACCCTGGGCTACTCCTCAACTTGCCTCACCGTCTCTAGCCAGGCACCATCAAGTTACCTAAAAGTAGGCTTTTCCAACACCCCCACTGCATCTGTCATACCCTGTAAGCTACAAGTCCCACTCTGACCCCAAGCCCTCTTATTACCTGCAACCTCAGAGGAACTCAGAAACACAGGCTGCAAATACACAGAGAGGACCAAAAAAGGAACTCTGAAGCACAAGCTGTTACTGCACAGAGTGAACCAAATGAGCAAAACAAGAGAGCAGACTAAGAGAGTGGGTCAGGAGAAACCTCAGCAGCTCTCTGATACACAGACAGTGACAGTACAGAGCAGATCAAGAAAACTTCCCAAAAGCACAGACAGCAATTACAAATACTGTAACAAGAGGGAAAGACACTGTCGGCACCAATTGGAGGAAGAGATGGGAAGGTACCAATGCACGAATGAATTCAACAACCTAACACCAGAACCCATCGGTTATACAACAGGAAGACTTGATCATTCTAACCCAGAAGAAGCAGAAGAAATGTAACTTTATGTAGATGATGGAAAACTTTAAAGAGGAAATGAAAAATTCCCTTAAGGAAATGGAGGAAAAGGCAAGCAAAAGTTGGAAATATATAATAAATCTCTTAAAGAAACCCAAGAAAACCAAGAAAAAAACAATCACACAGGTGAAGAAAACAGTTCAAACAGTTCAAGGCATGAAGACTGAAATAGAGACAATAAAGAAAGCAGAAACCAAGAAAATTCTATAAATGGAAAATTTGGGTAAACAAGGGGAACCCCAGAGGTAAGTATAACCAACAGAATATGAGATAGAAGAGATAATCTCAGGGGTTTAGATACTACCAAGGAAATAGATTCATCAGTCAAAGAAAATGTTAAATCCAACAAATTCTTAACATAAAACATTAGGAAATCT
>JAQHUG010000592.1:488141-501329 GCA_028555095.1 Dicrostonyx torquatus
TATTTGTTGTTAGTGTATGACTATATCAATTTTGCCAAGCAGAAAAAGGGAGAGCTGGAGTGAAGCACAACTGTGGATGGTGGGAAGTCCTGGGGACTCCTCTTCCTCCTCCTGATGATCATTGCCCATAGTTCCAAGAGTCAGCATTAGATAATGACCACTGTGCCTGATGTGCCTCCTGTAAGTGCTGATGAGATCCAATAGAAATGCCTAATACTGTATTCCCATGTTTTAACTTAAACCTTGACAAACTTGACAAAATAATGTAACCACTGATCCTGCTAGAAAACTGAGTCTTCATCTTTGCAACCCAGAGCAAAGAAGAAGCAGAAATTAAAAAGCATTAACATCCAGAGTAAATTATTCAATAAAACATATGAAAGAAAGATGATTGTTGGGCATCAATGAAAGAATAGGAACAGATGAATGGTTGCTTGTGTATGCAGCAGTACAACTTAAACAGAACACTGAAAGGTTCAGAGGTCTTCTATTCCTGCAATTTTCAGATTTTTATTCTGAGTATTCCCCAGTGTAGGTTTCTCTACCCTTGTCTTCTTAAACTGGCTTCATGATATTGTTTGTCTTGTTCTCTTTCTTATGTTTTATCTTTGGCATATTTCTGGCTATTTGAGCACCCATGCATTGTCAGCATTTTTATCAGTACCAACATGTAAAATTTCCTTAACTACTTACCTCCTCCCACCTAAAGATTTTTTTTCATTTTTTGGATGGGTTATTTGTTTGTTTGTTTGATGGTTTCTCTCTGTAGCCCTGGGACTCACTCTGTAGACCTGCTGGCTTCAAACTTTCAGAGATCAATTTGCCTTTCTCTCCTGAGTGCTGAGATTAAAGGCATGCAATACCCATCACTGTGTACATTAAGAGATATTAAAGAGGTGGTATCAGAGAAGTATAATTGATGCTAGGTGAGAAAAATTATAATCAATTTAAAATCATACTACTATGAATAACTTTTATTATATTTAATCTCTTGATACTACGTATATTGAGGTGAAAATTATATGACAGATATAATCAGATAGATCTACTTAATCATATATGATTTATTTTACATACTAAAGTAGTTGATTCTGATCAGTATAGCATTTTTTGTTAAAGTCAAGTCTTATACACTGGGTATAATGATAGGTCTGAAGTTAGAGGGCAAGAGTTTTTGATATGGTCAAAATTGAAAAATTTATTGCTAAAACCTGGTGTTGTGGCTTATGACTCTAATCCTATGTAAATGGAGGCAGGAGAAGCAGGCATTCCAGATTTTTGAAGTAGAGGCATGAGGATCAGAAGTTACAGGCCAACTTGGGATAAATAGCTAGTTTTATACCAGCCTCACCTTGCTGAAACCGTCAATTATTGTTTTTGGAAAAGACATGTTAATATTCTAGGATAATTTGTCTTTGTGTCCCAGGATATATATAGGGAAATTCCTCTGAGGTCAAGTTTCTGAAACATTGTCCCTGTATATTGCTACAACAGTGCCTTCATTATGTGCTGTCTTGGACTTTTAACAGTATCAATTATGACATCAAAGATGATTACATTTTATGAAGCTAGAGACACAATCCTATGTGCCCTCAATTCTGTTAATTATATTTATTGTTGCTGAAAGTGTCACTGCTGTTTATTATAAAGAAGAACGGTGCTCTTAAAAGGAAAACTTATGATTTGTTTATAGTGTAGAATTTGAAAGAAGCATCTTTAAGTTCCTCCCAATCTTTTTACTAACCGACATATATTTCTATTGATTTATCCATTGATTATTACAATAGAAATGTAAGAGGTGATTCTGTGCCTAACCCTGCTCTAGGGACTGAGGACAGACTGTTAAATATAAATAGAAAAGCCTAATTTTCAGATCTTCTCCTCCACATACCTTGACCCTAATCAATAATGTCCATTTATTTCTGTAAATTCACACCATATACAAATGATTACAAATTAGAAGATTACGATTTCCACATGTGAATTTTGTTTATGGAGCTATGTGATACTCTTTACTCTCAGTACAGAAATTTCTTTCAGTTTTAATGATGGAATAGACTTCTGAAATCAGTGAAGGTATGTGCAAATCCAATCAGAGTAGAATAATATTTCAGAAGAAAATGAAAGAAACTAGAAGCGCAAGAGGGATTCTGTCTTGTAGGTTTCTCAAAGAATGTGGCCTTTTTTGGTATAAGCCAGGTTTATCCACCGGAACTGTGAAACAATAATATTAGTTTAAGACATTCAAATGTTTAACAATTTACTACAGAGTCCTCTGAAAATAATACAGTTATATATATATATATATATATATATTATAATATATATATATATTATTCTTTCTTCTTTTATTCCTCCTTCCTCCTCCATTATTTTCCTTTTTCTAACGTTGCTCACTAATAAATATTCCTGAGGCATGGCATAATTTTTAAAAATCATTTAATTCACCATGTCTTCTTTCTTTTATCTCTGAGGCATGATATCTTCTGAGTGACTACTGAGTTCTCTTACAATGACCTTCTTTAATAATGTTAAATAATTTTATAAGTTTTAAAATATTCCTTCTCAGTCTCTGCCATTACAAAACACAAGAACTGATGAAAAAATCTTGAAGCAATTGCTGCTATTGGATGACACCGAAGCACCTACTCTATCATCCTCTGGCATTGTTTCTGTCTCCAAAACATTTACTCTCCTCTCTTAAGATAGTTATTATAGCACATATACAATTATTAGTTAGTTCCAGAACATGTGAACATATGCACGTCTCCTTCAATCAATGCCAGGTAGATAGGACGTTATCCTTCAGCTGTCTGTATCATAGAAAATCATATTTTAATTTTTGTGAAAGTACCAGACTTCTTCAGAAAGAGATTTTCTACTGAAGGTAATCACATTGTGCTGTTAGATATGCAAATTACCTGGTGCCAAACATTATTCATGAGAATGATTTCTCCAGAAAATATTATTTCAACATCTAAAGCTGTACAAGTAGAAAATGAGACTTGTCATTGACTAGGTCATTGTATAAATAGCTCAACTTCAAACATTTCCTTGATTTCTTTGATCTTGAGGAACAATAAGGAATAAGCAGAACATAGGATACTAGTGGCATCTTACAGGAGTATTTAGACAAATACAGTTTTAATTGTAAAGTATATCTTTCAGTTTTAAGCAGGTACACACCTCCCACATACACAAACACGGATGTATTGTATAATGTATTTTATATTTTATTGACTAAATGTTGGTTGTATTAGTTTCCTTTCTATTGCTGTGATCAGATACTATGACCAAGGCAACTTAGGAAATAAAGAGTCTAACTTTGTTTTGGTGTCAAAGAGTTAGAACCTGCAATAGTGAAGCAAATTTTCAAAACGGATGGAGAACCAACCAGAGATCTCATCTTTCATAAGCAGGAGGTAGAGAGAATGTTATAAATAGACTGAGTTTTTTGTAACCTTAAAGCCAGCAATAGGCTAAAGAATAAAGACTACCAACGTTCAACCTTGCATTCTACAGACTTTATTGGGGTTGCTTATAGAAATATAGATAAGATGTTACTGATAAAAAAAAAGGGACTACTCAAAGTCAGCTGCATTACTAAAACACCCCACCTCAACATGGGCAATAACGTAGTAGATGTTGAGTCAGCGTCCATGGGGGTGCCAGATGAAGGACACTTAAAAGAAATCCCACATTAGCTCAGAATTGAGAATAATAGATGGTTATTTATTTAGGGGTAGACTCACAAATCAGAATCCTCTGCTGGAATGGAGAACAGCAACTGAATCCTGCAGCTGGAAAAGAGAGTGGGCATGTACTTTACATCAGCATAAATAGTATAAGAGGCCANAGGGGGAGGGCAGTGGGGCAGTGGGGGAGCGGGAGGGCCGGGAACAAGGGGAGTAAATGTAAATTTTTCTTTTAACAATAAAAATTTTAAAAAAAGAAAAAAAGAACAATTGGATCTCTTTCTTGTGCTTTGTGGGAGAGGGAAAATCAATTTTCTCTAATAGATTGAAACTGGATATATAAACTATCCATACCAGGTCTCGGAATCAGAAAGAGTTCACCAACATATAAGGTACAGTAATACTGAAGAGAACATCCTCTTCTCTCACAGCAGCTCTCAATGCCTGTAGCTCCTCTGTTGGTGGCATGATATGCCTACCTTCCATAATCTTGGAGGAATTTTGCATGACTTTAGCATAATTGTTGTTTCCTTATATCTTTGTGAGTTCATAGGTACAGACTCCCTCTAGGTCTAGAAAATATTTCTTTTTTAATATTTATTTATTTATTTATTGTGTAAACAATATTCTGTCTCTGTGTATGTATGTCTGCAGGCCAGAAGAGGGCCTCAGACCTCATTACAGATGGTTGTGAGCCACCATGTGGTTGCTGGGAATTGAACTCAGGACCTTTGGAAGAGCAGGCAATGCTCTTTACCACTGAGCCATCTCTCCAGCCCCTAGAAAATATTTCTTATAGTCTTTTACCACCACTGACGTTTAAAGTTACTTTGGTATCTCTTACACAATAATTACTGAGGTTGAGAAAAGAAAGCTATAACTACACCTTTTATTGCTAAACACTGTGCAGAATCTTATTCTTTGCCCCAGACAATTTCTAAATCTCTGTATTAACTACCATATATTGAATTTCTGATGAAGATTTAGAGATGATGTAGAAATCTATAGTTATAATAATGGGGTATTAGAATTTTTTTAAACTATGCCTACTTAAACAAACAACTGTTATAGGTTTTTCCAGGCATTTGACCTTTCTAGTCTCATGTTTTTAGCTCAGCAATGAATCAATGTATGGATTTCATCTCATGGAATGGTAATGTAATCAGTATGAAAGTGGTGAGTTACTATTACATCTGTGGGTATATCCTGCAAGTCCAGTCATTACTGTTATTCATAGGGTTCACAAGTGGGAAAGTGATTACTTTTCTCCTCTGGTAGTGTAAATAGCACATTCCACATGATGAAAGCTAGAGGAAGGACACTTTCAGGTCTTTAGCAGCTTGAATGTTTTATGACTCAAGTGTGTGATGTCTCCAGACAGAAGATTTTCCCATCAAGTTAGAGAGTAACCAATAGTATTGCCTGTAATGTTTGGAGGTCTATAAAATTTTGTTGGAGATTTGCAAAATGCTTCAAGCCAACAACTGAATGAGAAATAACACATTTCTGTAATTGGCCTGTTTGTTAGTAACTAGTAGAGACACTGGTATTCTATTATTCTGCTATTGCTTTTTTAACATAGTTTATTCCATATAGGTAGTAGTTTACTTTCCATGTTACTTTATTTGAATGATCTTTAATGTTATCTGTCCATTCATGTAACTTGTCACTCCATACCTACCTATTTAACCTTTCCACTTCAATTAATCTCTTTGAGCAATATCAATGCCTGAGAGTCCTCTCCATGATCACCTTCTCATTGTTAACTCCATATGTGTCTTAGCAAAGTTTAGAAAAAAGTTTAGTAATACATTGAGATTTTGTTGCAGTAAGTTCATTGTTGGTGTTCAAAGGGAATAATGAGTATTGTAGAAACAATTTTCTATTTTGTTTCATGGACTGACTTGTATTAATTTTATCCTAATGCCTATCCATTTGGTCTCTTTTTCATAAAGGCCTTTCCTGTTGAATGAATTCAAGCTTATTTCTTATGTTCCTTATATGAGTCTTATGCTGAAATGCTTGTTCCATTTGGAGTTGTTTTGTGCAAAATGAGAGATGAGGATCATATTTCATTTTTCTACATACAAGCAGGCCAGTTTTATCAGCACCATTTGCTGAAAATGTAGCCTTTTCTGCAACATATTGTAGAACTCTGCCAGAAAACAAGTGGTTTATCAGTGAGAGCTATCTATAGATCTACAATACTATTACATGAATGTTTATATTTGTATACAAGTACCATGATGCTTTTATTTTATATTTGGACTGAATTATGTAACTTTTTACCTATTCAATAATATAAGTCTACATAAAAGGATTGTTCTAATAAATTCAGGACATTTAATGTAGTACAGCATCTATGAGTTAATTGCAAATCAAGAATCATCACTTAACTCCATAAATGAGAAAGGGTTCTTTGCTAAGCTAGGTATTATCCTTATTAGTGACACATTAAGATAAATTTCCTTCTATATAAGAAGCTGTTTCAAGGCTGGAAGTTTCGCTACCTCATTTGTTATGAAAATTGTCAATTTTGTGACAGACAATAAGAACAAAATTAATCCTTAAATTTCCCATCTAGCCAAAGATTAAATCTCAATAGTGTTTGACATACTATCAAGTTCTCAGTAGTGCCTGAGGAAAAAATTTATCTAAGCCACTTAATAACAGTAGCCAAATGAATTATTCATAACAGGATACATAGGCTTACTTACTTTCTTTTTTCTATCTTTCTTTGCATTTTCAGTTAAAAAAATATGTAAATAGATCATGATGTATCGTTTATGGTTAAGCACTCAAATTAAAGGAATTGTGGTTTTGATAAAAAAACTAAGTTTTATTTGGAAGAAACAAACACGATAATTTTTTTGGAGATGATTTAGGAATAGTAGTGAGATTTGACTTTTCAACAATATGAGTAAGAGAGGTTATGCAAATTGTTGTTTTCAGCCGTTGTTCTTTTCCATAGTGTGTAAAACAAAAGAAAATGGATAAAAGTTGCAGAATAGGGTACTGCATTTGTCAGGATTCTCTAGAATAACAAAGAATTATAGAACTAATAACAGATTAATTGTAGAATTAATCTGTCTTCACAGAAAGTACTGTATTATCTTTCTTACCTTCCTAAGTCCAAAGTTTTGTATCTAAACTACTTTCTAACTTAACCTGTATTACCAACCTAAAAATACATTTTTAGGCCTTAAAATATTTACTGAGATAAACAACTGAAGCTTTTATGTTCATGAAACTTATAAAGTTTACATTTCTTTTATAAGTTCCTTTTCTGAATTTTATAAGGAAAACTGTAAAATTATAACTATTTAGTATTCAACTCCATCAGAGACCTGAAAGGGATAAAATATTACCCACTTAAACAGAAAGTGCAGAGTTAATCACTTCCAAAATTATAGAAAGACAGAGAAAGCTGGCTGCCATGGAGATCACCATTTTTTCTTCTTTTCCTCGCTGCTGCTTAATGCAAAGGAATAAAAAACCTGTAGCACCTAAATAAAAGTTGGGTGGATCCTTAGAAAAGCCAGGAAGATTTACTATAAGTGCTATGTGGATACCAATGCCCTTCAGACATGGTATCAGAAGAAGCCCTTATCTTTTGATGCTTCAAATCATAATCACAGTAGCTTTAGGGTGACTGGAGTCCCTCAATAGGCTGAATGTTTACCTCTGTTGTGGTATCACGCCGTGGTCTGCCCGTTTTTTACCTTGGATAACAGTGGCAACAATGCAGGCCTGGACAAAGCTAAGACAATTCTCAATAAGGAAGCTGCTTATCCTAAACCCTCACTCTTCACGTTCTTCAAGGGGAGTATCCTGCAACTAGAGTGTTAAATCAACAGTGCCTTGACTTCCTTCCACACTGCTTTGGAACTCACTGTAGATCAGAGGGAGATCCAGCACGTCTGTCTATATGAAATCAGCTGGTGCAGCATGATTAAACTCAACTTCAAGCATGCATTTGACTCTTTTCAGAGGCTGAAAAAGAAGCCCAAATGGTCACAGTGCTATTACACATATTTGACTGCAGGTTTTCAGGGTCCACTGGACACACATCTCATCTTTAAAATACTACAAAACTGTTGAAAAGAAAAAAAAATCGTATTAAGCAGTTCTCAGAAAGAAAAATAAAAAGACTGAGAGATTTTGGAAGCAAACCCCAGCAAAAGGTCTGTGCATCACCCAAATTCTGCAATTTCCAGACACCCATCTTTGGTCTATAGGCCTAGAAAATCTGACAGACTTTTCTGTGAAGGAGAAAGTTTGAAGGACTAGTCTATCTTTTCCTGGCAAAGTTTGGCAGTTGATTTCCTTCATGTCATGCTAGTCCAATTTTGACAGTGTAGTGTAAGCAGTAAAGGCAAGAGCAGGTTTTACCCAGTAGCTAGTTTTGCTACATTGAGACAAGCTCCTTAAATAAGTTCTTCCATTCCCATTGTCTTCTCTGAATTAGATTGGTGCTGTCAGGGCCAAATGTGTCTCATTCCTTAAAAGTCTTATGTTATTAAAACATTTTAAATGCCATACCCTGTAGCTCTTCGAAGTATTTGAAGACCAGTCATCTATCTAAAACTTATCTCTGTTTATTCTTGGAAATATAACTAATTTGGCTACAAGTTTGAATGTTAGAGATGACTGACTATTCATCTGTATTTCTTAATTATTCTGAACAGTTTTTAATTGTACTTTTCAAGGACTAGAACTCTGCATTTTATTTTTAAATGGACTGCACAGATACAATACCTTAAATAAGAACAGAAACCTATATACAGTGTGCTGTAACAAAAGTAAATTTAAATTTGCATCAACATATAACAAGCCATACCAATGTAAAATATTTGAGACTAGTGGTTGCTTTTTAGTTTAAAAGTAGATTCAGTAATCTACACTTTATTTTATTATAACTATACCTCCCTTTTTCATTAGATAGTAAAGAATGGGTAGATAAAATATCCATCTTCTAATCTAATCTGTTTCATTTTTTCCCTGAACATGGCCAGTAACAACTTGCAACTAATTCTCCTAAGCAATGGGAATCATTCATAACCCACTGAATGACCAAAGCACCATCCACTTCTCCACTTGGGAATGTGGGTATCATGTTTATAAAATTACTTGCTGGTGTATAGGGGTAATGGCATTTTAAGGGACTCTGTAAAAGTTGGGTTAATGATCAAGTCCTGCCATACCTTGCTGTATCATTTGTTGTCCTGTCTATGTGTGATGAGAAAATTCAGGGCTTTTGTGAATGTGGACACTAGCTAACTGCTTTGAAGTTATTGTGAATAGTTTTTTTTTAAGGAAGTTTTTTAAGGAAGCTGCACCTGAGGCATTCTGAGAGGCTGGATCACCTGGGCTACTTGTCCTCATTATTGTCTGGTCCTTTTTTTTCTAAAAACATATAAAGTATATGTTACTTTTAAAGGTAACATATACATTTTCATTAACAGAAATATGGAATAAATAGTATTCACGAATCATTCAAAGATGACTTTTTGTTTATATTTGATCAGGTAAAAGATATTTTCCAACTTTATAACTGTAATATAAATCTATACCCATGTCATAGGAAAGGATGGCATGTAATAATAATTCATGAGGACATTGTAGCTAACAAGATTTATCATGTCTCATGGAGTCTCATAGCTGTTCCCAAGTAGTCAGATTAGCATAGACATCACATGTCTTGTAGTTTTCCTTGTTGTTTTTCTTATCTCTGAAACTAAGATTTTCTAAAGGTCTCCCCCAATCAAATCTGATATTTACCAATTTTAAAGAATCCATAGCTTTCCTGTAGAAAAAAGGTATAATCTCTCCCCAATGTAGAACATTTCCTGACTCAAAGTCTGAAGTTAAAACATTCTTAAAATATATAAGACGGTTTTATTTAGCAGTTTTTTTAACCAATCCAATATCTATCAGCAGTTGTCATTTTTGTTCAATTTCATTTAAAAATTTTACAGTTAATAAAACACTATATGGGGTCCAAACATCCTGTGTTATAATATTTTCAGTCCTCATGTAATTTATTATTTTTATATGTTTAATATCTCTTTAATAACTTCACTTTACTATTTTAAACAATTTTTTCTCTGACTATATCCATTTTCTTTTTTTTTTTTCTTCAGCACTTAGGTACATTTTTAAGGCATACTGTACCTGCTCAGTGATTCCCTCAGTCTGGACATGGCTTTCTACATGTCTGCAGCCTTTTCTCACCAAGTGATGCTAACTTTAAAGGAACAGGTCATTGATCAGACCTTCAAGACAGGAAGGGACAGTTGCACGCAGTGAGCACTCAAATCTTGCATCTGTGCACTGTGGATCGTGGAAAATGTTCCTATTTCCCTCTTGTGACCCTTCAGGCTCCTTTTTCTTAGCACATAGCACTGGTAGCTGGCTCTGCACCCCTCAGGGTGGTCTAGCAGGCTATCCCACTGGTTGTCTGCGGTTGTCAAGCCTTGTTCCCATGGGCACAGGCAAGAAGCCATGCTTACCCTTAAGAGCACTGGGAAGTTGTTAGGCCTATTCTATGGAGGGTGATTTTTTTTTAAATTTAATTCTTTTTTTATTTTATTTTTTTACATTTACTCCCCTTGTTCCCGGGCTTCCCGCTCCCCCACTACCCCACCGCCCTGCTTCCTTAAGATGGGGCAGGATACCCTGCCNATATATATATATATTATTCTTTCTTCTTTTATTCCTCCTTCCTCCTCCATTATTTTCCTTTTTCTAACGTTGCTCACTAATAAATATTCCTGAGGCATGGCATAATTTTTAAAAATCATTTAATTCACCATGTCTTCTTTCTTTTATCTCTGAGGCATGATATCTTCTGAGTGACTACTGAGTTCTCTTACAATGACCTTCTTTAATAATGTTAAATAATTTTTATAAGTTTTAAAATATTCCTTCTCAGTCTCTGCCATTACAAAACACAAGAACTGATGAAAAAATCTTGAAGCAATTGCTGCTATTGGATGACACCGAAGCACCTACTCTATTATCCTCTGGCATTGTTTCTGTCTCCAAAACATTTACTCTCCTCTCTTAAGATAGTTATTATAGCACATATACAATTATTAGTTAGTTCCAGAACATGTGAACATATGCACGTCTCCTTCAATCAATGCCAGGTAGATAGGACGTTATCCTTCAGCTGTCTGTATCATAGAAAATCATATTTTAATTTTTGTGAAAGTACCAGACTTCTTCAGAAAGAGATTTTCTACTGAAGGTAATCACATTGTGCTGTTAGATATGCAAATTACCTGGTGCCAAACATTATTCATGAGAATGATTTCTCCAGAAAATATTATTTCAACATCTAAAGCTGTACAAGTAGAAAATGAGACTTGTCATTGACTAGGTCATTGTATAAATAGCTCAACTTCAAACATTTCCTTGATTTCTTTGATCTTGAGGAACAATAAGGAATAAGCAGAACATAGGATACTAGTGGCATCTTACAGGAGTATTTAGACAAATACAGTTTTAATTGTAAAGTATATCTTTCAGTTTTAAGCAGGTACACACCTCCCACATACACAAACACGGATGTATTGTATAATGTATTTTATATTTTATTGACTAAATGTTGGTTGTATTAGTTTCCTTTCTATTGCTGTGATCAGATACTATGACCAAGGCAACTTAGGAAATAAAGAGTCTAACTTTGTTTTGGTGTCAAAGAGTTAGAACCTGCAATAGTGAAGCAAATTTTCAAAACGGATGGAGAACCAACCAGAGATCTCATCTTTCATAAGCAGGAGGTAGAGAGAATGTTATAAATAGACTGAGTTTTTTGTAACCTTAAAGCCAGCAATAGGCTAAAGAATAAAGACTACCAACGTTCAACCTTGCATTCTACAGACTTTATTGGGGTTGCTTATAGAAATATAGATAAGATGTTACTGATAAAAAAAAAGGGACTACTCAAAGTCAGCTGCATTACTAAAACACCCCACCTCAACATGGGCAATAACGTAGTAGATGTTGAGTCAGCGTCCATGGGGGTGCCAGATGAAGGACACTTAAAAGAAATCCCACATTAGCTCAGAATTGAGAATAATAGATGGTTATTTATTTAGGGGTAGACTCACAAATCAGAATCCTCTGCTGGAATGGAGAACAGCAACTGAATCCTGCAGCTGGAAAAGAGAGTGGGCATGTACTTTACATCAGCATAAATAGTATAAGAGGCCATGCTCAAGTGGGCGGGTAACTTAAAGGCTACCGACTGTAGGATTTCCTACAGCACACACACAGCTGCATCACTAGGGGTCTCTCTTTGACTTGATCAGACAAGTGGATACACATCAGGCACATAATCTCTCTCCACACCTATTTATTACTTCAGCAAATTTGAGGAGGGACCTTTTAAAACATCTTATTACTTTCAGAGTTCCTCAGACTTATGAGATGCATTTAGTCATAAATCTTGTGAGCATTCCCTCTCCCTCTAGAAAGGTTTGTTTCAATTGCAGAAACCTGCTCCAAATCTGCAAAAGAAAATGAAGTCATTTACATGGGCTCAGATCATGACTCAGTCATCTACAAATATGTGAATCACGAACAAGTTAGGTCAACTTTTCTCAGTCTCAATGTTCATGATTATAACAGTGAAACAATATAGATATACTTTGGGGAAGTATTACAAACTACTTAATGTGCTTAAAGCATTTGTACAGTTCTAGATGCACTGCAATTCTTAGGAATAGATTTTAATTTTATAAGGGAAAAATAATGCTGGGCAGAAAATAGTTCATCAAAATAGTAAAGATGGTAGATATTTTACAACCTGGAATCAATTCAACTTTATCTATACTGAGCAGGCTCATACTCTGTTTAATGCTTTCCACACAGACAGGGTATTGCCATCAACAAAATGGAAGAGAGGGAACCTACAGAGCAAATAAAAAGATGGCTTCAAAAAAGGAAACGGGCCTTATTAGAACCTGTCTTAACCCTTTCTGAAGTACCAAAGCCAGATCCAAAGCCAGCTGATTTTGTCTAGTAAGAATTATTTGGATATTTCTTCATGAAATTAATTTGTTGACAAGGTACACTCAACTGCAATTTTCAGTTTACTGACTCATTTTGTCTTATTTCTGTGGATCTGGATGCCACTGGTTCTGCTGATGTTGAAAATGCAGCATTGCAACCATTCACCTCCACCTTGAATGGTTTTGTTACCACCTTTTAAAAGGAGAAATCCCTAGTAACTTTGCTCTAGAAGTAAAAGTTCTATACTGAAGTCCAGATGTAAGATAGGAGACTGGTTTTGTGGAAGTTCTCTTGTATGCTGTGATTACAGAGTTTGAAAACCCAAGATATACTTCAGAATAGTTTTCAACTTGTAAAAAGCTTGTAATGATTCTACAGATTTCACTAACAGCAGTTTCCCATATCCCCAGCATCTATGTATGAAATCTTGACTTAATTTTGAGCGAACACGGATACACTTTTCACAACTGAA